>LR812526.1:18048419-18648419 GCA_903798195.1 Danio kyathit | reverse complement strand
CACTATATCAAATATGTGTTTTGTAATACTTTTCAGATTTAAAGAACTCAGTTGCACTTGTGCCTAAATGGGCACAGATGAAGTCTCACAGATCTTTTTTCTTTAAAGATCACATGTTAATTATATGTTTTTTATATTGCTACAAATAATATCTCTTGTCAGGATTTAAATCCTTGACACCGACTAAAATGGCATTCAGTTTAACAGTACTTTTGAATCATTTAAAGTATTTGAAAATTTAATATGAGCGTCTATTCCTTTATACATTCGACTAAGTACATGCCAGAAAAATTACGTTGCCTTATTTTGAATAAATGAAATTATATTGTCTTCTTTTTTACCCTCATACACTGAAAGAAATGACTTTTTAGTGTAGTCAAATCTAATAAATTCACTTTTATAATTTTTCGATTGTAATATTAAGTGTCAAGGATAACTAGAATTTTCTAAGTACATATTTTATATTTACACATTTACTTCATGTAATAAATGAAATGAGTGAAAAGAGGTAAATATTAATATTCATTTACTTGTAATATTTAAATATTTTCTAATCGTCGCAACCTAGTAATATTAAGTAAGTTTTAATAATGGATATGTCGCAATGGATAGTTCCCAGTATGCTTTGCAATGGATTGAATTAAAAGAAAAGTATTTTGAAAATAAAAGCAATCTTAGAGAAAGACTTGTTAGAGTTTGATCATCATTAGTTTGTAGATTAAGAAGAGTTTTGAGTATGTCTTTTAGTTTTAAGGTTACAACCTTGCAGAAGAGCAGCACTCATGCTTTGGGTCTTGGCATTTTTATTATCAGCATTAATATTTGACGCTTCACTCAGAAAATCATAGCTGTGCTAACACTAGCGCTGACATCAGTAAGCATTTATAAAGTAAATTTGCTTTAAATAAAGTGAAATAACACATTTCAAGTGGAAATGTGTGTCTTAATTAAACCAAGTTGCACCAAATGTACTAATTTGTGACTAATAAGATTTATTTAAATTGATAAAAGCAATGTTCTTCTGCTAAAACAAGAAAATTACATTACTTGGTTTATTTAAATAAATAAAGTTTCAAAAGTAAAGATAATCAATTAACTTTTACTTAATGTTTAACCTAACACTCCTAAATAAAGTAAATTTTACATGATATTGACAAGTTAATTGTAATAATTTACTTAAAATTTGTTTGTGAAAATTGTTACGTGGATTTTTTTAAGTAAATCTTAAAGAGTTATTTTTTTTAGTGTATAGACCATTTCAATGTGGCGATGTCATTGGCCCACGAACATTTTCTGCTTGTTGTCAAACTATTTCGTAACTAACAAGATGCAATTTAATCATATCTTAACGTTAAAACAGCTGCCATAACAATATTTATCAATATGTGGACATTTTTGGATTCTTGGAAGATGTAAAAATGTAAAACAGGAAACGCGTTAAGACCATTGTTATTGTTTACGTCCCTCAAAACGGTCTATTCACTTTCACTAAATTTATTTAAAGCATAGCATTACTTACATTTACAGTTTTTCTCAGTGGCTTTGGTGCATTTCTCACAACACTATTTACATTTGCACAACAGTTAATGCATTTCTCAAAACAATTGGTACAAACAGCAAAACCTACACTGTAAAAAATAAATCCGTAAAATTTACGGTAAAAAAACGGCAGCTGTGGTTGCCAGTATTTAACCGTAAAAAATACGGTACAAACCGTAAATGTAATTTCTCATTTTTACAGTAAACTACCGTATTTTATTAATTTATAGAGGTAATATGTCTGTATTTTAAATTAGCAACATCTACACATCTTTTGTTACACAGATAGACATGATAACACAGCCATAAGCAGGTGGTGATGAGAAAGTTCATACATAACGAACCAATGCTCATCACAAACAACTTTTCCCACAATCAGAACAGTGTATCAGTGTAAAGAAGGTGCTCAGTGTGATTCACACAGCTACTAAACACTAGTATGGTTACACGCATACAATTAAAGTCATGAAATAAACATTGTTTATCAAAATCAGATGTAACATAAATCTCTAATGTAGATAACTGATGGGGAAACAACTAAAAAGATCAATAGTAATGTCAACAAAAAGCATAAAACGTGATGTGCCATGCAGGGAACTCTAGGAAAGTTAATTTACGATTAATCACCGTATATATTAAGGAAACATACTGTTAACCAGGTTACGGATTTGTACTGTAGCATTTTTACAGTTTTTTACCGTTGAAATCACAGCCATTTTTTACAGATAACCTGTAAAAGCATGTCACTTGCTCAAAATGGAGCCCTCATTCCTCAAAAGCAAGTATTGATGTCAATGAAAGTGTCAGTGTCATTAAGATGAAAAGTCCTGACACCATTGTTTATGTACAAGACAGTCAAATGGCTTTGTCATGTTTTCATTATGACGGTTTACTCTGTAATTTTTTCCCCATGCAAAAAAAGTCCGATTTTGGTGACACTTCCTGAAAATACTCAATAAAGCACTTTTCCACAGCCATTTGAAAACTACAGTAAAGTTAGACATCACTGCATTTAGTGAAGTGTCTGAGTACAAGACACTGAATATGTATGTTTCACATTTTTACTGCATTTGCTCTTTGCAATTCTAATTTATTCACAGCATTGTGCAAAAGAATAAACACACCCTTATTTACAACAAACATAAACTCCCTTTGGGTAGAGCTGAGCACAACTGTAAACAGTATTGCAGTACATATTGGAACTGAGCCTCCAACATACACAGGTCTGTAAATCATTCATGAAATTGTTCGATTTAGAAGACATTTTCAGGAAAAAAAAGATTAATTTTTTTTTTTTAATTAGCTTGACGGATTTTGACAACTAGTTCAACATTTTAGTGTGTAATGACTCAAGTAATGAAATGAGGACTATTAGTTTTATATGGAATGACTATTCAGCATTCACAAGTTTACTTAATTTTGACTGACATGATATAAGCAAATGATAATGTTATAAACAGCAGAGAGTTGTATGAAAGCAATTGATGCATGTCCAAAAGCATTTGCAATTTGTTGGAAGGAATGAGAAACTGCTACTATGATGTGCACAAATGACTAATTGTTTTGAGAAATGCATTAACTGTTGTGCAAATGTAAATAGTGTTGTGAGAAATGCACCAAAGCCACTGAGAAAAACTCTAATATGCTTTTCATGTATGTAAAATCACTAGATTTTATTTGATGTGGACAGCTAACAAAATCTATATTTTAGCCATTTATTTGTAATTATTTATTTGTAAACGGTTGGGTTTAGGGGTGGAGTTTGGGGGCACGTCTTCCTTTAAAAATGTTACGTTTTCATGTTTTGTACAAATTTGCCATTTTTCTGACAATACCTAAAATAATTAAGCTTCCTTTTGAGATCGACCTGAATTATGCACATATTTCATATACACAATTATACAGTTGAAGTCAGAATTATCAGCCCCCCAGAATTATTAGCCCCCCTGTTTATTTTTTTCCCCAATTTCTGTTTAACGGAGAGAAGATTTCTTCAACACATTTCTAAACATAATAGTTTTAATAACTCATTTCTAATAACTGATTTATTTTATCTTTGTTTTTCAAGACACTAGGTTAATAAGGCCAACTAGGCAGGTTTGGGTAATTAGGCAAGTTATTGTATAACGATGGTTTGTTCTGTAGACTATTGAAACAAAAAAATAGCTTAAAGGAACTGATAATTTTGTCCTTAAAATGGTTTTAAAAAAATTAAAAACTGCTTTTATTCTAGCTGAAATAAAATAAATAAGACTTTCTCCAGAAGAAAAAATATTATCAGACATACTGTGAAAATTTTCTTTCTCTGTTAAACATCATTTGGGAAATATTTAAAAAAGAAAAAAAAAATCAAAGGGGGCTAATAATTCTGACTTCAACTGTATATACATACAGTTTATATATCTATACATACTTTTTACAGTATAGATAAATCTCAAGGTACTTCCTTGAACTTTTTAACATACTAATTATTAAGCTACCAATATTGACTGTTTGTGTACAAATGTACATTTTGAAAAGGCGTTTGTAACTTTATTTCTGAGAAGATAGCTAGATGGATGGATGGATGGATTTTTTTATTTGTTTTTGGTTTCATGCTATTATATAACATTGTGTTATCATTTCTCCTTCATTTCTTACAGATGGATAGATAGATAGATAGATAGATAGATAGATAGATAGATAGATAGATAGATAGATAGATAGATAGATAGATAGATAGATAGATAGATAGATAGATAGATAGATAGATAGATAGATAGATAGATAGATAGATAGATAGATAGATAGATAGATAGATCTGGTTCGAGCCTCAGCTGGATCAGTTGGCGTTTCTGTGTGGAGTTTGCATGTTCTCTCTGTGTTCATGTGGGTTTCCTCCGGGTGCTCCAGTTTCCCCCACAAGTCCAAAAAAATGCGTTATAGGTGAATTAGTTAAGCTAAATTGTCCGTAGTGTGTGTGTGTGTATGTGTGTGTGGATGTTTCCCAGTGATGGGTTGCAGCTGGAAGGGCATACGCTGCGTAAAACATGTGCTGGATAAGTTGGCGGTTCATTCCACTGTGGCGACTCTGGATTAATAAAGGTACTAAGCCGAAAAAAAAATGAATGAATGAATGATGTTTAACAGAGAAAGGAAATTTTCACAGTATGTCTGATAATATTTTTTCTTCTAAAGAGAAAATCCTATTTGTTTTATTTTGGCTAGAATAATAATTAGCCCCTTTAAGCTATATTTGTTTTTGGGTTTCATGCTATTATATAACATTAGGTGTTATCATTTCTCCTTCATTCCTCCAGAAGGCCTTACAGTAGCACTAAATGATTGAGCTACAGTACAGCTGCTGCGTGTCACATGCGAGACTCTTCCTGTCAAGGGCGTCTCTCTCTGCACTGAATCCCCAGAGCTGAGAGCGTAAACAAGCGTGGATCACTTCTCTTTAAAACACATCGTGACTGCAGGCACACAGACGCAGTTATTCGCACACAGCGAGAGTTTGATCTTGCGAAAGCCAGAAGGTCTGCTCAGTTTAAAGAGCCTGGCCTCGCTCAACATCTGAATGCAGAGCAGGCCGATCACTGGATGAACAGTCAGCTTTTATCGATCTGACGAGAAAGTGCTGACAGGGAAGGACAAGACTATGCACCCTTCTCCCAAAACTCATCTCTAGTTTCTTCTGCTCAGTATAAGCCGTCTCGGGTCGACATGGAAAAATACGCCGTAATCAGTATGCACGAAATATACGCCCTTGTGTCGGGTTATTGTATGAATAGCAGATGAGGAGCGAAAAGTTTCATGAGATGCAGTGAATTAAAAATGGGGGGAAACTTACAGGAATTGTGGCCAAATACGATTTGATTAATAATGAACGGTGAATTACCGCTGTGGAAGGGAATGTGCTTTTAATGTTTTCATGTTTTGAAGTCTCTCAGCTCGTCTAGGAAATGTGTGAGAGAATATTGTAGATTTTCTGTTCATCAAAAATGGATGCATTTATTTATTTATTTCAGAAAACTCTTATGTGCTCACTAAGGTGGCATTTATTTAATAAAAAAATACAGTGCAGTTGGATATTTTTTGAGTTTTTTTTTGTTTTAAACTGCAATTTTCAACATCATTAGTCCAGTCTGGAGTGCCACACGATCCTTTTGGATGTAATTCTAATATTATATAGTTGATTTGGTACTTGTCACATCCCCGGCTCGTCCTCACTCACCCAATCCAGCTTCACCACCTCACACTAGTCCTACCCAATCCCGAGAACCTTCCCCTGATTACTGATTACCCGCACCTGTTCACCATTAGCCCGGACACTATATATTCCTACCTCCTCCGTTCACATATTGTCCGGTATTGAAGTCGTATGGTTGTCTTCACCCCAGCTCCCTCGTCTGCTCTTCTTCCATGGATGTTCCTCCTGAGTCTTCGTGATCATCGCACTGATAAAGGGAAGTGTCTTTATTGTCATTCCATATCTGAAGATCTATATGCACCTGCCTGCACTTCGTGCACACTGCCACCAACGGAGGTGTGAGGATTGTTAACCCAGTCTTGACTGTTGCCAGGTTTACCCGGCGAAGACGTATGAGGTGTTCCTCGGACGATCTTCCACTGCCCAGCACTGTGTGATACCTTTTATGATTTACGTTGAATAAACTAAATGAAAAGATAACCATCTCTGACTTCTTTGTATACCAGCTTGACAGAATACCGGACCAGCAAAACAACAACAATATGGAAGCTAACGCTACGCTACCCGGAAGTGAGTTACCTTCCGCATCTCTGAGCGCTAGCTCCAACCTGGTGGTGACACCGAGTACTCCACTCGCTCGACCAACGAGTTACTCTGGGGATCCAAGCACCTGCAATGGGTTTCTACTACAATGTTCTTTATATATTGAAGCCAATCTAGTGCAATTCCCTAACGAACTTTCCAAAGTTGCATTTGTGATTTCTCTCCTCTTAGGCCGAGCCTTACAATGGGCAGATGCGCTGTGGAGTACTCGCAGCCCAGTGATCACCACCATTCAATCCTTCGTCACTCACTTTAAAGAGGTATTTTCAGTTCCACTTACCCCTTTATCAGTGCACGACGAACTCATGAATCTCTCCCAAGGAAGGATGTCTATCCATGAATACACACTGCAGTTTCGGACACTGGCCGCCAGCAGCGGATGGAACCCTGTGGCGCTGTTGGCTGCTTATCGTAAAGGGTTGAAACCCTCCCTCCGTAAACAGATGGTCATTTATGACGACAATGCAAACCTGGAATCCTTCATCAAAAAGGCTATCAGCGTGTGTCAACATTTATCTGCTTGTTCTTCTCTCGCTAATGATTCTCCATCACCACCCATACCTCCCACGATAATGCAGGACCCTGAGGAACCGATGATTACTGACTCTTACCGGCTCGATGCCACAGAACGCCAACGGCGTATTCGACATCAACTCTGCCTCTACTGTGGAGAATCTTCTCATCGTCTAGCCACCTGTCCCATCCGTCCACCTCGACTCGTGGTGAGTAAAGTCATCCTCACACCCACAGTATCCACCATACCTCATATTGTGGCAGAATTAATAATACATGGTCAAACTTTTCCTGTACATGTTTTACTGGACTCCGGAGCCGCTGGGAACTTCATATCCTCCACCTTTATCTCTCGCCATAATATTCCTTCAGTGAGGAATGAGGTCCAGTACCGCATCACCACCATCCAAAGTTCACCGCTAGGAGAAGGAAAGATCAATCGCCGTACCAAGCCCATCACCCTTCGTTTGGGTTTAAGTCATCAAGAGACACTCACCCTTCTTATTCTCCCTCATGCCAATGTAGATGTCATTCTGGGACGACCGTGGCTTATTCAACACCAACCTCGTATTAACTGGGAGACTGGAGATATCCTCGAGTGGGGATCTAAGTGTGAAAGTAATGGTCATATTACCCCCTCTACTGGTCACTCCACGTCACTACCCCTGCAGACTACACGCATACAAGCCACGTCTCCTTCCAACCATCCCATTCCCTCAACCTATCATGAATATATGGACGTCTTTAGCAAAGAACGTGCCACCCAACTACCCCCTCATCGGTCCTGGGATTGCTGTATTGATCTGTTGCCCGATGCCAAGTTGCCACACGGAAGGATTTATCCTTTATCCCGTCCGGAACAGGAAGCTATGCATAATTACATCAATGAAGCTCTCCAGCATGGGTTCATCCGACCATCCACTTCTCCTGCCGCCTCCAGCTTCTTCTTTGTTGCAAAGAAGGATGGGGGACTAAGACCATGCATCGACTACCGTGTGCTGAATGCTGCAACCGTCAAATTCGCCTACCCTCTACCTCTAGTTCCAGCCGCCTTAGAAGAATTGAGAGAAGCTAAAGTGTTCAGCAAACTAGACCTTCGGAGTGCCTACAATCTTATCCGCATCCGCCAGGGGGACGAGTGGAAAACGGCCTTTGTTACACCTTCCGGCCACTACGAGTACCTCGTTATGCCCTACGGACTGGCAAATAGTCCATCCATCTTCCAGAGTTACATGAATGAGATCTTCCGAGACTTCCTGCATCACTTCGTTATTGTTTACATTGATGACATTCTCATCTACTCTCGTACTCTGGAAGAGCATCAAGATCATGTCACCCAAGTACTCCAACGTCTACGGCAAAACCATCTGTTCCTCAAACCCGAAAAATGTGAGTTCCATCAAACCACCATATCCTTCCTCGGTTACGTCATCACCCCGCAAGGAGTGAGTATGGAGCAATGCAAAGTAGATGCTGTCTCTAAATGGGAATACCCAAAAACCATCAAAGAACTCCAACGTTTTCTGGGATTCGCCAACTTCTATCGGCGGTTTATAAAAAATTACAGCATACTATCAGCTCCACTCACTTCCTTGCTTCAAGGAGGTAAGCGAGTACTCACCTGGACCCCTGAAACATCCCAAGCCTTCGACCACCTTAAATCCAAGTTCACTTCAGCACCCATCCTGCGTCATCCTGATCCCAACCTCCCTTTCATCGTTGAGGTAGACGCCGCGGATACTGGAATAGGCGCTATCCTCTCCCAGTGGTCTGGCGAACCCAAAACCTTACATCCATGTGCCTATTATTCCAAGAAATTGACGCCCGCTGAACAAAACTACGGGATCGGTGACCGCGAGCTACTAGCCATCAAACTGGCACTGGAGGAGTGGCGCCACTGGCTTGAAGGAGCCCAACATCCCTTCACAGTCATCACTGACCACAAGAACCTCCAATATATCCGTGATGCCAAACGTCTGAATGCGCGTCAAGCTCGTTGGTCACTTTTCTTCGCCCGGTTTGACTTTCATATCACTTACCAACCAGGGCACAAGAACGTCAAAGCCGACGCCTTATCCAGACTTCATTCACCTGATCCTCGTAATGATTCTCTCGAATCCATTCTTCCTCCCTCCATCTCTGTGGCCCCTATACTATGGCAATTAGATGAGGAAATCCGACAAGCCACCGTAGACGAACCAGCTCCCCCTGGCCTCCCTCCAGGCCTGTGCTACGTACCCACGAGATTCCGCATACCACTCCTGGATAGCACACACACCTCCCTCGGCTCAGGACACCCAGGTAGCAGGCGAACCCTCTCGCTCATCAGAGAAAGGTATTGGTGGCCTAAAATGGCCCATGATGTCACCCAATACGTTAAGGGTTGCTCGGTCTGTGCCATCACTACCACTCCACGCCATCTACCTGAAGGCAAGCTGCAGCCATTGCCCACTCCCCGCCGACCCTGGACGCACCTTGGTGTAGACTTTGCCACCGATCTACCCCCCTCTCAAGGTTATACTACCATTTTAGTGGTTGTAGATCGGTTTTCCAAATCCTGCAAACTAATACCTCTCAAAGGTCTCCCTACAGCCCTGGAAACTGCTGAGGCCCTATTCCATCACGTTTTCAGAAACTATGGTCTTCCCGAAGACATTGTGTCAGACCGAGGTCCACAATTCATCTCCAGGGTCTGGCGGGCATTCTTCCACCTCTTGGGCACCACCATCAGTCTATCTTCTGGCTATCATCCGCAAACCAACGGTCAGACCGAGCGTAAAATCCAAGAGATTTCCCGGTTTTTACGCTCCTACTGCCATGCTCATCAAAACACCTGGAGCCAGTATCTTCCGTGGGCTGAGTATGCACAAAATTCTCTTCGTCAATCCTCTACTGGTCTAACTCCTTTTCAATGTGTCTTAGGCTACCAACCACCTTTGTTTCCCTGGAATGGGGAAGCATCGGAAGTGCCCGCGGTTGATCACTGGTTCCAGGAGAGCGAGAGGGTCTGGGACTCAGCTCATGTCCATCTTCAGCGGGCAGTCCGGAGGTACACTGAGCAAGCCAACCGTCACCGACTACCTAATCCCATATACCAACCAGGAGATAAGGTATGGCTCTCTACCCGAGACATTCGCCTCCGGCTGCCCTGCAGAAAGCTGAGTCCCCGCTACCTGGGACCATTCACCATTCACTCCCAGATTAATCCTGTCACCTACCGCCTTAACCTTCCACCACAGTATCGTATAGCATCATCTTTCCACGTTTCCCTCCTCAAACCCTACACTAACCCTGTATCTCCTCCCTCTACAGAACCCGAACCACCCCCCCCTCCCGACCACACGGAAGTCATCGGTGATAACATCTACCAGGTCAAGGAAATCCTCAACTCCCGGCGGCGGGACGGTCAGCTCCAGTACCTAGTAGACTGGGAGGGCTTTGGCCCCGAGGAGAGATCCTGGATCCCTCGTGACGACATCTTAGATCCATCTCTCCTCGAAGAATTCCATCAGAGACATCCCGATCGTCCAGCTCCACGAGGACGTGGCCGTCCCCGCCGTCGATCGAGGGTGCCAGGAGTCACCCGTGGAGGGGGGGGTACTGTCACATCCCCGGCTCGTCCTCACTCACCCAATCCAGCTTCACCACCTCACACTAGTCCTACCCAATCCCGAGAACCTTCCCCTGATTACTGATTACCCGCACCTGTTCACCATTAGCCCGGACACTATATATTCCTACCTCCTCCGTTCACATATTGTCCGGTATTGAAGTCGTATGGTTGTCTTCACCCCAGCTCCCTCGTCTGCTCTTCTTCCATGGATGTTCCTCCTGAGTCTTCGTGATCATCGCACTGATAAAGGGAAGTGTCTTTATTGTCATTCCATATCTGAAGATCTATATGCACCTGCCTGCACTTCGTGCACACTGCCACCAACGGAGGTGTGAGGATTGTTAACCCAGTCTTGACTGTTGCCAGGTTTACCCGGCGAAGACGTATGAGGTGTTCCTCGGACGATCTTCCACTGCCCAGCACTGTGTGATACCTTTTATGATTTACGTTGAATAAACTAAATGAAAAGATAACCATCTCTGACTTCTTTATATACCAGCTTGACAGTACTCAGTAATAATTTATTTTTATTATCAATGTTGAAAACAGTTGTGCTGCTGTATTTTTGAGTGTAAATAATTATAATAAGTATTACTTAGAAACAGGGGTGGCTCAGTGGTTAGCACTGTCGCCTCACAGTAAGAAAGTCACTGGTTCGAGTTCCAGCTGGGTCAGTTGACATTTCTGTGTGGAGTTTGCATGTTCTCCCAGTATTAAGGTGGGTTTCCTCTGGATGCTCCAGTTTCCCCCACAGTCCAAAGACATGTGGTATAGGTGAATTGAGTAAGCTAAAATTGTCCGTAGTGTATGTGTGTGAATGGAAGTGTATGGATGTTTCCCAGAAATGGGTTGCAGCTGGAAGGGCATCCGCTGCGTAAAACATGTGCTGGATAAGTTGGTGGTTCTATCCACTGTGGCGACCCTGGATTAATAAAGGGAGTAAGCCGAAAAGAAAATGAATGAATGAACGAAAATTGTCCATAGTGTATGTGTGTGAATGGAAGTGTATGGGTGTTTCCCAGTGATGGGTTGCGGCTGGAAGGGCATCCGCTGCGTAAAACAAATGCTGGATAAGTTGGCGGTTCATTCCACTGTGGCGATCCCAGATTAATAAAGGGACTAAGTAAAAAAAAAAATATGAATGAATACTTAGAAACAGAGGCGGCATGGTGGCTCAGTGGTTAGCACTGTCGCCTCACAGTAAGAAAGTCGCTGGTTCGAGTACCGGCTGGGTCAGTTGACATTTCTGTGTGGAGTGTGCATGTTCTCCCTGTGTTCGCGTTGTTTTCCTCTGAGTGCTCCGGTTTCCCTCATAGCCCAAAGACATGCACTATACAGTAGGTAAATTGAATAAACTAAACTGTCTGTAGTGAATGTATATGAATCTGAGAGTGTATGGGTGTTTCCCAGTACTGGGTTGCAGCTGGAACGGCATGCGCTTAGTAAAACATATGTTGGATAAGTTGGTGGTTCATTCTGCTGTGGCGACCTCTAATGAATAAAGGGACTATGCCGAAGGAAAATGAATGAATGAATTACTTAGACACCACTTTGACAAATTTGGTGTATGAAAGTATTCACTTCTTTTTTCATTCGAAAATGTAAAAAAAACTGACCAAATACTAACTATAAAGCTATGAAAAATATTTAATTTTACTTAATTTATAAATAAATACAATGCCTGACAAAAGTCTTGTCGTCAATCTCAGTTGTAAGAGCAACAAATAATAACCTGACTTTTAGTTGATGATTTGGAAAAGTGGCAGAAGGTATTTTCCCAATGAATGATCCGTTGAACTGCATCTTAATCAGTGTTGCCAGACGTACGATAATTATCGTATTTGTACGATAATTTCGACCTTTGTACGATGTACGATCAATAATGCAAAAAATCCTATAATGTACGATAATTTCAGAATTTTATGGCCTTTAAAATAAATTTCATTGTAATCTTAGGGCTTCTAAACTTATTGATAGCTGCATCTTGTGTCTGCTGTCTGTGAGGAGAAGGTGGAGTTAGACACAGTTTCTATCCAATGACTGTAGTTTCTATCTCATCTTACGTTACATCTTCTCAGCCAATCAACGTGGAGAATGGCTCTCTCACGAGTTAACATTCCTGCTGTGCGCGGCCGTGCTTAAGTCAGTCGTTTTCAGGTTGAGGTTGGTCAAGTTTTAAAAAGTAGTGCTGAAAAGGAAGGTGAGAAGAACAGGGGAGTTTGCCCTTGATATTCTCGTTTTTCCCCATTCAAATGCATCATGCGAATGTGTTTTTCCAAAGTTAATCTCATCAAAACAAAGTCACGAGATCGGCTCATTACAGATCCTCTGGATGGGCTCGTGCACTGCACACCCTCAGACTAGTGTGTTAAAAGTTCGGGAGGGTGCACTGCTTTCAAGCCAACCAGCACTATGTTGCGCTCCATGTAGGAATCCAATTTGTACCGGAAAATGAATCCCTCTACATCTGGCAACACACGCAGAGAGTGACTCGGATGTGGAGTTTTTTTTTTTTACGTATTGTGGTGATTTGCACGTTGTGTCAAAACGCTGTTTGTCTAGATAATAGCTGTATACTCTCCGTTTGACTAGTGTACGATAATTTTCCTCCAAATAGGATAATTTTGAGGTTCTGGTACGATACTTTCACATTTCCAATCTGGCAACACTGATACCAATCATCGCAAATACTGCAGAAGACCTATGGGAACCCATATGAAATCGGTCAAGTTTGGTGAAGGAAAAAACCTGGTTTGGGTTTACATTCAGTATAGTGGCATGTGAGAGATCTGCAGAATGGATGGCAACATCATCAGCCTGAGGTATCAAGACATTTGTGCTGCCCATTACATTACAAACCACAGGAGAGGGCAAATTATTCAGAGGAATGGCGCTCCTTCTCATACTTCAGGCTCCACATCAAAGTTCCAGAAAGCAAAGAAGGTCAAGGTGCTCCAGGATTGGCCAGCCAAGTCACCAGACATGAAGATTATTGAGCATGTCTGGGGTAAGATGGAGGAGGCATTGAAGATGAATCCAAAGAATCTTGATGAACTCTGGGAGTCCTGCAAGAATGCTTTCTTTGCCATGTCAGATGATTTTATTATTAATTTATTTGAGTCATTGCAGAGATGTATGGATGCAGTCCTCCAAGCTCAAGCAAAGTCAGACCTTACTGTCCAAATTAAATAATTAAAAATCAAGACATAATCATATTTTATTGTGGTAAAATAAATGTAATCTAGAGGCCTTTGCCTTTCATATAAGCCACTTCTGATACCAAATGATCAACTAGAACTTAAGTTATTATTTGTTGTCTTAAATCTTAAAGACCTGGTCACCAAATGAGCTGTTAAAAAACCCACATCTGTTTAAGCACAGTTTGTAAACCCTGACCATTTTCACCGCAGGTTACTGCAAAAGCACCTTCAAAGGAACTGAATTCAAGAACTCTTTTCCCTACTTCATACTCCTGACGACTGAATCCATCACCGTGAATAAGAGAGCGGTGAATCACTATGCCTTTGTAGTACATTTGCTTCTTGAAAAAATGACTGAATGCCGTCTCTCTTCACAGTCCAGCTTCCCACCGCTTGTCAGTGTGTGAGTCGTGTGGTTTATGGTGAGAGGATGATGTCATCGAGTGATCCGCCTCCTCCACGGCCTCCTGTCTTTCATCCACACACTCTAAATGTGTGAATTAGCACCCCGTCAGAGACAGCGCTCCGTCTCCGGGCCCCCGTGCGTAGTGTCGCTCCAGCTGGACAAATCCTCTATCCGATTATTGTGCAATCAAGCTTCTGGCCAAATTCCCAAAAGCATCTCTGATGGAGATTAACGTTGGATATGCTCGTACCTCGCCAGGCTGAAATTCACTGATTGTATGGAATGGATAACGTTTTCATTGTCGCAACTTGTCTTAATCTCTCTTCCAGGGTATGTGTCGACCGGTCACCAGCCAGATGTGTGTGCGTGTGTGTCTGGGAAAGACGCGGATTGTTTGCACCCTCACGCTCGCCGCTAAACCTGAGTTGATTTACACAGATAATCCTGCGGTGACTCTGCTGTCTCGTGCGCGGACGCAAACTAAACTGTATAACAGCTGTGTGGGCAAATTTACACATCGACTCGGCCTTTGCTGACTCTCTAAACAAACACATTGTTTACGGCCACATGTTGCAGATTAGTGTGTGTGTGTGTGTGGACAAATCAGGGTCACTTGAAGGCTTTTTAGTATTCTTATGGCAAATCCAAATCTTACTATAATATTAGATTCCTTTGGCTTTTATCGTTTCTTCATCCAAAAATAAAAACAATCACAGAGCAGCTATTTTTAAATCTCATTATTTAATCTACTCATTAAAAGAAAGGTTGCAATTGAAGAACTATTTTGGGTCCACAGAGCTTTTTTCAGTTTAGAATTCTTAAAAGAAACATTTTTTTATTAGAGTGAAGAGGATTGTAATCAAATAAAGGCCATTTTCCACCATAAAGAACCTTTACTGGAATAAAAAGTTTCCACTCGTGTTAAAGGTGCATCCCAAAATGAAAATTCAGCACCAATTTAACCTCAAGTGATTTCAAAGCTTTACTCTAGGGCTTTATCATGTGTAGCCGTGTCTGAAACCATAGTGGACATTCAGAATCAATCCCACAATGCACCTTAATAGCGACTGTACAACCAATTAGATAATGCTCATAATGCACTATGAGCACTGGCATGCCAAATGAATAACCTCCACAGTGAAATCATATCATTGTATGTTTCCAAATAATTTATTATTCATTCATTCATTTTCTTTTTGGCTTAGTCCCTTTAATTATCAGGGGTCGCCACAGCGGAATGAACCGCCAACTTATTCAGCATATGTTTTACACAGCGGATGCCCTTCCAGCTGCAACCCAGTACTGGAAAACATCCATGTAGACTCATTCACACACATACTCTACGGTCAATTTTGTTTACCCAATTCACCTATAGCGCATGTTTTTGGACTGTGGGGGAAACAGGAGCACCTGGAGAAAACCTGAACACGGGGAGAACATGCAAACTCCACACAGAAATGCCAACTGGCCCAGCCAGGTCTCAAACCAGCATCCTTCTTGCTGTGATAATAATGTATTATTTAATTTTTTAAACAATTTTATTTCTTTTATTTTTATCAACCAGCAAAACACAAACAAAACGGCATCCCTTATGAAGTGCTCAAATTTACTCACTTGTCTTCATTCACTTCTTTAAGTGGACTAAACTAGTGGACTAATATAGGGAATAGTAAATGAGGGTCTGTGGAAGATTTTTTTTTTTTTAAATGTTTCAACCAGTTATGGTTCCTATTCACTTTTATATAGTCAATACCACCCCCAGCCCTTCCCAACCTCCCCCAATAATTCTAAATAGCCAAATTGTACCCCAGATCTCAGATTCTTGCACTGATGATGCTCTGTTGTTAGGAAGACCAAACAAGTTGCCTCAGGCTTCCTACAGCCCTTGTCATTGTCAAAATGATTGAGAGGGCCAATCAGATTGAGGTAGATGGTGTTTACAAGTCATAAACCAGAGCACAAAATTTCAAGCATCAGTTTAACATAAAAAGACAAGGTAAGCTTAAAGCAGCAAAACACTGAGCATGTTTCATGTATTTCTTTAAGGAAAACTCCTTAACAGTTTTCCCTTTTTAGAATCCATTCAGCCAATCTGCAGGTCAGACAGGAGCCTATAGCTTAAAGGTGCAGTAGGTGATTGTCTTCAGAAACATTTTTTGTTGTGCTGGTTGAAAGTCTCTTCACATTCCAATAGTAATGATTAAAGTAAATTATCTAAATGTATTTATGTGTATTTTTATATTCTGGGTAAGACATAAAACTAAAAAATGTTCATCCAGTTAAATATTGTCAGGCCGACAATTCCCATAATTCTGATCAGTAGCCCAAACTGTCTGTCAACAAATGTAGATTTGTACAACGGCGCATCTCTGTTCACACAGAGCCGCCATTTTCACATGCCCACGCATTCATGTGCACACAAGTGAGAGAGTGACAGCGGTAAAAAACAAATGCTGAATCAAAACTTTTTAAAATCCTGAATCAATATTGGAGTCACTTTTGCACGCTGGAGGAAGGATGACACCATGGCTGAAGGATTTATTTTAGACAGGTAATGTTATGTTTCAAAACTATTTTAGTCACGCAAAGCTGATGTAGATTGTGTTGTTTTGTGTTGTTTTATGAATGGGTTATATGCACAGAAGTGTTGTTCAGCCACTGAAACCTTCCTGCGAACGATTGATGTGACTATTTTCAGTTTCATAAGTGACCTTTGACAGCAGCGATAATGTAGATTTTTAATTAGTTCAACAACAAAACATCAGTAAATGGCGCTATTCCGCATACTGAGGTGAAGTTGCTTTTATATTCACATTGGTTCATTTTTAAACAATGATAACCTGTGACGCGCTTCCTATATTGTTTACTATGCTACTTTGAATATTCGGTCTGAAATAGCATGTAAGTATGGCTTAGTAGTAAGTGTAATTCCTGCACGTCGCCAGCCAAACACTAAGCATACAGTAGTCGCTTTAGGACAACACGCATGAGAGAGTGAGACCATTAAGACAAGTTTTGCTTGCTACACAACTGAAAACGTGCTAGATATAATACAGTTTTTCATTTAGAATTTTTAGTATTATAAAGTACTATAAAGTTTTTTAACTGGCGAATGACACAATCTAACGTAGTGGGTTGTCTGCTGTCATCTTTAATAAACTCTGCGTACTCTGGGTTCTTGACGTCATTTACTTCTGGATTCTTTCAATTTTAAAGGTCCGTACTGACCCAATACCCCCATAAGTGGTTCTGTTCTCTCATCAGTTGCAATAGAATAACTTTTGCATAGATTATGATCAAGAGATTTTTCTATTTTCTGATTACTGACATGTGCAGGAACCAACAAAATTAATTACAGCAACCTAGACCACAGAGAACCTAAAAGGTACACTTTCAAATTTGAGTTTACAAAAAAAAAAAAAAACTCTTTTTGGAGGGGTTTATTATAACACAGACAACATATACAATTATTTAAATCACGTTCAACAGTGTTTTATGAAAATTCAAAGGGTTCTCTTTAAAATGATACCAAGCTTTTGCATTTACACCTCTGCATGTGGATTTGGGAAGCTTTTGAATTTGGGTAGGCAAAATCCAACTCCAAAATAGCACTTGACTTTAAGAGGTTAAGGTGCGTGCGCTTGTATTTTAGGAGGCGTGGCTTTTGGACGGCAGGGGGAGGGACTGTGTTTCAAAGATATTATGCTAACCAGTTAGCATTGTGGCAGATTACCTACTGCACCTTTAACTTAGCATACATCATTGATTTGGATTAGACCATTAGACCATCTCGCTCAAAAAATGACCAAAAGGTTTAGATAATTTTCCTATTTAAAGCTTGACTCTTTTGTAATTACATTGTGTACTACTATTAAGAAATGTAAAGAATGCTATTTTCTAGGCTGATATGGCTAGGAACTATATTCTGATTCTGGCGTAATAATCAAGGAACTTTTCTGCAGTAGCATGGCTGCGGCAGAAGCAATGTTATCACGCAGCACTTGAATATATTGCACTGCATAATATCATTGCAGCCAAGCTACAGCAGCTGAATTGTAAAATGTATTCCTTTTAAATATGATGAGAAAACAATTGCATTTCCAAAATAAGAGTCCTTTTAAAATATTATTAGCAATTAAGGATCCAATTAGAATATGACCTAAAATATAGTTTTTAACAAATTGTTCAAGATGTTTCTATGACTTTATTATATACCTAATTGTTTAAAGAAATAAAAAAAGATGCCACAGTGTGTGACGTCATATTACATCTGTTGCAGTGTCTAGAAATCTTGTGTTCAAACTGTAGTCTGACCATGACTTCAAAAGCTGTGGAACCTTCCAGAATTTCCCCCCAAATTGCATCAAACTCTGGCTACCACAAATAAACATGATTGGAAGCTATATTTGCATGGAAACACAAGCTGTTCCAGTAGAACAGATGTAACTGACAAAGCGGAGGAGCCAAAAGAGATGGGGTCCAGACTCACCAGAGTGCAGAATCTCTCCGGTGGGTTTCCACATGTGATATCGGGAGGCTCCACTCTAATCTGCATGTACTCCTTCATGGACATGGGTTTGGGCTGGCAAGCGTAATATTCCCATGTCGGTCCATCGTCTGTGCTGACCAGCGACTTACAGATATCGTACTGGCCGAGAGTCAGAATAATGCACTGTAAAAGCAGGAGCGCCTGTGAGAGCATGGCACTGGATGGGTCCATGGGCATGAGAGAAAGGCAAGGGGCGCCACAGCTTTTAGGAATGTCAGCATGGAAGTTATTTAGATGGCAAAATTTCCGAAGTTTCTTCCAAAAGTGCAACGTCTCCGTGGAAAAACCCGCGTGTGATTTTATAAAATGTGTCTTGCGCTGAGGTGAAATTTTCAGATCTGTTGTGACATCTTCAGTATTCAAAGCTCAATTTAGGGAAAATGACTTCCAGCTGAAGTCCGGGGGGCGAATGTCACTTCAACTCAAGAGACATTAAGTGCATTTAGTGGTTTATGTGCAGTCAGAAGATGCCTGGAGTCCAGTCTAATGTTCATGCGTGATGAGATGAGCTGTTTCATTTCTGATGGTTTGCCTAGGAAAGAGAGAAATACTGGAATAAGCTATATGTAGCCCATGTTACATCTATTAAAAAGAGCTGTAAAGTGACCTAACATACAGTTCAAATTGATTTCTTTATCATTTGTGGAGGAAATTAATATCTGACATGTTTTAAAGTGGATATTGTTTTTATAAATTCATGGAGCAGACTCAGATTTTAATAATTAGGTTGCTATATGAGAATTTTATAATGTAATGATATTAATTTCATTCAATACTAAAATTAGCACTATATATGTTCCAGTAAATAAATAAATAAATAAATAAATAAGGAAAGTTGCCTAAAATGCTGTAGAAATTAGGTATTTGCATTATAGTTTAAGGACTAAATAAATTGAACAGGGCAAAGTGCATATATTACTGTTGAAAATTAGTGTTTATACCTTCATGTTACCTTATTCAGCATTCACATTGGTTAATTGACATTAGGCTATATGATTTAATGGCGTATACAGTATTAGGATCTTTAAACACTCACCAATATGACTAAAATAAATCGTCACTGTTCTAAAATTCTGGCAACCACATATATATATTATTATTTAATACCGTAGCAGAACTTTAAAAGCTTTCTTCGAGAATCTGCCACTTTCTCTCCTTTATGCAGTAGATAAAAAAAAACTTTTACACTCGGACTTTGCGATGGGAATCTTTCTTTTTTAAATAATTTAACCGCGTAAGTAGGTCATCTGAATGGCACAAGCTGCAAAAGAAAATGTGAGACTACGAAATAATAGCGAAATTCAATTATGACGTATAAGAAACGCGCGCAAATATTCAACATATTTAATTATTACATCGATTTAAAAATAAAGCATCCATGAAAATTTAAAAGCAAATCAATAAATAACTAATAAGTGTATTAAATTGTTACCAAGCTGATCAAATTAGTTTATTTAAAATCGCTTTTTGCAAAAAATCAGGTAAATTTAATAGACAACTAATCCAAAGTTTCTTGAATTCGTCAAAGAGCATCATCTGAAACGCTCTCCACAATTTGAGCGTTCACAAAAAGCGTTCATTCGGCGTCTTCAATCCCCAAACAACATCTATTTTAAGACTTAAATAGCTCTTACACTCGAGTGAACTTACCCTGACTCCAGAGATCAGCACCTTGGCAGTTCCCAGATGAATTTCTCGTGTATGAACTCTCTCTCAGTCAGTTCCCTGCCATATCACTGGAGATGGATGAGAAACACATGCACACGTTACTCCTCTCCGTGGATCACAGCAAACGCGTTCCCCTTCGTTCTTTCTTCGGCTGCCACGTACTTTATTGGAAAGCATTCTAGATGGACGCCCTACATCCAGACTGCTCCGAAAAACGTGCATTTAAAGTTTCGCTTCCCGTCCCCTTGCCTTCTTTGATGTATCTGTCCTGTGCGCTTCAAGGACAGACTTCAGAGTAAAACACCTCCCATTCCCATCCAGTCTTATTCCGTCCGCGCTCCTGCTTCATTCATTCTGCCGTATCTGTTTGCGCACACTTACGCGCAGCTATAGCTGACTTTCATTTGCCTTTTGCGAAGCTCGGTCAAAATACTTTTGGCCACTGCAAACCGGCTGTCCTGTCTTGTCGAACTAGTGTGGAAGCAGAAGTTTATCTACGGGCTCGAAGAGCACAACCGTCCCAGCAGCAGATGAGGCAGTCCGTCCCGCTTAAAGAGACAGATCAGAGGCTGAGGATTCCCAGACTCCTCTCACAGCGCGATTTACGTTTAATAAGTCATACAGTTAGCTACCACAGAATCGGTTTAGCAGTGTTACTGTAGTAAAACTGTGGTAACTTGTATAAACGAATGCATGAAATGAGAGAGAGATTCTGAAAGCTTCATGATTTGTTCCCACATGAAAAAATACTATAGTAATTTATAGTAAATACTACAGTGTTTTTGTTTTCACTACATTAAAAAAATACAAAAGACTACTTATTTAAAATGAGCTAAAACAACCCAATTCTTAAGTTTTTGGGGGGATAACTTGAGGAATTGGGGCAACATGAAGGAATTGTGTGGAACACAGCATTTTACACAGTGTACACTATAAAAATGCTGGGTTCCACACAATTGATTTATGTTGGGGCAACATGAAGGAATTAACTTATTAATTTTTACAAAAGTAAGCAGATTGAACATAAAACAATCAAGTTGTCCCTCCAAAAAAACTCAAGAATTGTGTTGTTTCAACTCATTTTAAATAAGTAGTTTGAACCAGCAGCAAACATCATTTTTGAGTGTATACACACTGTAAAAAGTGATTAGTTACTTAAAGGGGGTAAACCAATTGCCTTAAAAGAAACAAGTTGACTTTACAAAAATAAAGTAAACCCATTGTATCTGTTAAGTTGATTTAATTTTTAATATTATGCAAATTGTATTCACTTTATTTTAAATAAAAGTAAACTAATCACTTTTTTTTTTTAAATATACACATTAATTATATTTGTTTTTTTCCCAGATTTTCTGTATCTAGCAAAATGACAGTAACTAAAATAAATCTGCGCTTTCAGACTCCAGTGTATCTTCTAAATTCAATACAAGCTATAATTGTAGATTTTGTAGACATAATGAAGCACCAAATATGTAATATTGTAATAATTGCAGTATTTATTTGAAAACAGACAAGCTAAAATAGTCGGACACTTTAAAAAAAGATTAGTTGACTTTAAAAAGTGAGTACAATAAGCATAATTATAAAAATTCTACTCAACAGTTCCAAGTTACAATGGGTTTACTTACATTATTTTTGTAAAGTCAACTTGTTGCTTTTAAGGCAATTGGTTTACTCGCTTTAAGTAACTAATCAATTTTTACAGTGTAGGCTCCAGTAAGGCACTTTAATCATTCTGTTGTGGCAATTCTATAGTTAACACAACAACTATAGTAATATAAACAATTTACATAATACTGTACAGGGTTTCTGCAGATTTCTTCTAATCAAATTTAAGACTTTTTAAGACTCTTTTAAGACCATTATGAATGAAATTTTAGACATATAAACACTAAGGATTAAAGGACTTCTGTAAATAGTGTTTGTATTAATGGAAGATCATGTAAAGGGATGTGTTGCTTTAGTTTTCTTTCCCTGATTATGGCATTTAATTTGGAGAATTTGCTGGAAAAATGTCTAGCAGCTGTTGTGAATTTGCAATAAAAACTTAAATATATAAAAAAAGAAGTTTTGAGATGGATTATAGGTGATTGGGCCAGATTGGATAGCATTACCTGGATATTGGGAAATTAAGACCTGTTTAAAATAATTTAATACCTACAACACAATATTTCAGTACATTTAAGACTTTTTAAGGTCTAAAATGTTGTTCTTGAAATGTAAGACTTTTTAAGACCCAGCAGACACCCTGCTGTAGTTTTACATCTATGGGTATATTACTAAAATACATTAAGGCTTACTAGTTTACTAAAGTTTACTACCATATTTATTACAGCTTATCAGTTCATTGTAGTTATTTAGTATGCTGTAGCAATCATTAACAAGACTTGTAAATACTATAATGTATACAGTATAATACACTTTAGTTCAAAAACACTATATTATTTACTTTAAATGACTATTTAAATGACTGCTTTCCTCTATTTTGTATGTTTGGTAATTGTTTGTATTGTTCTCATGTGTTGATGGATGCTGTGTCTGTATGTTTCAATGTTCTGCAGAGCAGGAACCTGCTGAAAAACAGCATTCATGCTGAGTCAGGCCCGATTATCTTTTAATCTTTTCCTGTTTAAAAATTATAAATAAATAAATATTCATTCATTCATTTTCTTTTCGGCTTAGTTCTTTTATTAATCAGGGGTCACCACAGCAGAACGAACCGCCAACTTATCCAGCATATGTTTTATGCAGCGGATGCCCTTCCACCTGCAACCAATCACTGGGAAACACCCATACACTCCCATTCACACACACTCATACACTACGGCCAATTTAGCTAACCCAATTCACCATAGTGCATGTCTTTGGACTGTGGGGGAAACCGGAGCACCCAGAGGAAACCCACGCCAACACGAGGAGAACATGCAAACTCCACACAGAAATGGCAACTGACCCAGCTGAGGCTCGAACCAGCGACCTTCTTGCTGTGAGGTGACAGTGCTACCCACTGTGCCACCATGACGCCCCTTAAAATGACTATATTATTTTTATGTGAGTTATACAAACTAATATTTGTCAAGTCAAGCCAAAATAAATGAAATAAGCAAAGGGTGCAATTTTATTTTATTTTTTAATGCACGGTCAGTGCGAAGAGGTGGGTAATTTTCCAGTGTTGATCTCAGGAGGTCAAACTTTTTTTTGTAATCTATGTTTTTATGTGCAACACTTCTGAAAATGTGTGAAACATTGGCTGAAAACCTAAAGGCAGATTTGGTTATTTATGATGTTGTTCATTTATTGTATGTGATTTTGTTGAACCCATCATTCTCCATTAATTTGACATTCGCTTTCTACATTACCACCCATCTAAAAAATTTTAGCAGTGATTTTTAGCTTACTTGCGTGAAACACAGTAAATGATGTATGTCACTCTCTGTGCTCTCAACATATACATTAACCTGAAATGTATTGTTTCTATATATACCCTGCAGGCACAGGATGTCACATTGACGTTAAATTGACGTTGTACTTGTGGGGACGTCGGATTTTGTTTGGAAATAAAAATCGGGTTGACGTCAATATCCAACCTAAAATCAACCAAATATCAGTGTCTAATCATGTTATACCTTGACATTGTATGGATGTCACCACTATGACATCTATCAGACGTTGGATTTTAGTCACTTTCCAACACAACCTAAAATGAACCACATATCAATGTAATTTGACTTCGTTATTGGACGTCAAAATAATGCTATTCTTAGACGCTGGCTAGACATTGAATTTTGGACATCTGACGTCACTTCCTAAATCTAACCTAATATTAACATCTTATGATGTTGTGTGCCTGCTGGGTACAGTCAACAATTTATAATACATTTCTAAATATTTTTTTTACATTTCGTTATAGTCTTTCTGTTTGATTGTGGCCTATTTTCAGTGCTTTGTGATATTATATTTTCCCCCCCAAAAGTAAAGCCCAGCCCCCTACTCAATATTCTATTTCAGTTGGAAGTACATCAACATACTAAAATAAAAGTTTCAGCAACTTCCAGTTTACATGGATTTTAACAGTGACTTAAAAAAACTTTTTTTAAAAATACTTAAATACTTAAAAATGGGATTGATTGATTGATTGATTGATTGATTGATTGATTGATTGATTGATTGATTGATTGATTGATTGAATGATTGATAAAACATGGATGGGCACTAATGCACTTTGTTGGTATATAAATCAAAGAATACAAAGTGCAGTAAATGGTAAACAATGCTCTAACCATTATAATTAGCATTATTGTAATGTATTGAAATATGACAACAATTATGTTAACACTTTCATTATTAAGGTAAAATAACTGTTAGTGAGTTACTGCAAAAGCATCAAATTTACAAATGGAGATGTCCTTTTTCACTTTAAAAAATGGGTGAATAAAAGCTTTTTATTTTAGCCAATTTCTGTGTGTTTTGAAATGTCATATTTAAGCTGAAACCAAAGAAGTAAACATTAAATCCACACCAAACTTAACAAACAAGCCTAAGTAACAGAAGATAAAACGTCAGGATGAGTATTAGGGTTCCAACTAGTAACATTATTGCAAATTTAACCTACCAGCAAATAACAAAGTGCCTTATGTCTGATGGAGCTGTCCATGGTAGTAGCTTATACGCTATATGACAGTGGTCTCAAACTCAATTCCTGGAAGGCCACAGCTCTGCAGATTTTAGCTCCAACCACCTCCAACTCGCACCTAGTCTCCAGTACTCTTGAACACCTTGATTAGTTGGATCAGCTGTGTTTAATTAGGATGGAGCAAAACTGTGCAGAGCTGCGGCCCTCCAGGAATCGAATTTGAGACCCATGCTATATGACAATGAAAGCAATACACAGTAAAATCGCACTCTCATTTACCTGAATAGTGTAAACTGAACCAACGAACAGAATCCATTTAGTTTTTGCGTACACGCTGAGGTACTAGTTTTGGTTAAACCATATTTCCATGTTTGAATTACTGAGATTGCTTAAAAGTTGTTTTTAATTATATAACTTGTTCATTTCTTGTTATTAACATTGTAGTAATAAACAAAACACGCTTCGATTAAATATTCTTCTTGCGTTTTACTGTTGGTACTCATAACGACAATTACAAAAAAAATATCTGCAGATTTTCTCGTCGCATCCCGTTAGAAACTACAAATCCCATCATCCCTTAAGCGCCAGTGACGTCATTCGAGCGCCAGTCTTCTTGCAGAAGCAACCATGGCGGATGTTATGAATGTTGGAGTGAATTTGGAAGCGTTTTCTCAAGCAATAAACGCCATCCAGGCTCTTCGGTCGAGCGTCACAAGAGTTTTCGACTTTCTCAAAGATGGGATGAAGAATAAGGAGACCCTTGAAAGCCGGGAGAAAGTCTTTATAACCGAGTTTCAAGAGAATCTGCAGTCAGTGAATCGCGATTTAAAGTGAGTCGATTGTATGAGATTTCAATAATTCTGTGAAATTTTATAACTGACGTTTTAACTGTAGTTATTGCCAATAGCTAGTGTTGTTGGAAATAAGTCACCTGTTGCTACATATATGTTAGATTACTCGCAAATACCCAAATTGTGTTCGTGAAAAGCAACTAAACTGGGGTGCGTTTCCGAAAAGCTATGTTAGCCAACTAAGATCGCAAGTTCCGTCGTTGCAAACATAATGTTAGTTCATTGATTTGGTGTTTCCCAAATCTATTGTTCCAACAAACATTCGCAAACTTCTATGCTTGCAACTACACCTCTAGAGCTGTTCCTGGCTGTGTTCCATTCCTAGTTATCTCCCCTATGCCCTATTCGTTTAGAACATTCTAACATTTACACTTGGAATTATTAAAAATAAACAAAACATTAAAGCAGGGCTGGGCAAACTTGATCCTGGAGGGCCGGTGTCCCTGCAGACTTTTGCTCCAACCCTAATCAAGCACACCTGCCTGCAGCTTTCTAATGATCTTGAAGACTCTGATTAGTGTGTTCAGGTGTGTTTGACTAGTGTTGGAGCAAAAGTCTGCAGGGACACCGGCCCTCCAGGATCAACTTTGCCCATCCCTGCATTGAAGTCATCTCTCTTAGGTGTAATTTGCTTTCAAAGTATTTTTACAGTTCAGTTTTAGCTGTCTTCATGTTTACAATTGCGCTCCCTTCGCAGTGCACTTTGAAAACATTGATGTCATTTTGAACACAGCCGTGGCTCATGACGAAAGCTTTAGGTGACCTATTATTTAAAAGCGGATTTTATGTTACGTCTCCAAAGCTTGTGAAAACAAAAAAACATAGCATACGTTAATGCTTTTAATTTATAGTAGGTTATTTATTAAGTATCTGTACTGTATATGACCACTGCAGTGGTCATAATGTGTCAAATTGTAAAAGTAGACTTTTCAAAAAATAAATAAACAATATCCTACTGAATAATAATAATCATCATCATTATTAATATTATTATTAAAGTAGGATTTTTTTCATTTCCTAATAAATATTAAATTTAGAGTAAGTTTAGAGCATCATTATGGGCGTTTTGCATTATAACTAACGTGGTTCAAACGATGGATCTGCGACAGAGAAACTACGTTTTTTTTTTCCCAAACGATGCATCGTACTATGATAGTTCAGCCGTGAGTTACGTCGTTGTTTGGGAAACACACCCCTGAATGACGAAAATGCTGAAAGTCCATATTACAATGTTGCGCTAGTAACATTTGTTTAGTAAATGTTTGTGCTGTAAATTAATATGATTACAATACTGTAGTGTTTTTTTAAATAATTGTAACATCTTTTTTTTGTTTAATTATGGTTTTCCAATCTGTTTTAAGTGTAAGGTGCTGTCAAGATTTGTCATTTTTCTATCTGAAAACATTTTAAACGCACATCAAAATGAGTAAAAAAAAATTCCAATAATTTTCATTCAATGTAACAAATATATTTAAGTAGCGTTCCTATTGCCTGTGAAATGAAATGTATAAAATAAAATGCAGTGCTCAGCATGTATAAGTACACCCCTCACAAATCTATCTTTTAAATTCATATTTTTAATAGGAAGCTATACAATATTATATTTCTGCATGTACATTAGATTAGTCAGTACTAAAGCCAAGTCTGGAGCTAACAAAATAACTTACAATAACGGTCCAAAACCTAGTACACCCAAATTTATGTGTTATAGAAAAATATTAAATACAAATTTAATAAAAAGAAAACATCAAGAGAAGCAAAAAAGGAAAAATTTAGTTGAAATTTTGTAGGTTGTAATTTTTTTTTTGCAATATTTTGCTTGAATTTAATTGTATTATCTTTCCACTTCGAAAGATTTTTAGTGACTAAAATATTATTTTAATAAATATATCTGTTTAATAAATCTGTTTTGTTTAAATACACCAAAATACATTGCCTGTATTTACTGAGAAATGGATAAAAATATTAATTTTCAAAATGGGGTGTACTCAATTATGCTGAGCACTGTTTATGAAAATAAATAAATATTATATAATATATATCTATAAATCATTATATTTTATGTAACATGCAACTGTTTCTTTATCAATATAAAGTATACTGGTTTAAAATGTAATGGCAAAATACAAAGATTTAAAATGCACAATTATCAAGTATTTCTGCGATGTCCTATGATGCTTAAAAAGTCTGGATAAAAAAAAGATGCTTTAAAAATTACACTAAATGAAATTAAATGTGACATTGTTTTCATTGTATAATGTCAAAATATGCTCCAAACCAGCATGCCTCTTGTCTCTGCAGTGAGTTGGAGCGTCTCAGCACTTTGGTTGGCAGGCCGTCAGAGAGTCACCCCTTACATAACAGTGGACTGCTCAGTTTAGACCCTGTGCAGGACAAAACCCCTCTGTACAGCCAGCTGCTCCAGGCTTACAAATGGTCCAACAAAGTAAGTTTTTGGCATTTTCCTCATTTGCCTTGAATTGTCATTATTGTCTGCAACCTGAAAAGGTGATTTAATTTAGTTCAGGGTTCCCACACTTTTTGACACTGTTACATAAAATAGTCTTTTCCAAGTCTATAATACATACATGCCTACTTTTTATGTATGCTCAAAAAATGTCATTTGTTTTAAAATCTTATTTATTCCTGTGATTTTTAAAACAGTCAATATTTATTAGGCTTTAGTGTCACACGATCCTTTAGAATACCGGTGGAGGAACCCAACAACATTTTATGGTTAAAATTGTGATTTGCATTTTTTGTAAATAATTATTATTATTTTTTTATATTATTTTGTTTTTTAATTATCATCATTATTATTATTAACTATGTCTGAGGCCTGTACCATAGAGCCTGATTAGCTGGCTAGCCAGTTAAGTTTCTGTTTAATTTGCAACAATACTCTGTTTTAGGTACCATGAAGTAGCTCAGTTCAGCTGCTCCATAATCCCCTGGCAACAAAGAAAGATTAAAGATATGCTGCTTGTTACCTAAAACGCAAGATTTGTGCAAACTAAACTTTTTTTTTTTTTTTAAATTTCTGATTTTTGAAACTTAACAGGTGCGTTTCCCAAACAGCAATGTAACTCGCGGCTGAACTATCACAATACGATGCATCATTTGGGAAAAGAACAATGTAGTGACCAGTGTTTTCCCAAAACTGTAGTTTCTCTGTCGCAGATTCATCGTTTGAACCACGTTAGTTATAATGCAAAACGCCCATAATGATGCTCTAAACGGGGTGGAGTAACAACTTCTTTAGAGAAGAACCCCATAATTTATTTGTGCACATGCATTTAAAAAAAAAAATGCAATATTATTTTTAGTAAAAACATGCACTCGTTTTCCATTTTAATTGAAATAGATGTCAATGGCATATATAGGGCCAATGTTTCCTTTACAAATATTATTGAGAACATTACATATTCTATTCTAAAACATAAAATCACTTACAAATCTAAGATGTATTCTAATCTCATATATAAATATAAACAAATAAATAAAGAGGCTATTTATTAAGAAATGAAATTTAATATTTATTATTTATTAGGAACAGAAAAAATCCTACTTTAATAAGAATAATAATAATATTGATAATGATGATGATGATTATTATTAAGTAGGATATTGTTTATTTATTTTTTGAAAAGTTTACTTTTACAATTTGACACATTCAAACCACTGCAGAAATGTTCTAACCAACAGGCCCATGTCATATACAGTACAGATACTTAATAAATAACCTACTATAAATTAAAAGCATTAACGTATGCTATGTTTTTTTGTTTTCACAAGCTTTGGAGACGTAACATAAATTCCGCTTTTAAATAATAGGTCACCTAAAGCTTTCGTCATGAGCCACGGCTGTGTTCAAAATGACATCAATGTTTTCAAAGTGCACTGCGAAGGGAGCGCAATTGTAAACATGAAGACAGCTAAAACTGAACTGTAAAAATACTTTGAAAGCAAATTACACCTAAGAGAGATGACTTTAATGCTTTTTTTATTAAAAAAATAACTTCAAGTTTAAATGTTAGAATGTTCTAAATGAATAGGGGAAAGGGGGATAACTGGGAATAGAACACAGCCAGGAACTATGTTTCTAACTACAGCTCCAGAGTTGTAGTTGCAAGCATTCAAGTTTGCGAGGCAGTTTGCGTATGTTTGTTGGAACGATGGATTTGGGAAACATATTGTGCAGCTCTACTTTAAGATGTTATTATTATAATATTATTTTTAGGTCCCACTTTATAGTAAATGTCCTTAATGACTAATGTACTTGCATAAAATACAATGTATTTACTGTGTTTATAATGCTTTGCAGAATACTTCTGGTGCTCTTGAAGTGGGATACGGGTAGGGTTAGGGACAGGTTTGGTGGTATGGGTAGGGTTAAGGGTGGGTTATGGTGTAAGGGATGGTTAACAGTGTAATTGCAAAAATTAATTACAGATGTAATTAACAGTACCTTTTCTTTGTAAATCTGTCAGGTGGTCAGTTAATATGCAGAGGGCCTATTATTATAAAATAAATCAAACTTTAAATCATTTCAAAGGTCTGTAAATTGGTATTAAAGTATTGTAGGTGTTGGTCAGAACCTGTCTTTTTCGCTCAGCGCTTAAGCCAAACTCATTGAATTGAATGGTCATGAATGGAAGGCTTTTACATCATCAACACTCTGAGATGGATCTTGAATATCATCTTGCGTCTAATCATCTTATAATACTATAATCAAGAGGAAGCAGATCTACAGTTTGATGTTCTAATTCACAGGGCATCAATGAGACCCATTAGAGCTTGTAGTTCTGATTTGCTTAATGCAACGCGAGAAGATCCCAATGTAAAAACGCAAGTTCGTCCGCCTAATTTGTCAGCAAATAGTGTCGCTCTGCTTTTTGCCCAGTAAATCTTCTTTTGTTCTTGAAAAGGCTGTAAAATTCTGCTCTCTTTGGATCAAGGTCCTGGAGCGAATCCTCTCAATAGAACGCGCACCACGTCTTGCTAGAAGAGCACACACTTGAGATTCAATAGATGTGGGTGTTCGCACAGCAGAACCAACATTTGCTCAATATCCATTACGGCTGAGTGCTTTGACTTCTTTTGATCTTGAGTAGGTCTTCTGTCCTAAGTGTTATTGAACAAGATTTGCTATTCTTACAGTAAATGCAATTTCACAGGATGCCTGCGCTCTGTTCTTCACTTCTTTGATGCTTTGCCCCTTAGGTGATGCAGGTAGCTTTATGATAGATCCGGATTTGAGTGGGAAACACATTTTTTATTTGTTTCTGTGTGTTTATTTTTTTTTTTAGGTAACGTGGTTTGATTCTTGATGTTTCGGTTGTTTAACTAATAGGTTATTAAAGGGTGAGGATTATTCGGCAGATTGGTCACCTTCGAGCTTGAGATGGTGAATGTGTCGCATGCTTTTTTTTTCGTGAGGTGAAAGTTCTCAATCAATAGCAGCTACTCAACAGTTGCTCTCTAAACACTGTTTGTATAATAGTAGGTCGTCTACCTCAAACTAAATCTTTTCATGGAAAACAGAAAAGCTTGAGAAACATCACTCGTGGGTGAAATCGTTCAAATAAATTTTGCTTTTTACTTTTTTTTTTTCGGTCGTACATACTAGAATTGAATTGTTTTTGAAATGTTTCATATCTTTTATTGCCTGGTGGTGCTTTTATTGACATTTTTTCAATCCTTTTCTACAGTATAGAGCAGAGATGCCCAAACTAGGGCCAAAGTTGGCCCATGGTAACCTTTGATTTGGCCCACCATCCAGTCTGAGAAGAGACTAATGGGAGGGTTTGGGGCGAATGCCTTTAACTGAGATTTCTAATATTACATAGCTTTTTTTGATTGTTTTATTCCTGACCTACAAAAAGCAAACTAAAATTAAATGTTTCAATTAAATGTTGTAAATCAAATTTTCAAAAAATACTGTCAAAGAGAACAATGCAGAAGAGATCATAGAGACATCAAATCAAGGCAAAAACAGGCGCAGCTTTACTTGCGTATTCGACATTGAACTCCATTCATTTATAAATGGGATTGTTTTTGTTTTTACCGTTATGAATTTATTATTAAAAATACTGCATTAGTTAATATAAAGCAATGATTTCTCAATCAAGTTGGCTTTTTGGCCCTTCGTAAGATTAAGTTTGGGCACCCCTGGCATAGAGCAGTGTTTCTCAATCATGTTCCTGGAGGACCACCAGCACTGCATGTTTTAGATGTCTCCTTTATCTGTTACACCTATTACAGGTCTTTCAGTCTCTGCTAATGATGATCTGAATCAGGTGTGTTTGGTTAAGGAGACATGGAAACTGTGCAGAGCTGGTGGTCCTCCAGGAACATGGTTGAGAAACACTGGTATAGAGGCTTCTGTGTCACAGTGTTTTGTTTTGAGTCATGACTTTGTGTTACTTTGATAACTTTTTTTTTATTATTATTTTTTGTGACATGTTTATTTAAAGTTACTAAAATAAATGACCAATGGGCTTTCAGAGATATAATCAGAGGCAAGTTTTACAAGGAATAAATGTGCAATGGGTTATGTACTACAAAATCAAATCATAAGCAATAGTAGCAAATAGGCTAACTAAGTATTTATCAAATAAATAAATGCAAGAATTTTTTTAAGGGCAAAATAATAATAAAGATGTTATAGTAATCTTTAAAATTGAAGAAAGAAATAATCAAATCAATAGATAGATTGAGGTGAGGGAAAAAAGAAGAAAAAAGGGAAACATCATACTATTTATAAGTACCAATATTTGTGACAAATGGCTGATTTATACTTCTGCGTCGAGTGATCGCCGTGACCTACGGCACCTGCCTTGCATTTCGTCCTGCATTTATACTTCTGCATGCTGTTTGTGTTGCTCTGCAACAACACTTCTGAAACGCTAGCTGGCAGGGATTTTTTTATTTTCTTCGGTGTCGAGTTTCTTCACGGGTGTTTTGTTTTTTTTCTAAATGCAACCTTAATGTACAAGTAGCTAAAACTCACTCATTCAGAGACTGGAACTGGTGGACATGTAACAACTTTAATCATAAGGTAAACGCAAAACTAAAGTTTCCATCTGGAACTCCTTCAAGGGACTCGACACTTGTAAACAGTCGCTCTATTGGGGATCGCGGCTCTCTGTAAGCCCACACTCTTCAGCGATACCAAGCTGACCAATCACAGAGCTTTACACGTCGTTGCGACGTGTAGTTACATTTTTTAAAAGGTGTGCGTTGGTGTTAGCCACGGTGAGGGCTATAAAACCGCGTGAGGGCTGTGCCGGAGCATACTCTTGCGCTTGACGCAGAAGTATAAATCAGCCTTAAATAGTCACAAAGCCTCTGGAAGGGCACATAAAACAAAATAATAAATATTTTTCAGACCACGGCACAATCCTACAGTAAGTCATTTGAAAACAATAGAACATTAGAACAAAAAAAGGGAAAAAAAACAACAAATAAACATCAAAAGAAAACATTTTATTTTTAGAAATGCGTTTTATGATCGCACCATATTCATTTTATTTATTTGGCATCAAAGGCGGTGTGACTTGAGAAACCAAAAAAGTCACAGTACTATAAATGCTATGAATTTACATTCTATAAATTTCGGAGTTCAAAACATTGTTGTTGCTCTAAACATGGTTTATATTGAGGGCTGGCTACCAAGATGATAGGAAATGGAATGTTCTACTCTGATGTAATAGGGAGGATAAGTCCCACGTCCACATTCTGCTTCACTGCCTTTACTGCCCTTTTAATATGCAAAATTGTCAGCCAATCACAGCAGTTTACATTCTGCCCGTTCAAGCAGAGTGTTCTGATGAGGGTCAAAAACAGCACTGAAAATAGTCCAATTACTTCCTAATTTGGATGTTTTTTTGATGTAAAAATATTGATAACATTATTAGTGGACCTCAGAGAACAGTACAAAATTAAAAACTGAGGTGGTTCATGACCCTTTTAATTGTAATTAAACTAAATTAACACCCCTAAAGTTGTTATATTTTGAAAGGGATTGTACACTTTAATATGAAAATTTACTCACTCTCCAACCATCCAAGAATGTGATGTGATTTTATTTTATTTTTTTCGCCCCTTTCTGCCTTTAGTAAACCCTTGAAGAAGGACAAGTAGAACAAGTGGTTTCTTTTGATAGTCTAGACCAGGGGTGTCCAAACTAGGTCCTGGAGGGCCGGTGTCTTGCATAGTTACTCCAACGTCCTTCAACACACCTGCCTGAAGCTTTCTAGTATACCTATAAAGAGCTTGATTAGCTGGTTTAGCTGCGTTTAATTGGGGTTGGAACTAAAATATGCAGGACACCGGCCCTCCAGGACCGAGTTTGGGCAGCTCTGCTCTAGACACAATTTTAACACGTACCCGTTATTATTATAGTTAACAACTAGATTTCAAATTTGTTACATTGTTGACAATATAATAAAGTAAATACATCATCAGTTACAATTAGTTTAACTACATGTACTGAAATAATTAAAACTGGAAGAAAAATTAGTAACAATTGAGATTTGTATTAAATAAATAGACATTCAAATGAGCCAAGTGCTAAAACTGTAGAATTACAGTAATAATGTAAAATACAAATAAAACACAATAAAGAGTCTAATAAAAACCATAATAATTTCTCAGGATATTTCGGGCAGTAATTCAGGATACATTTATAGCCTGAAAGCTGAAACTGAAAATAACTTATGTTTATTTGATTTTGTGCCCAACACGGTGGCTGAGTGGTTAGCACTGTCACCTCACAGCAAGAAGGTCGCTGGTTCAAGTCCCGGCTAGGGATTTCTGTGTGGAGTTTGCATGTTCTCCCCATGTTGGCATGGGTTTCCTCCAGGTGCTCCGGTTTCCCCCACAAGTCCAAAGACATGCGCTATAGGTGAATTGAATAAACTAAATTGTCCGTAGTGTATGTGTGTGAATGAGTGTGTATGGATGGATGTTTCCCAGTACTGGGTTGCAGCTAAAAGGGCATCCGCTGAGTAAAACATATGCTGGATGAGTTGGCGGTTCATTCCGCTGTGGCGATCCCTGATGAATAAAGGGACTAAGCCAAAGGAAAGTGAATGAATGAATGAATATATATACGTATAAATATTTAGGCTAATATAAAAAAACTAAAATATGTTGTTTTCCTTTCAGTTCTCTTCAATTATTATTATTATTATTTTAGATAAAACAGGAATAAAGTATTTTGCTCTGCAGTTCTTTTAAATGCAAAAAAATATATAATTTAAAAAAGGGTAGAAACGGGCTCAACATTGCAGAAATCCACCCGTTATCAAAATATCTTGTTTTGTGTTCAACAGAAAAAAAGAAACTCTTTAATTTTTTGCACCACTTTAGGGTGAATAAATGATGACCTAATGTTCATTTTTGTGTAAACTATCTCTAAGATAGCAAATTTAGTTAACTTTACTTGGATATTTACTTTAAGGGTCAGTTCAGGTTTCTGAAGAGCTTTCTTATATCTGTGTTGTGCTGATCTCATTAGTATGAGGTGGTTGATGAGGTTTCTCTGTCCTCTGGGTGATCGACCAGCTGTTTTCCCACACTCTACGGGTCGAGCATTGCAGCAGGATTAGGTGTGTTCGGGCCGGACGGTGAACATGGGCGAGAGGCCAAAGCAAGCCTCTCTGCAGAAGTATTGATGCTTCCACGCTGTCTGGCCGGACACTGTAAACACGATCAATGGCAACGTTTCCGCCATGCAGATCACCTCAGGATTAATGCACTAGGTGCTTTTAGTAAGGCTGTTTTTGGCTATTGTCTTCTCAAGTCGGTATATCAGTCTGGTGACCCATCTACCTGTGGTGGGAGCATCAATGAAATATAGATAGAGTTTTGAATTGTTTGAGAAAAATTTACTTTATTTTTACTCAAATTTATATATTTCACAAATAATTATAAAGAAACAGCATGCAACATATTGAATTAAACATGACATTTTATATTCTTGTAAAGTAAATTCCTATAATCTACATTTACAGCTTTAAACATTGTGCAGTGAAGTTTTATTTTTTTAAACTTTGAGCCCTACAAAACTCTTTGCCACTAAAGATTTCAGAGTAAAAAGTATTTTTTTTTTTATCTTTTATTTTTACTCACTCTAGGATGAATATTTTTTTCTAAATATAGGCCTAGATATTCAAGTCCTCTGTTAAAACTTGTTGTATTTTTTAATTTTTGCAGAACATATCATATTACAGTTTTGTTTCCCCCAAAGCATCTCGCTGCCCAAATGTTGTTTAAATGGTAAAATACAACATAAAAAAAGTAATGATTGTTTGTGGGGCCAAAAAAGTAACTTGTTTTTTTTTATTAAAAGTAAAATTCTGAGTGAAAAGTCAAATTCAAGTTTAAATGAAATATATTTTAATGAAATCATTAAAATATATATGCACCTTTAAGAACCAAATGACTTAAATATGCGTATATAAATTAAATAATTATAAATTAGTTTGCAAATTGATGTGCACATATGTGGTTTCTACAAGGGATATTTACAGTAATTTAGGGCAGGGGTTCCCAAACGTTTCAGTCCAAAATAACTGTTCCAGTGACTCGGGACCCCCACTATCCTCGAAATGGGGGTTATAAGGATACAAACATTGCTCACAACGGTGCACACACACCAATAGGAACTATATAAACACGAGCATATTGACAACACAAAAAAGTGTCTAACAGCCACAGTGTTTCCTCTGTATATTTCCCAGCTGTGGCGGCAGGCTTTTTTTTTTTTACACAGATCTGCCAACTATTTCAAAGACAAATATTACACGCAGTATTACAAGCCAAGAACGCATTCATGTAATATGAGCATGCAAATCTTTTTCCTTGGGCGCCGATTTCCTCTTCGTGCACAAAACTTCTTGCACGCACTCAAATTTACATGCTCAAGTGCAGATCTTCTCGTGCGCTCTCCAGTAAGCGCTGCTGAAGTGCAATTTAGTGCGTTTTTGTGCGTTTTCCGACATTAACACGTCCTGAAGTAAAGTGAAACGACTATAAACTCCAGAAAGATAAGTATACTTATGGAAACTGTGTTCATCTTAACTAAAAGCTACGCTGTGTTTGCTGGCGCCCCACGCATCACGCACCTGTCAGTCAGTCAGTCAGTCAGTCAGCATGTCACCTTAAAGGGTTGAACAAATAGCGCACAGCTCTACTACGGTTACAGAAATGTTTGCGCGGTTATAATTCACTTACCTTTTAATATGTTTTGGTGCGATTATAACTCGCTATAAAAAAAAAACACAACTAAATGTTTTAAATGAGAAGTAGCTGAAACCTTGAGCCATATAAATTTTTTAAGTCATTATTAATGTTTTTTTATTTAATATTGACTGGCTTTTAATTTGTATGTTTTTTTATGTAACCAATAAATACTATTTTGTATCTTCTGTAGGTTATGGATAAAATATGGTAATTCTAATAGTTTAATAACATGTATATGATTTTTGCGAAATTGTTGCACGAGCTTGCGTTTTAAGTCTTTCACATCCGCATGCGTATGAATGGAAGGCTATGGGGAGAAAAGTGCAGTGTAACCACGGCTTTAAGGTTATTGCACACTGAATCCGAAATTTTCGTCCATAATTTTCGCGCGTTAAAAATAAATTCGACCTTTCGTTATGTGAATCATACTGATACACTGCCTCCGAAACGTTCGCCCGTCATAAAAAAATTTGAACCTGGTTCGATATTTTTTAAATTTATTTATGTTTTTATTTATTTTTTTATTTTAAAAAAAATCTGCTTTTCACATTTGAAAAAGCGATTTTAGAGGTGTTTCAGAGCAAAAATGCCATCATTTTAGCTACAGATAACTTTGACAAACACTGTTCAATTCAATTCATCTTTATTTGTATAGCGCTTATACAATGTAGATTGTGTCAAAGCAGCTTCACATGGAAGATTATAGTGAATTGAAACAGTGTCAGTTCAGTTTTCAGAGATTAAGTTCAGTTCAGTTTAGCTCAGTTCAGTGTGGGTTAATAATCACTACTGAGAGTCCAAACACTGAAGAGCAAATCCATCGATGCGCAGCTCTACAGATCCCGAACCATGCAAGCCAGTGGCGACAGCGGCGAGTAAAAAACTTCACCAATTGGCGAAAGTGAAGATTTAAAAAACCTCGAGAGAAACCTGGCTCAGTTGGGCACGACCATTTCTCCTGTGGCCAAACGTCTTGTGCAGAGCTGCAGTCTAGGCGCATGAAGCTGGACCTCAGCGAAGACTCGTCTCTCCTTGGAGCGTCACAGGGGTCAGTCTCAGGCTCTCACTCCACGATGACCACCACAGCAGCTGCTCAGGATACGGCCTGGTCCAGAAAACCTTAGGATCATCTCGTCACTGGTCTTGGATCGCATCAGTGGCACTGCATAGTCTGAGGGCCTCGGGATGAGAACCCCCAGGTGGAAATACAGAATAAGGAGAATAATTAGCGTAGCTGCTGTTCATAGTGTATAAAAACAAGAAGCAAAATCCTGTGTGGGGCACATCATGCGTCATACTGCTATGTGCTACACTGAGTGTACGCTTTGCTAAAAAGATAGGTCTTTAATCTAGTTTTGAAGAGCGAGAGTGTGTCTGAGCCTCGGACATTATCAGGAAGGCTATTCCAGAGTTTAGGGGCCATAAATGAGAAGGCTCGACCTCCTTTACTCGACTTTGATATTCTAGGTACTACTAGAAGCCCTGAGTTTTGAGATCTTAAAGAGCGGGTTGGGTTGTAGCAAGACAGGAGGTTGGTTAGATAAACAGGAGCTAGATTATTTAAAGCTTTATAGGTAAGGAGTAATATTTTAAATTCAATACGAAACTTAACAGGCAGCCAGTGTAAGGAGGATAAAATTGGGGTGATATGATCATATTTTCTAGATCTGGTAAGAACTCTGGCAGCTGCATTTTGCACTAGCTGAAGTTTGTTAATGGAGGATGCTGGGCAGCCAGCAAACAAAGCATTACAGTAGTCTAGCCTAGAAGTCATGAAAGCATGGACTAGTTTTTCTGCATCTGATATAGATAGCATACTTCGCAATTTAGCGATATTTCTCAGATGAAAGAAAGCAGTTTTTGTGACATGGGATATATGATTTTCGAATGTTAAATTGCTGTCTAATATCACACCTAGATCTTTTGTAGTAGAGCTAACACTAACTTTGTATCCCTCTAATTGCAGGTCGAGTTGTGAGAACTGCTGTGTACAGGATTTAGGCCCGATAAGTAATAATTCTGTTTTGTCTGAGTTTAAGAGAAGAAAATTGTTTGTCATCCAGTCTTTAACATCTTTAATACACTCAGTTAGCTTAGACAGTTCAGGCATCTCATCAGGTTTAGTTGAAATGTATAATTGAGTATCGTCTGCATAGCAGTGAAAGTTGATCCCGTGTTTTCTAATAATGTCTCCCAGGGGAAGCATGTATATTGTAAACAGCAAAGGGCCTAAAACTGATCCTTGAGGGACCCCGTACTTTACTGGCCTGACTTGTGAAAGCTGTCCATTAATATTCACAAATTGGTAACGGTCAGCTAGGTATGACCTAAACCATTGAAGGGCCTGACCTTGGACACCTGTAGAATTTAAGCGGTCTATGAGAATATTGTGGTCAATGGTGTCAAATGCGGCGCTAAGATCGAGTAGAACTAAAAGTGAGAAGCACCCTTGGTCAGCAGCTAAGAGTAAATCGTTGGTTATTTTTACTAATGCGGTTTCTGTACTGTGATGAGGCCTGAAGCCTGACTGAAACACTTCAAAAATATTGTTTGTCTGCAGAAAGGAGCATAATTGGGTAGAAACAACTTTTTCTAGTATTTTAGACATAAACGGAAGATTTGAAATAGGCCTATAATTAGCTAAGTTGCTCGGGTCCAGTTGTGGTTTCTTAATAATAGGCTTAATAACAGCTAGCTTGTAAGGATTTGGAACATGGCCTAAAGATAAAGAAGAGTTGATAACATTAAGGAGAGGTTCTCCTATAACAGGTAGCAATTCTTTCAGTAATTTTGTTGGAATTGGATCTAACATACATGTAGCTGATTTAGAACTATTTATAACTTTATCTAGCTCTTCTTGTTCTATGATTTTGAAGCATTGTAGGTTATTTTGATTCAGTGAAAATATTTCTGCATCTGGAGTATGAGGTGGTGCAGAAAGTTTAACATTTTCTATTTTCTGTCTAAAGCCTTCTATTTTATCACTGAAAAAATTCATGAAGTCATCACTACTGATTTGCGGTGGGACATTTTGTTCTAAAGATGATCGATTATTTGTTAGTTTAGCAATGGTGCTAAATAAAAATCTAGGATTGTTATGATTATTTTCAATCAGTTTGCGGAGGTGCTCGGCCCTGGCAGATTTAAGAGCCCTCCTATAACTGGACATACTGTCTTTGTACGCAATTCTAAAAACCTCTAAGTTAGTTTTTTTCCATTTACGTTCCAGAGCACGGGTTGCTTGTTTTGAGAGCGCGAGTATGATTATTGTACCATGGTGTAGTTTTATTCTCTCTAGCCTTTTTTAATTTGATGGGTGCCACTGTATTTAGTGTGTTAGTAAAGATGGCATCCATATTGCTGGTTACTACATCAAGGTCATTTGCGTTTGCGGGTGTATTTCGAAATAAAGAAAGATCTGGTAAGTTATTTATGAATTCATCCTTGGTGGACGGAACGATAGTCCTACCAGGGCGGTATATTGGTGCAGATCTGCTAATTTCAGGTAGACGCAGCTTATATAGTAAGAGGTAGTGGTCTGTAATATCATCACTTTGTGGTATAATGTCTACATCAAAGACCTCAATTCCGTAAGACAATATTAGATCTAATGTATGCTTTAAGCGATGGGTTGGACCGACAGCATTTTGTTTTATCCCAAGTGAGTTTAATAGATCCATAAAGGCGAGCCCTAGTGTATCATTGGAGTCATCTACGTGAATGTTGAAGTCTCCTACAATTAGTATTTTATCAGTTTTAACTAGCAAGTCAGAAATAAAATCAGAAAACTCTTTTAGAAAATTGACATAGGGTCCTGGGGGTCTATATATGGTGATTATAGCGAGAGATAACATAGATTTTTGCTTAATATCCGGTAGCATAACATTAAGAGCTAATAACTCAAAGGAGTTAAACGTAAGTCCCTTTTTCTGATTAACATTAAGAATATCACTAAAGATTGATGCAACTCCACCACCACGGCCAGTATGACGAGCTTCATGCTTATATGTGAATCCTGGAGGAGTTGCTTCATTTAAGCTAATATAGTCATTTTGTTTCAGCCAGGTTTCAGTGAGACAGAGTGCATTTAGATTGTTATCTGTTATTATTTCATTATTGATAAGTGTTTTAGGTGCTAGTGACCTGATGTTTAGGAGACCAAGCTTAACGAAGTTTGTATTATCACTTTTTATTGGATTTTCAGCTTTTATTCTTAATAGATTTTTTCTAGAGCACACAGTACGTTTAATTGTTGGTCTAACACGAGGAACAGACACAGTTTCTATGGGGTAAGCTAGACATGTGTTACTGTAATTTAAGTGGGTCGAACAAGAGTCTATATGGATAAAATGTGAATTTTGTGAATTTTTACTTACTAGTCAGACAGAGCGAAGCATCTTAGAGATGTTGTCCGACAGCAGTTCCGCTCCAGCTCGACTAGGGTGCAGGCCGTCCGGCCGGAAAAGCCTAGGGCGCTCCCAGAAAAGATTCCAGTTATTGGCAAAGAGCAGTTTCTGTTCATTACACCATGTTAATAGCCATTCATTCAGAGCAAAAAGTCTACTGAACCTTTCATTTCCTCTGCGGTAGGTAGGAAGCGGTCCAGAAACGATGATCTGCGTGGTGGGCGAGGTGCGTCGAACCGTCTCGATGAGGCTCCTGAAGTCCCTCTTCAGGATCTCCGACTGGCGGAGCCCGGTGTCGTTCGTCCCCACATGGAGGACAACGGCACCGAGGCTCTCGCCAGTGCTCAGGATACTCGGAATCTGTGTAGAAATATTCTTAACGCGAGCACCAGGAAAGCAAAATGTGCGTATTTTATTACCTGAAGTGGAAGCAGGACGGACGTGGCGTACGATGGAGTCACCGATGATAGCCACATCGTGACCCGTCTCGCAGAGAGGGGCGAATCGGTTCTCCGTGGAGAGCTCGAACACAGGAGGAGGAGAACCCTTGCCCTGGGGTCTCCTTAGCACCTTACGCGGCTGCATCCAGGTGCCGTGGTAGCCGGGTGCCGGCGTGAACGACCCCTGGACGAACCGCATCAGAGGCGCGCTGGGCCTGGACAGAGGAACAAGCGGGGTTGAGGTAGACTGAATGTCTCGGCTGTATTGTGCACTCACCTCAGATGAGCGAACTGGAGCGCGGGGCACCTCGAGCAACGCTCTTTGTGCCCTGAGCTCAGCTCGCTTCATCTGCAGAAGACGGATGCGTTCTTCCAGCCGTTCCAGCTCCATGTCCAGGGCCTCCATCGATGTTTCTCCTGCACACAAGGACAGAGACACAAGCGACATCGTACAGGGTAACGAGCAAAGCCAGTAAGTGAGAAAGTTAGGGGATGGCAGCAGTCGGTAGCTTTAGCTGACTAGCGGTGCTAGCTGGCTAAAGCTACAAACAACAGGCGGATGCTCGAGAGACAGAACGTTTTGGAGTGTATTTATTTGTATAAAGTGTTAAATGTTGTATAAAATGTATTAAGGGTTTGTTCCCCCTAAGTAGTATTAAGCGAATGTGGAGGTATTCGATAATAAAAATGCAAATTGCGAATCTATGCGACTGTGCATAAAATAAAGATGCAGTATTGAATGAACACAGTATGTAGCCTATTCCTCTTTCTTTTTCTACTTTAGAGAAGAGAGGAGAACAAAATATCACTGCTTGAATTGACTCCAAAATGTTTCGCGTTTTTTTTTGTAATGGATTGATTAATACGTATCTGAGTCCGTGTGCAAGGTTTGTTTACGTGACAAATTTTTTGCATATTAAACGGAAAAAAAATGCATACGAAAATTTCAAAACAAAGACCTTTACACTGCTAGCAATCGAAGATTTATGTAAATTTGGCAAGCTGCTGAACGCATTCTGTGCTGTACAGGAGACGCGTCATGGAGGAGATTGATTGACAATGGTCTATAACCAATCAGGATGCAGAACACAATGCCCTAATCAGGACACAGAACACAATGCTCTGTAAACAAAAGCATGTCAAATTGCACTAAAAAAAATCCACAAAACTGAGAGACCATGAAAAGTGAACGGCGTTATGGCAAGGGACAACTGTATATTTCAGAAGGATTAATTTAAAAGTGCGTTTGCAATATAAACCTTTTTAGTTGCTATTATTATATGTGGAGTCATAGTTCACTGAGAAGCAATTCATTATCACAGAACGGTTATCTCGAATTCATTAGCAACCGATTAAATCAGTTTCAATTTTAAACAGAATTTTGTGTAGCTTGTCATCATGACTGTGTAGTAAATGCTTCTCCACGCACATGCTGGGGGTTTACTAGAACCGGCTGTTCTGACTACATATGCATTAAAATTGCTTTTGATTAATCACTCAGCCCTACATTAATGTATGTTTTATGGTTCTGCAATAATGTATGTTTAATGCTTCCATATCTTTCCCAAAGGCAGCCTTTAATAATATTGCTAACTGCGTTTGAGTATGTCATTTTTTTTCACAGTCTGTTAAAGTTACTCCGGTTGGATCTGAGAGTGAATAGATAAACAGTTAATTAAAGGGAAGCGTTTTTCGCCGCTGGCTAGTAGCTGTCACTTAGCATCCTGATGTCCTGATGCGTTTTGTCTCAGAAATCTCAAGGTCCGCTCATTCCTGAGGCTTTGCTTTTTATTTTCTTCAAATGTGAAGCGTTTTGTATAAGAAACCAGTAAGTTAAAAATAAACCAATGCTCAAAATAATGAAGAGGTAATAAATAACTACTTAAAATAATGAAGTGGTACAGTAACAATTTTTCTGTATCACATCACTTGACTAGCTTTTTGTCGTGCAGTGTTGGGACAGTGACTAAATCTTTCGAATAACTTCATTGTCACCATTCTATGCTAATTTCCTCTGGCATTTCACGCAAACGTTTGTGATTATCATGGCAACATATGGAATTTTGGCCATTTAGTTTTTTATTTTGCGACAAGTTCAACTACAGTTAATTTCTCACACCATGTGTGCAAACAGACGACGGAGGCTACAAATTCTTAAGCAAAGCCATTCACTAATGCCAAGTTCAGACTGCACTATTTTCAAAGTAGTCGCGTCGGATGTTTTCACACTGCATGACTATCTGGGGTAGCATTTCGTTACTTTGTGTTTACAGGGAATTTCACACTACATGGCTTTACAATAGGTGGAACGGTACCGGACCTTGGATCAATTGGTACCATGCTGCACCAGAAATCATTAATTATTTCTGTTTTGTTTATTTGAGTCTGAACGATCTTTTATATTGAAAAATCTTTTATTTTGAAAAATGACCGTATTCTCTCACTTACATCTTGATCACTTGAGTGCCCAAATTTAACCCACAAGCACCAAAATGAGAAAGAAAAAGACGCCTTTGTAAAGTTTCTTTGCTAAAGTGGAAAAGGCCCAGTGAAGGACCCGCAAACTGCCAAGAAATAGATCCGCAACCCATTTGTCAACAATCAGGTGAATCCACCATGTCTGTGCTAGAAGATCAACTGCTGGAGACCCCAAAGACAGCGGCCTTTTAGGGGCCGTTTGCATATCGCATGTTTTCTAGAGTTCGCCCAAGTTCGTTATTTCCAATGGAGGAGCATGGCTCGTGCTTTCCAGACGCACGCAGTTGAATGAATGTCGTGAGCGCACTACGAGTCACGTGACAAGAACTGACTGATCAGCTACAGCTTGTATGGAATATACACATTTCAGTAGACTAATTATCTAAGACAAACACAGAACACCCAAACACTGCAGTACTTTGGAATGTTCTCCATGAATAAAACTTGTATCATATTAACAGCAATGTTTTGTCAGATTTTCATCCTCTGAGAAAGCGGTTAATGGTCGTCTTGCACATATAAACCATCGACCACCCTTCCCCCCCTACCCAAGCACCCAGACAGATATAAGGACACTGAAGCAGGTCGCACACCAGAAGCGGCGCTCGGCGACGCGCCTCACAGCGCCACGCATTTCAGAATTCTAAAAATAGATTTCAATCAGAGTACACACACCGGCGCCGCAAGTCGGCGGCTGTCCACAGCACCCAGCCACGACTCAGGACACTGTTCATATTTCTGTCGAGCCACAGAGCGCCATCTGATTAGTTTAGTTTTAAATAGCCTGCAAATGTGCGCGTCTGGTGTGCGATACTTTCAACTGTCATGTGTGCGCCGTGTCGCGGCGCTGAGCGGCGCATCCGGTGTGTGACGGCCTTAAGGGGGTTTAAAGCCGCGAAGGCCAGACGATTCATCAGCGGATCGCTCATATGTCAGCTCATAAACAAACCAGCTGATCTTTGCGGCTTTAAACAGCTCCAGTATCTGTATCTGCACTCTGTGATTGGCCGTAAAGGTCATCAGTTCACCGCTGTTTACAGTCATTTCAGCTGTGTTTAAGAACGTGCCCAACAGCGCTCAAATGTTAGCGGAAAATAAACGTTTTTAAAATTTTAGCACAGACTGGTACCGAAATTAGGTATCGTGACAACACTAGTCATGTAGTATATCTTTTGTTATTAACTACATAATGAGAAAGAAGCCTTTAGTGGGGTAGAAAATTTACTTATTTTGCTCACTTCGGTTTTGAAGGCAATAACTTTTTTCTTTTTCGATCCAGTTGTGGTATTCTCTCAGATCACATCTTTGATAGTTCACGCTGTGTTATTGCTTGAACGAGCCCCGATTTGCTTAAATCATGCAGTCTGAACTCGGGGTAACTATTCATTCATTCCCTCGCGACAAAGTTATAGGTACTGGTTGAGAGTATAGCTATCCTTCCCGCTCACATCAAAAATATGCTCTTTTGCTTGAAGCCATTCTCATTTGTTTGCCTGGCAACTGCCATGTGTGTATCCTGTCGCAGAAAGTACTACAAAACATTATTTAAGGTGTATCTGTACTGCTCATCAATAATGAGACTAAAATAGGCATACTCCACATGTCTTAATTCAATTTCTGTTTAGTTAGATTATGACTTGGATTAAGGTAATCAAAATCGCTGTTTACATAGTTGACTCCTAATTAGAACATTGCCTTAATTGTATTAATATCGGAGTGGAATGGTGTCCATATAAACATACTCAGTGTTGCTGCTTATCTCTCCATGTTTATATTTTCACTGTAGACTTTTCCTCACAGCATAACTTTCAAAGTCTCTCTTTCACTGTCATTTGGAGGCACGTCTTGAGAAAGACTGTTTCGTGTCAACCACTGCTGTATTTAACAGAAGTGCTTGTGCTTTTCCAGTACAACAGAGATGTCGGGGAGCACAGAGACATTTAAGCACCTGCTTATCGCTGTACCAGTGCACACTGAGCTGATATTCTGTCAGCCAGAAACACTAGAGCTCCCCTAGTGCCAGCAGAGCCAGAGCTGCCAGGAGCACATGCATTACGCCACAGACATTTTTAATGACTCTCTAAACTCTGTTTGTGTTATCAGGTTAAATTTGGGTTTCAGATTTGGCAAGGTGAAAGTACACCCAAAGGCTTAGTTCTGTAATTACACTTTATGGAATAGAACCAGTCATTTCCAACATTAGTTTTCCTTTCCTTAATTTATATATCTAGCTAATTCTGGGGCAGTTCTTTGATTGTTTATTACCCCTGTCAAATAAAGTATGGGGTGTATGCACATGGACTTTGATTTTCTGCTAGACAGCCCAAGCGCTTCTGGTGAATTGTCGCGCCATTACAAAATCGCCACGTTTAACATCGGATTTCTTTGAAAATCAGCAATCTTCACTGCCTGATTAATATACGATATAAGGTGAGTATCAGACTGGACAAAATGCACTGAATTAATTTCCATTTTTCCACACCATGCCTTTAAAATAAGGAAATTTATTTTACCCCAATGGAGTTTCTGCACAAGCCTGCTGCTACTAACAGCACTTTCATTTACACGGTCTTTCATCACATTTTTTTCCTTGAACAAACAAGTGAATGCTTAAGTCTATGTAAAGAGCCCCTATAATGGGTTTTTGAAAATTACCTTCCATGTAGTGCATAACATCTCTAAGTGAAATATCCAGCTAAGGCTTGAATCTGAAAGTGCGCCGTGTTTAAAACTTCATCTACAAAATAGTCGACTCATTGTGTTTCAAATGAATTGTCTTGATAACGAGTCTTTAGCCGTGCCAGCGTGACGTGGATATGGAACTTAAGCCCCACCCAATTGCTGCGCGTGCTAACCCGGGAAAATTAAAAACCCCCAGCCTCGCCCACAAACACAGTAGCAAAGAGGAAGAAGAACACTGTAGCGAAGACGCTGTGCTCAGCTGGATATTATTGGAAGTGTGAGGGGAATATAGGTGTTATTTTCCCTACCGAAAGATGAAACTGTGAAGAGTCAATGGTTGAGGTTTATTTTTGCAAAAATACCTCAGCATTATAGCCCCAGCCTTGTGCTGTGTTCCCGTCATTTTTCTGACGAGTGCTTCAGCAATCTACATGCTTAGAACGCTGGATTTGTTGGTCGTTTGTTAAAGGAAGGATCAGAAAAGACTATTGATGTATGGGACTTTGCAGAGCTTGACAGGAACTTTACAGTACACTGTTCATGGACCAGTTTCTTCCTATTTTTTACAAGTACTGTGGTGTTAATAACTACTATGAAGCGTGTTTCGGGCGGCCGCTGAGATCGGATCGCAAAACCAAAATATGATCCTTTTTAATGTATAATAGTGGCTCTTTAACTGATTGTATTTTAATTACATTACTGCATAAATGCTGTAAAGGAAACTTATAAAATGTATTGTTGGCTGAAAAACACTAGCTGTGCATATAGCCCATCAAAATAAAATAAAAAGAATCACTTTCCTTACAATTGATCCTGCCCCATATTATTTATCTTAAAGAATAAGTTCATCCAAAAATAATTTTTTTGTTATAATTTACTCATCCTAATGTCATTTCAAACCCCTGAGACCTTTGTTCATCTTCGTAACACAAATTAAGATCATTTAGGTGAAATCTGAGCATCCCCTCATCCTCCATAGACAGCAAGGTTCCTGACTCATTTAAAGATTTTCAGAAATTTAAATTTCAGAAAAATACAGAAAACCAAACTTAAAGGTGCTGTATGTAAGTTTTTGACTCTTCTAAAGCATAAAAATACCATAATATGTGGGCAGATATTTAAGAAACATCCCAAAGGAACATACTTGTTTAACTGAAAAACAATGCTGAAGTCAGATATTCTGCTTTGAAAATGGTTTTTCCGTGCCGGAACGCTGTCTTTGTTTAGGTCAATTTCATAAGCACGATGCTAGTTTAGCCAATTATATTTTAGCACCCTTGGTTGCCTTGTTGGAAAACAGCGTATTTCATTCATTCAGTCAGAAAGACTCTGAAAGCATGCGTCCGTGACCAAAAAGAACAGTATGGGAGACAGATTCAGTTCCACATGAGGTTATTAATTAGCAAATTACATAAATATTACGAACGTAAACATTAGGTGAGCAGGTTACATTGTAACCGCGTGTCCTAACAACACGCTGTGACGAGAGAGGCAGTGACCAGCTATTTGGCTGTTTGCACCAGACGAAACACGACAGAAATTTAAATACAGCCTTTCAGAAGCACAGAATATGCACTCACTCACGGTTTAGAATCTATTTAATACATGTTAACTCACTTTAACATCATTCAATTTAGATGCTGAATCACTCATATGTGTTTAGTTCTAAAGTTCAATTTCAGACGCTTTATTGTATTTTCCAGATCTGAGGTGAACTTTCTGCTTTCAGTATATGGCAACAAATGCCATGTAAAATGCATTCAAACTAGCATTGTTAGCATTTAGCACTGAATAAAGCACACAAGGCTTACCTGAGGTGATCTAGCTGTCATAGGTTTCTGTTGTTCAGCTGTGAGAAATAGAAGCCATTTCTAATATATCAATTCGAGGTGTTGGTTAGGACAAAAACTCCTTTTAATATGGAAAATATTCCCTCTATCGCGTGTCGTTGCTTTTATTTAGAACACAGTTTAAATCACTCGCTCCTGTACTCAATGTGGCATCCCAGCGTACTTTTATTATGATCCAGGAGTGCAATACCTAGTTCAACCACTGGGTGTCAAACTTACATACTGCACCTTTAAAACAGACAATATTCCTTGTGGTTCAACCAGTGGTTCAATCTGATTATTATCAAGCAATGAGAATACATTTTTGCATACAAAAAATGTCTTTTTTGAAATGAATTTTTTTTTCTCCTCAGTGTCAGTATAGTGGGCGCTCAGGAACACTGTGCTGTCACGTGTTTTTACTTTGTGTGCACAAATGTACTCTTTTTGCATGATGATGACTTTTAATGAGTCAGGAAACTTGCTGTCTATGGAAGATTAGAGAGCTCTCAAATTTCATCTAAAGTATTTTATTAGTGTTCTGAATATGAACAAACTTGAAGCCATTCTCATTTGTTTGTCGTCAAATGCCTGCCAGCTGCCGTGTGTGTTCTGTCGCAAAGTGTAGCAAAAAGTACTATAAAACGGTAATAGTTTGATTAAGGTGTTTACATGTCTGTACTGCTCTTCAATAATTGGACTAAAATAGGAATATTCCACGTCTTCGATTTCTGTTTAGCTTGATCATGACTTTAGTCTGATTAATGTTATCAAAGGACGCTGTTTACATGGTAAACTCATAATCAGAGTATTGTCTTAATCGTTTTAAAATGGGAGTTTTATTGATGTCCATGTAAACATACTCCGTGTTCTGAAGATGAACAAAGGTCTCTGGTTTAGAACGACATGAAGTTGTTTTCATTTTCATTTTTGGATAAACTAACACTAAAAACAAAGATAGTCTATATGTAAATTTTCATTCTGTTGAATTTTCTACAGATTTATTTATTTATTAATATTTAACATGTAACAGTCCATTAAATATGTTTCAATTGATTTTTAAATATAAATGAGATTTAATGTGGGCATTTAAATAATACTTGTTTTGTTCTGGAGACCTGAAATGTACCTAGAAAATATCTCCTACACCATTACACCTTGACCCCCAGTTTATACAATGCTGCAGGTTGTTTATGTCAAATTCTGATCTGATCTATCCATCCAAATAGAATTTAGGACTTGAGACAGACCTTTTTCAGTCTTCAGTTGTCTACTTTTGGTAGAAACTGTAGTCTCGGTTTGGTCTTTTTATCTGACAGGAGTGTCATCACCAGTGTGCTCTTCTGCTGGTGTAGCTCATCTGCTTCAAGGTTTGACATTTTGTGTGCTCAGAGATGCTCTAATGCAAACTTGTTACAGTTGAGTTTTACAAAAAAATTTGTTTTTCCTCTCAGCTTGAACCAGTCTGGTCATTCTCATCTGACCTTTCCATTTGATCTTTTTTAGAACATCCTCAAACCTAGAGATAACATGTATCATAAATATCATAATCTCAACAACCATGTCCATGCCTCATTTGAAGCCACTTAAATAACCCTTGTCCACTATTTTGATGCCCCGTTTGCAGATTGTCTCTATATATACTTAGTAAATTGTTTAATAAACAACAAATTAATCTGGATATAGCAAAAAATCAAGGTCAAGTCAGTAGGATTTCTGAATTTCCCCATTTTATTAGATTACAAGTAACAATATGCAAATGTATTTCCTATTTAATGAAGCCAAAGCCTCGGGAAGGAGACCTTGAGATTTCTGGAGCCAAACACATAAGGCAATAAGCGCGGTGAGTGACAGCTAGTAACCAAGGGCTAAATATGTTTCCCTTTAATTGTCTTTCGCATAACATGTGACCACGCATCACAAGTGTGTATATGTCTGTCATTGAAGAAAACTCTGAGCGTAAAACGAGAGACGGGCTTCGTTGACTTTCACAAGGTCACTTTGCCAACAGCGCGCTGATATTCCTCTACTTACCGACTTGCACAACTGGACAACTAATGAGATCAAAAGATTAAGAAGCAGATATCAGCCCCATTTGTGTGAAATTTTTGAGGTTGTAATTTGCTTGTGTGTTATAGAAAATCTTCTTGGATGGAGATTTTATAATGAAGCAGTCCTTTTATTCAAGCAGATTGGATTTAATCTCAGAGAAATTCCACATTTGACTACATTCTTAAACCATGGAGAAAATCCAAATCATATTCATACAGCCGAGGCAGCTTCGAGAGCACTGGGACTCCTGATGAGCTCAGAGAACAGATGTATTTTATTCTTTAATTTCGTTCCTGCTATATTACATACACTACGTTGGAATTGACAAGAATATAAATTTTGTTACTTCCTGCCAGTACTAGTGAAACTACTAGTGAAACTTTAATGATTGTGCATACCAATCTTGATGGCATGGGAAAAAGAAGTAATTGAGTGCACCTTTATTTAAATAACATAATATCTAGTTGATGTCATTCCAGTGAATGGTCCTTGTCAGTCCTAACCTGCATAACTTTATTTTATATCCTTCATCTTTTAGGGATTTTTCTTTATTATTCTAAACTATGCCTCTGGGGGTTTTTATGCAATGAAATTCAATCAGGCCCAATGTTTTATGAACCACTACGTTTTTTTTATAGTGATAAGTCATATATCTGTAACAACAGGATGAGTAAAATATTGAAAGGTGCAGAAATTGACAACTTATTAAAATCAATAATATTTCAACAGGTGAAATATGTCAGTAAAACTGCTTATAAATGATGCTATATAACTCTGTGGCACAGGATATATTTTCAGTGACCATAAAGTTGATGATAGGAATTATTTGCAGATATGCACTAGAATTCATGTCGTATCTATGTTTTTATTCTTATTTAAAAAGTTAACATAATATTATTATTTCCATACAAATCAGTTGTTAATTTTAACTTTAGATAATTATAGTAATGAAACCATTGATTTGGCTTCCTGTATAGTGTTGTTCTTCAGGGTTCAACGGTAAGGATTTTTTCTACTGGCCTGATCAGATCAGTGGTTCAGATTTTTACTTGCCCTGCCAAAATTTTAACTGGCGCCACCAAAAAAAGAATATAATAGCTATTTATTTTTAAATAACGTGTCGAAACCCAAACATAATTGTGTACATACACCTTTTATTCAGCATAACATTTCTTTAAATACAACTGAAAATTGAAAAAATTACAATTGTGATGTAGCTAAATTTGGAAAAATAAATAAATATATACACACACTCACTGGCCACTTTATTAGGTACACCTGTCCAACTTCTTGTTAATTTATTATTTCTAATCAGCCAATATCACATGGCTGCAACTCAGTGCATTTAGGCATGTAGACATGGTCAAGATGATCTATATATATTATAAGCGAAAATGTGCACTTTAATTTTGACACCCACAGACATCGTCACCAAATATAAATCAGAGAGGTCAGACTTTCTCATTCATAGCCTCATTTCAGTTGTCAAGTTTTGTAAAATCTATCTGTTAAATTAATCAATCTATTAAAAAAACTTTGGCTAGAATTATGCATAATAGGCTTTAATAACAGATAAACCGAGACTGCAGTCTGATTAGGAAGCAGATCAATGTTGATCTTTCTTTTGAGTTGTCAGTGCAGAAATGAACAAAACAATAGGTCTAATACAAAATATTATAATATTAAAATATGGAAAAATTATCAGATGGTAATTTCTGTCAATTTACCTAATAGGTAAACAGCACTCGCTAATATTTCAGCATGCTTTCACTTTCGTATTCGACATGAAACCTACATTTGCCGGTAGGAATGTCATCCCGCCCTATTCGTATCACTCTCTTCATATAGCCATATATATGGCTATTACACATCCATAATACACTGTGATATAGCCTGGTTCGTTGGATCGTTTTGCTTTCTCACTACAATCAATCCACTCCAGAGTTCGTTTCAATCGAGCCAAGACCACCTCATTCAGGCGATCTCGGACTGATTAATTTGACGTGAATCTGAGTGCGATTGCTGTATTTACAAATGCCAAACGAACTGCGCTAACTGGGGAAACAAGACAGGTTCTGAAACAAACGTCTAGGTGTGAAAGCACCCTATTTGCACTCAATTGACAAACAGTCGCAGCCAAATTTAACTTTAGTGTCGAGGCAGCACTGGCCCGATTGGGCCAGTAACAGTCCTGTCAACTGTCCCGAGCTTCTTGCACACTGGCCCTGGGCCATCTGGCAGTCCTTATTGTCGAGTCCTGTAAGATATTTTTTCATTCAAAAAAAATGTAAAGCAAACTGTATCCAAGTGAATTATTTTAAATAAAATTTATATCACCACTGAATAACACATTTATGGTAAATTATTTGAGCTGTTTTATTTAGAACTAACTGTGGAAGCTGAGTGAATAATCAAACTACTGATTAAATTTGTAAAATAATTGATTAGTCTAATTCTTCTAGTTTGATAGATTTGCACATTTGCACCATTTTTACAATCACTCCATATCAAAAAAAAAAAAATCAATAACACTTGTGTTCGCTCATGTTTGGTTCCGTCAGGACCAAAAAGCTGCCCATGAACACACCAAACAGAAGACAGCTGACTGATTCAAGAGCGGGTGTTCTGCCCCTGTATCGGAGGACGTGTCTTTCCCCACCACAAGGGGCAGTATCTATTTTCTCATTTAGAATGAGAAACTGGAATTTCCTGAAGCAGTGTTCAGTATCATTATCACACTTACTGTCACTCACAATAAAGAGGGATTCGCTCATGAAAATATGTTTGATAATCTAGTAGTCCATATCATTTGCAAATATTTGAGAAATGTAGCGAAATTACTGCCCACCCCTTTGTGTTCTTTTTTGGCTTGAATTGTTTGCTTGCTACGTCACTTCACTGAATCGAGCCAATAAGCTCTGACCTAATGAGGGGCGACATGTTAAACTCACCAAGCCAAGTAGCCGGACCGACGTTGACTGACGAAGCCCAGCAGCCGACCGTCGGTTTTGGTGTGTCCCGGCCCTAAGACCAAAATCATCAGTCAATGCCTTGTGTCAGAGTTAATATTATGGATATTTACAGTATATAATCACAGAGCCTACAGCTTTTTTCCCTTTTTTTGCCCTCAAACTAATCAAAAGAATGCCATGAATGGTCCAGAGGCTTGTGTCCCGAAACCGTGCAGCTGGTTAGGCGCTTTAATCATGCCTTGAACGAAGCTGTCAGAAGAAACAAATGGCAGGCCTCAAACCCGGAGCCCACAATAAGATCAGAGAGCAGCGGACTTGCCATCACAACATGTTTCAGCCGTGCAGTTAATGATGGAGCATGTGTCTGCCAATTGCTGTGCCAGGGAGGACTAATAGCCTGGTCAGTCTTAAAGATCAGCGTGGCGCAAAGGGACGAAAAAGGGTGGAAAAGAATGAGAAACAACTAAGAGGGGCTGAAAAAAAAAGCAGCGACCTTTTGAAAATGCACTGCTCTGAGAAAAATGTTTGATGTGGTAACTTTAGCAAGCTAGGAATCCTTATTAGTTCCAAGACAAGGGAGTGTAAAGTTGAAAGAACAGTGGTCTCCTCTCGCCTCGGCCTACTAATTCCTCATTAAAAGAGCAAGGGACAAGCGAGAACCTTTGATATACGTTTTCTTATGTTGGTGGGGGGGGTGAATGTTTATTTAATTTGTTTGTTTAGGGGTCCGTGGGGATGATGTCTATTTTGTGTATAGTGTAAAGTTTCTGATTGATGGTTAAATTAGATGAACTTTAATCATAATGGTGCTTTCTAGCAGGGGTTAACCTAATTGCTAATAATGCTTGCTTCTAGGTTTGTAACCTTTATGATGGAAATGTTGGAACATTTGCTCCAATTCAAGCATTTTGGAATTCATATGAATACATTTGTGAATTATAAATTATATATTTTTTGGGAGGCACAGTGATACAGTGTGTAGTCCTGTCGCCTCACAGCAAGAAGGTCACTGGTTCGAGTCCTGGCTGGGCCAGTTGGCATTTCTGTGTGGAGTTTGCATGTTCTCCCTGTGTTCGCGTGGGTGTCCTCCCCCGGGTGCTCCGGTTTCCCCCGCAAGTTCAAAGACATGCACAAGGTAAATTGAGTAAGCTAAATTGTCTGGAGTGTATGCGTGTATGTCCTGGTCCTCCAGGTTGGGGGTCTAGCGTTGGGCTGATGACCCACTTCGTAAAAAAATTAGATGTTACGAAACACCGTCCTGGTGCGACTAAATATCAGCATTGATATAATCGGCCCTGGGAGTAAAAGTAAGTAAACTATATATTTTTATCAGAACTATAGAAATAACACGCATACTTGTACAGCTATCTTTATGGGGACTTTCCATAGGCACAATTATTTTATTTTTTTTACTTTACAGACTGTGTTTTCTATTCCGCTACCTCTAAACCTAACTTTCAATGGAAACAATCTGCATTTTTACATTTTTTAAATACTTAATTCTGTGTGATTTAGTGTAAAAAAATGCCCTCACAATATAGTAAACAAAAAAACGAAAACTAGAATTGAAAAAACATTTCCGTTAACTGAAATAAAAATAAAAACTAGAACTAACTGAAACTGTATTGTGTGCATATAAAACTAACTGAAACTAACTAAAATTATAGTAAAAATGTCCTTCGTTTTCGTCTTGTAAATGTATTTAATACATAAGCCTATTGGAAGTAAATCCATTTACTTTGCGATGCCAGTTTTACGCCAGGTGTTTGAGCCATACGGCACATCGGAGTCTGTAATCCTGATGCCATTGGCCAGATCAAGCCGGTCCTCTTCCAGTCAGTCCTCGCTGTTGCTGCCGCATCAAAAACAACGGCTGGACATGACAGCAGCCCGGTGACAGCATTAAATGCGACCCAATCAGACACTTAAAAGTATTAATTGAACACATTTGTTTTATTTTCTATATTAGTGATCCTGATTGCGAATATATCTTCACAATTCTTTTTAACTGGATGTTCTAAATGAACCAGTTGAACTAGTTCACCAAATCGAACTGAATTATTTGAAACGATTCAGTGAGCTCTTATCCACAAAGACTTTTTCACATGCCTGATGCCCCCTCTGACTTGAAATAAACCAATTTCCTGAGTTATTCAGTTATTAGAACGATACACAGAGATCAGATTTAAGAACGGGTGAACTGATAATACTGCACATGCATGATTCAGTGAACCGAACACAAACAGTACATGACTGCCTGCTTTGACTGAACTAAACTTGAACAACTGCAGCGTGGGTAAACCGAGAGTTTAAATGAGTGGATTTGGCTAAACGTATGTTTATTTCACAACAGTAAGTAATGGAATTTAAAAAAGTGAATCATGCTTCAGTTGGGTTGCAAAATTTAATTCAGATCAAACTTTTCAGATCATGCTGATGTTTTAACTGACTGAAATGATGATTGCTGACTACATATTTTGATATGTTGAGCCCTAACATGGTAGGATTGTTATAAAACATCTGGTTCACGGAAAAGATCTGGGGCCTGTTTCAGTAAGGAGGTTCGACCAACTCGGAGTTTAAACTTGAACTCTGAGTTGATTTACAGAGAGATTAAAAACTCAGAGTTTTTGGTTTCAGAATAGCTGATCTGGGTTGGATCAATCAACTTTGAGTAGACCAACTCAGAGTTAAGCGCGCACACTGACTATAAAAAGGCATTATCAATGGAGCGCAGATATTACGAGTTCTCCAGCTGAATTTGATGTGCTCATGCAAAGTTATAGCAAATATGACCATATATTGAAAAAAGCAACACCACTGCATCAGTGAAACAGAGACAGTTAGCGTGGGAAAACATAGCTGCTCAAGTTAACGCGCAAGTTTACATTTAAAGTATTTAAATAATTAAGTATAATTAAAAAAGTAATGTAATATGTGACGTTTATAAAATTTTTACTTGAAAAAGTGGGGAATTGGCCATAATTTTGAAGTTATTTCTGATGTAATTGCATTAAATTACATCAAATAGGCTAGTGCATTTCTACAACAAATCTGACAAAACAAGAATGCAGATAACCTTAGCTTAATGTTCAGTGGAAATGTTTCATTTAAGGTTCCCACTTTTACACAGGTTGATAAGTTTTAATAGATTTAAGTGCACTTGTGTGTCTGCCTTTTTTATTGTTCGAGTGGTAGAGGATGATATGACATTTATAATGTAAGCAGAACTAAAAAAAATAGTTTTTAGAAGGAGTAATAATACCATTAATCTAGTTAGTAACATTACATGTGCCAGTGGAAGGTAAGTGAATTTAAGCTAATTAATTATTAAAAAAGGACAAACTATAAAGCAGCGTTTCCATCCAACGAATCAAACAGAACAAAATTGTCACTTGCTGATTAACTGTCGCCAAATATCAACAGTAAAAACAGAATTTACTGTTTTTTATTTAATAAATGACTTGTGCCTTAAAAGACAATGCCGACACACAATGAACGCATGGTGGCGTTTTAGATGCGGAGAACAGACGCTCTTGACACGCTGCAGACTCTCTGGAGGTAATTAATAATATAATAATACGGTTAAGGCGTTTTAGAATGACCAAAACAACATTTCAGATGTTTTACATCGTGCTCAGCCTGTTGGTTTGTCCAGTCACACACATTTTCATCATCATATGATCTCTTATACCAAACCTTTTTTAATGCGTATACTGGAATTTGTTCAGTAAAAGTGTTTCCATCGTAGTTTATGCACATCTTTTCTTATCGAATAAAAAGTTTATCCTACTCAGTTATGCGCATGTTTATTATGCCTTTTTTTAAAAGTTATGTGCATCTTGGCGTTTCCATCAATCAATTTTTTTATGCGCATATCCAAAATGCACATTAAAATAGGTGTGTGGAAACGTAAGTCTAAGGTGAGAAATACCGCTTCATCTTTAAAAAAGGGCAGGAGACCGACAGAAACTCTGAGTTTAGAGAATAAAACCTGCTCCTGACCAGGTTAGGTTCACAGAGTAAGTTACCACGGTAAATGACTCTGAGTTAAAGTTACCTCTCTTTCAGAAACAGGCTTGACTTACCCTACTTTCTCGAGTTTGACAAACCTGCCATTTTGAAACGGAAAACCCAGAGTTTCTCTCATTTCAGGGTTAAAATACTCTGAGTTTTCACTTAACCTCCTTTCTGAAACAGGCCCCTGATCTTTCCATCACTACTGTGTATCTAACTCCAGAAGCAGCCTTTAACACATGTTGAACGGTACTTAGGGCTGCTATCTTGTGGACTGTTGTATTTGAATTTGAGGATGGGTAGATAGTAGTGTTCATGTGTCCTCTAAATACAGGTTTCAAAAATATATCTTTGGTTGAGCTATTATTCAATATTCTGATGATTTTGTATCTTGCACCTAACAAATAATGTAATTTATATGAAAAAAAAATGCTAAAACTAATACTGAAACTAATAAAAACTAAACTAAAACTAAGCAATTTCAAAATATAGAAACTAATAAAAACTGGTAATTATTAAGTAGCTGAATTTGAAAACTAAAAGTCAAAACAAAATAACTAAAACTAATGAAAAATCAAAACTATTATAACCTTGGCGCACACACACGCACGCACGCACGCACACACGTAAACACATTAATTATTTTTGATGACCTGTATCTAATGTATTTAATTTTCTAAATGTTTTGCAATTTGTTTTAATTAACTACATGCAGTATAATGTATTAAAGAATTGAAATAATTTAGGTTTTGTCTGTTTTCTTATTATTTATTTTTTAAAATATTGTTTCCGTCACATGAATTGCAATAAATGTATCTGACTTTAACAATTCTCTTTTAAATACTTAGTGTGTAAAGAAATGGTTTACTTAAAAATTTGTCATTAGTTTGTTGTTGTTTTTTTTAATCTTTATGCTGCTTTCATCAAATCAAAAACACCACAAAATTAATGAACATAGTCCACAAGATCTCATCTGCATCTATTGGATCCTATTCAAGTGGACACTTTTTTTTTTTCCAATTTTTTACAAATAGAGTTTTGCTGTCAAACTTGATAAAGCATTTTGTGGTGCCTTTCTTTGGAATCTGAACATCTAAGTGAAAGATCATCAGTGAATAACATCTTAAAGTTTGATCATTTAAGATATCGTACTTCAGAATTCATATCAGACTACTTTTATGGTAATTCCCTAAAACAAAACCGCATATAGCAGAACTAATTTCATGTTTGGCTGAACAGTCCCTTTTAAAACTGTTTTGATATCGGCACGGCCCTCTCTCCTCCTTCAATGCCTGCATGTAGAAACTTGTTTAAATCCAAATGGGTTTCCTGCATGGAATATGTCTGATCTCATTTGCGTTACCCATAACCCTGATTTATGAGAACCAGGCATAGAAAATACCCTAGACCTTGTGATCCCTGGCTGATATTTAAAAATTAATTAACCCCCTGACTGCAGTATCACAGCTTCTTCCTCTCGCCACCCGTCAATCTCCTTCCCTCGTCCACCTTTCCTAGTTTTGAGGTGCCTGTTTTTCTAGCCCTCTTTTCATGGGGATTAATGTCTTAATTATCACATGTGACTAAATGTTTTCAATTAGACCATAGATTATGCATATGGATGGAGCAGAATTTATGTGCTGTTATCTGGTACTTTGTCTTTAGTCCATTTGATTTAAATTTTTTATTTATTTATTTATTAATTCATTACTAAAACTGATCTTACTAAAAGCAATGTTAAGCCCCGGTCAGATCACATGATTTCAGCACGATCTCCTTGACGTAGGGTGTCCATAAATGACAAATGGGTGTCGTGACACAAGATTTAATCGTTCTACTCGTGTAATGTGGCATAGTTCATGACAACCGATACTGTTGTCTGCGATGCTTCACGACACCATTGCAGAAAGTCTAGCATGTTTATTTTTTTTTCCGTTCTTCACAACGAGAGCATCACGTGGGTGACACTGCAATAGGAGCAGAGGCGCAAAAAGGGGATATGCAGTATATGTGGCGCATAGAGGCGCCACATATGGGGGGACGCCATTGTGCCAAAACTATTTTTGAAATTATCCTTATTAAAAGTTTCAAATAATAAAAAATAAATATTTTTTTGTTAAAAATGTTTATTTTGCATTTTATATTAGTATAACATTGTATTTTATTAAATAAAAAATTATACAATTCCCCCCCTCCTGATTGATCCGTTGCAGCTGAATATTATTGTGTTGCTCGGTTACGGTCACATGTTCAAAATGACGAGACATGGAGTGAAAAATAGAAAACGAAGAAAAGAACAAACAATGCCTTAAATTGAAAACTGCCATGACAAATAATAATATAAGGGAGTATATTTAATAATAAATGAGTGATATGCTTAACCCACACTATTATCACCATACTTTTAATCAACTTCTAATGTCTTTAAGATATATCATTAATTATTCATTATTGCCACCTAGTCACATTCACTTTTCATAGAAAGATTACAAATGCGGGAGAAATACAGCAAAATACATTCACAGAAGAGCGGCTAGAATGGTAAAATACGGTAGAATTAAAACGGGAGGGTTTATAGGCACGAGTTGCATACGTTGGCACACACGTTTTAATTCAAAATCATTGAAAACAATAACATGCAGTCACACAGCCAAGTATAAAGTGTTCATATAGATGTAACTGTTTAGATTTTACATTTGTATTATCAAAATAAACTGTCAGATCACGAACAAATAGTCAGAATATTCACATTTTTGGAACTGAAATGTTTAATAATCCTTCTATCAAGATCCATTTTTTATACCATATACATGTTTTTATAAATTTATTATGCATCACAGTGATACATCAGGCCTTTTGGTAACTTTTTTGCTTAAAACTATTTTAATTTTAGTTACAAAAACGTTTGCCCATAACATCTTAATAAAATAGAAAATTTCAGGCAGTTTGTTTCTGTTTATTTTTTTAACACTAAACATTTTACAGTGCTTTTTATTTCACTTTGTGAGAGGTGTAATAGCAGTTTCTGTCATTTGTTCATGCAAATACAGACCTTACACCTCTCACAGTATAATTGTGAGAAGTGATTGCATTTTTAAGTTCTTTTGCCCTTTAGGACTCTCATATCTATCATTTTGTTTTGACAAATGTAATACAAAAAGTACAAAACTTGAACCAGCATACCCCTCAGTAAATGTGCAGTTGAATAGGAGCACATCATTTCTTGTGGATTCTGCCATTAGTCTGCGGGTCAGGTAGGCAAATCAAAAAATAGGCTGTATATTTACTTATGTGTAGGTCCTGGGTGGATAAGATCACTTTAACTACATTTTCTAAAATATTAAGTGTTTTAAGCAATTTCATCTGTCAGACTGGCACAAACATCCAGACATTTCCATTCTCAAAATGAGTTTCTGAGTTCTCTCATCCTTGGTTCTTTCAATGTTCACATGTTCAGTGTCGTGAATACTTTGTAAAAGCATGACCTGCTTATTCATATTACTTGATTAAACTAATTAATTTATAACTGACCGACGCAATGGATGATTTTGTCATTAATAGTGAAAGCAGTTTAATATAGGCTTTTCTGAAACTGGGGGATATTTCACTTCAGTTTTATTTAGGCTAGATGATTATTTTACTTCGTGTTTCAGCGCTGAAGCATATAGCAAACTTGTTTTGAAACACTTCACCTCAAATGTTATTCGTTGTTATTGTTTATCTAATAGATAATAGGCCAACAAAAAATACATTAAATTTAAGATACAAACTATACCACAAAAATTCAGGATTTCTGGAAAAAAGTTCATGATCTGTTTGGTTTTTAGATTTTCGTATTTCACTTTGCTCTAGATTGTTTGTACTAGGTGGATAGACAGATAATGAAATAGAAGATAAAACATAAAATCCTGTGTACAAACCAGCTTATTGATTGGCAGACAAATAATTCTTAGAAGCTGGAAATCAGAAAATGCCCCTTCCTTTCAAGAATGGGTCGTAAAACTGACGAGAGTAGCTGCTTTCGAAAGATTTCTTGCATTCAAATGGATACTTAAGTACTTAATTTGTTTAAGAATAAAACAGTAATAAATGTACGAGAAATATACTGATTAGGACAATATAAAAGTGATATGTTATTGATTGTTTCTTGTTTTTTTTTTTTTTTTTTTTTTTCCCTTTTTTCTCTCTTGTTGTTGCTGTACCTCATTTTAATTTTCTTCTTTTTATATAAAGATAGAGACTTTTATTGTATCTGTGTTAGGGCGGCTCACACAGTTTTATTAATTTTTTTTATTATTATGTTTTTATTATTTTTATTTATTTATTCACAAACATGGCTCCCATGTCACACTGTAAGATCTCAGCTTTCATAAAGTCAGACTGAACGACAATGAAGACGTGCCAAACACGAAAGAAAACATCCCCGGAGTTTGACGTCATGCACCTGTGACACTTTTACTATCCCGCGTTCTGAAATGATTCCTCACAGCAAACGTAAACAATCTGTACTGCAATTTTTGCAATTACTGCAAGAAAAAACTGTTTTGACATTTCCCCTGTAATCTGTCTATGAATCAATAAAAATTGTTAATCACTAAGATACAAACTATACCAAATTAAATTCGTTTCAAAAGAATATTTTTTCCAAGAAAAATAAACGATTTCTATTTTTATTTAAGCTTATCCACTACTCAACCGTGCAGTGATGATTTTGTTTTGCTCCGTGGAAAACAAGGATTTAATTAACACTTCACTGTAATTGTTGTATCACAAACCTCTGTCAAACATTTGCCCATTTTTTAATATGTCATTATTTTAAAGATTATGTCTTGAGCATCTGATCTTTCCTCTGTGCTGATGTGCTTTCATTTTCTCAATCTCACTCGCAGAAAGTTCAGGTGAGGGAGTGTTTAATAATCAACCCTGGCAGGAAAATATACATTTAGATTTCAAAGAAATAATAATATCTTATTATTAAAAAGGAAAGTTTTATCTTATTCTTAAATATTGTAGCCTAGTTGTCAACAAGCATCAGTGTTTATTGAAATTGAGATTATTGTTTTTTTATTAAGATAAGAAATATTGTTATAGCAAAACTTGTGACTGCTTTGGGAAATAACACTTCACTGTAAAAAATCCTGGTTGCCTTAAATTTTTAAGCTGAATCAAATTAACCTTTTGAGTCTATTGAACTTGTAATATGTAAAACTGACTTAAAACAACTTGCGTAACTTAATTTGATAAGTTAGAACCTGATTAACTTAGTTAATCAGGACTAATTGATCATATAATTTTCTACAGTGTTGTTGTAGACGTCAAGGGATAACTGGTCATGAAGAAATGTGTAGTCTGGCACATTTGTTACCCACGACAAGTCAAGATTTTATCAAGACAAATAGCATAATCTGACATAAGCCCCTTTCACACAGTGAAACCGGTAAATGTCCGGAAAATTTCCAGAACGACTTTACTGGTAATTTCAAAAAAGTGCTGTTCACACAGGCAAGGACGTTACCGAATTTTTCCGGAAAAGACCATTCACACATCCATTCCAAAATACTGGTAAATTCTGACATCATTTACCAGAAATGAGCTCTAAATGGCTGCGCTTGTATTTGTAAACATTTGACTACTTTACAAACTCTGTGGATGGATAAGTATTGTGAACAACTTCGATGAAGACATATAAACACTTTCGCATGTCGAGATGTACATAATGTGTGTGTGTGCTGCCACTCACCGGCTGCTTCACGTGCAAGCGCGACGCGTCACGCAACTGAAGGTAAACAAACAACTGCTTATCATAAGCATCTTATCGATAATTATTTACACAGTTGCCATTAAGAAGGAACATAGAAACGTTATCTGACTAACATCTAACAGCTGAACGTGTCTGGAAAAATATTCAAAGGCTTTTATCTTCATAAACAGCGCGGATGTGAATGCGTCTGAGTGTTCTTATTGGCAAAAGTAGACGTCTCACGTCAGCGCGTTCTAGACGGGAATGCGCTCTTTCCGGCAATCTTTCTTCTGCGTTCACACAGCGCAGCATTCCGGCAAATTACCGGTAACGTTACAACTTCTTTTTCCGGAAAATAGCTGAATCGACACATGCATGCCGGTAATTTTCCAGAAAGTATGTGTGAAAGGGGCTATTGTGAATTTCGTAACCGGCAATAAAAATCATGGTATCTGACTGGCGCTTTACAGGTTGCAGGGGTTTCAGTTTAAGGTGTTTGCTAAGAATACAATTTATGTTAAATGTCAAATCTTAAGAAAATGTTTTGTTTGTTTTGAAGGGAAAGTTTTCCAGGAATAAAATTGACTGGTTTCACTATAACTGATGTAAAAGATTATTTTTGGCTTATGTAGTCAGAATTAATATTGTTGGTTAAAGTAAAAAATGATTATAAGTGTCCTGTTTGTACATTCTCCCCGTAGTCTAATTCTCAAAAGTGAACAGAACTGAGTTTAACAAATTGAGTCTATTTTCCCCTCAAGGCTGTGTAAAGTTTTTGGGTGTTTTAGAGAAAGACGCACTCATACAAATAGTCATTTCATCATTTTCGGGTGCGGGGTTGTAAGCGGCGGATGATCAAAGAGGGTTGTTTCAACTTGCACTTAATATTCGTTACATGATTTTGCCGTTCCCTCCTCTGCGAAGCTTCTTTGAATAGATATTGGGTTTGATGGGCGTCTGCAATTAGTTGCATGGAATAATGCACGACTTTTCCTCTGCATAGGAGTTTTCTGGTTTTACTTATAATATTAAATGCAAAAGCATGATGCAGTGCAGTCAGAGCATTGCAGAGATCTGATGGATGGGGCTGGCCTCATTAAAAGTATCATTTTTAAGAGTACTTTAAAGAATTAAATGCGTTTTTGGATGTAGCTGGACATATTGCACTAAATCATGGATACTAAAGCACATGATTAATAAATATCCAGCACAGGCTCATTAGAAATATGTGCATCAGTCTACATTTTTGAAAAACGTAAAATGTAAAATACATTGAGAGGGTTATGTTTCATTGCATGTTTCAGGTGACAAATCCACTTGAGGGTGCTGTCTACATTTTTGTGACTCTGAAATGCATTATTTAGAGTACATTTTGTTTTAGATAATCATCCACAAGAAGACGGGGCTTGACCTAAACTAGTGTTTACACCATCCTAGGGCTGCAGGATATTGGAAAAATCTGATATTGTGATATATTATTTTTCTGTGATAAATTTTGTGATATGAATACAGCTTCACAAAATAGTTTGAATAGCCCTATTTGACGGTTTTCGTAACAGTATTCATGTACAGAAACTCGTTTCTAGCCCAAATTTCGAAAAATACATAATCAGGTAAAAATTGTTTTGTTTTCAACTTAAGAAGAAATATACGTTACAATTAAGTTTTTCCTTAAAACCAGCAAAATGATCTGGCAATGGGGTAAGTAAAATTATCTTGTTTGCGCTTTGAAATGTAAATAACTGGACTAGAAACCAGACAAAAATTCAAAAAGTCATAAAAACCTTTTTTTTTTTTGTTGCATAAATTATATAAATTCTGTATAAATACAGTTATTAAATACAATTCTATAGCTCTTAGTCAACTATATTTCCGACTCAACATTGCATATCTTGCAATGTGACTCTTGCGAATAGGTACATTCATTGCAATATCGATGCTGAAACGATATATTGTGCAGCCTTTACCATATCAATAGTGTATTCAAAAGCAAACGTAAGAGGAAAAAAAAGCACTGCGACCACATAACCTGAGTGCTCTGCATCACTAGTACAACATCGTACAAGGTGAGCTACCGAGCAAACTGACCATTGCAGAAAAGTTGTCCATAAGGAGATAGAATGGTGGGGCAAAAAAAATAATAAAAAAAATTAGGTTGTTTCATGATTTTTATTTGGTGTTGTGCAAAGAACTCCATGAAAATAATCCATTATTCTTAGATAATGTGTCTCTGTTAATTTCATTTGTGTGAAAAGGAACATAAATGTTGTGTCATACTTCCCTGTAGTGTTCATTTTGCCTAGAAATTTGAGTTAAATGAATGTTTAAGTATGTTTTTGTGGTTTCATAAAAATGTAGACTGGAGTGTAGATTTCTATGAGTCTTTGTTAAAATATTGGTTAAAGAGTATATCTATATGTATCAATATTATGTATATTTTATTGTCTGACCCAAGATGAACCTAATATAAAATAAAATAAAAAAAATATTGGTTAAAAGCCCCATAAAATTAAATAAATAAAAGTTTTTTAGATGTTACTATCGGTATTGTTAGTTTTTAGCAAATCTATAACCTAGTGTACTCCAAAACAGTGACAAAATCAGCATTTAGAAGATGTTAAACTAATATAAACATGTAGGGATTGTAGTTTGTCACTTCTGCCTAAATGGATCATCAGCGGGGCTTTTTATGTCACCCCATACTTCTGTTTCTCATCAAATCGTGACCAATCAAATGCTCTCTAGTATCTGAGATGCCCTTCATGCAACATTGTTTTCCAGTCGCAGCCACGCTTCATTCTCGAAATGTATAGTTTGTCCACAGCGATGTATACTATGACCAGGGATACAATCAGCCAGCGCAGTCGGCCCTCCAGAGTAAAAAGCGACATTTTGTGTCTGCCGGTTTGTTATTGGCAGGAGTTCCATTGGTATTTTCTCACACCGTTAATTCTGACCAATCGAAAAGCATTTTAGGAAATGCGTTTAATAACATCTGGCCAATGAGTGATGTGGATTTTGTCACATGACTGCATTTTGTTCTTTTTAACTGGTTGGGACCAAAGCAATCAGTGTGGTGTTAAAAGGACCCCAAAATGGCAGAAAATACTACAATGTATCATTTGTTGCCCTTTGTCTAGACCAAATGAACCGAACCACAGATGTGAAAGCACCCCTTTTGCACCCCCATCACTCTTAACTTCATATTAAGTCTTAACCGCATAGTAAATGCTTTTAGACATGCTTTTGTTTGTTTTTATGTTAAATCCAAATATTTAAAACATAATTTTGTTTTATTAAAATATTGTATACTAAAGGTCATGCACTTTTTTTTAGCGCATTATATACAGTATAGGGATGGGCGATATGGCCTAAAATCCATATTGCGATATACATTGCAGCCTCTTGCGATAACGATATATATTGCGATATATAAATTAGAATAGAACCATTTCAGAACAGGTTACATAGACCCTTAGGAAAGCCAAACTGCTATTTTTTTTAAGAAATAAAGAAACGTTGCATGTCATTTTGAGAACATTTATTGTGCAAAAGCAAAACTGTAATTAAACAACACAATGTTGCAGATAAATAAACTAAATGTAGTGCCTTTTAGAAAGAAAGACTTTTCTTTTAAGTCCTTGGTTCCTAAATGCCAAGTTGCAGAGAACAAAAAACTGTACTGAAAATACTTCCAGTATTAAATTAGTCAAATAAAATTGTGTATTGCAGATACTTTAAATAAAAACATATTTCTAACCTGCAGCCTAGGTAACACATTTGATTTTGAACATTTTGTTCTCCTAATGAAATTAAAACTGGTGTCTTGATCTGCTCTTTCTCTCTCTCTCCCTCACTCTCTCTGTCTGCTGTAGTGTTGTTGCTGCTGAGAGATTGAGACGCACCAGACAAAGTTTGCTTATAAAGTAATGCAAAAATTAATACAATTCATATCGAAAGCGAAAGCAGATTCTTGGACATGTCCGGGGAAAATGTATTGTCACCCCAAATAATGAGCTGGATCAGTCTATTTAGTCTTCGCGCTCTTCTGTATCCAGCGCGTCTCTGTGGGTCTGCATGCAGAGCATGCGAGTCTGTGGCAGAGTGTTCTCAGTTTCTCGCGAACACAGAACCGGGCCGCCCCAATAATATATCGGCCGCAGCCAAATGGTCGCACTGTTGTTTATTCAAGATGATGCGTTGCAGCCGGCTGCAGCTCGTTGCTCTTAATTTCGCGGGTAGATTTGCGTCATCAAACATGCATTATCGCGATAGTGCAATAGAATTAGAATCTCTAATCGTAGGCCAATTTTGTATCGTTTATATCGCATATCGTTTATATCGCCCATTACTAATACAGTATATTTCAAGTAAAAGCATTTCCGTTTTTTTCTTGCATTTGTATTGTGCGTTTACAGACATTATTTGCAAGCCGTCTTAGCATGGATTATGTCCTGATAATATGCTATACGGCAATGCGATGCTTTTTCCTGTGCTTCCATGATTGTGCCTGCTTCCAGTGAAAGAGGCTGTCCTTGTTCTGTTTCGTTTGACGGTGACATTGATTGTGTGTGCTTGTCCCGTGCATCCTCTCACAAGTCAGATTCTGACCGCCCGCACTTTAATCTTCATCTGCCCAATGTGACGACACACTCAGCTGCCTGACAGCATTCTGCCTAATGCCTGTCTTGTCCTCTGTGTCTCTCTCTCTGTTTTCTACTCATTCCCTGCTGTCCTCCATCTCTTTTGTCCTGTGCTTCTCTCTCTCTCTCTCTTTCTCTATTTTTCTCTGTGAACTCTAGGTTTCTTTGTAACTCTAGCTGTACATTTGTGTGTTAGGAGACACAGCAGGAGGGCAAGATTGGTTTCATTCTGTCCTATAATTGACATAAAAAAACTTGATCTTTTTAGAAATTTTAGCCTTTCGACATTTAGTGTTTATCTTTTGATATTTGTTTACTCACAGTTAACATTTGCAACCTTTCTTCCATAATTAGTTCAGTTAGAATGTTCATAACCATGAAAAAAATGTGTGGTCTGAAAAGATTAAGATTTTTTAAAAATTATTTTCGAAGGAGGAGTTTTTGTTTTCTCACCAAGGCTTATCAATAGTGATGGGCAATATAGACATGGGCCCAATCCTAATTCTACCCCTTAGCCCTTCCCTTTCCTCTTTGTGTCCTAATTTCTCGTTAGCTTGAAGGCATAGGGCTAAGGGGAAGGGCTAGATATCCCTCGAAACTGATTTTTCAGGACCACAACTCGAAACCATCTTATAGAGCTGTAATCGGGCCATAAAAGTTAGGCCTAATAGGGCCAGAGCCTGACAGAATTCAGCCCGACACCGACAAGTACATTTTGATTGACAGCTTTTTAAAAGCCCGAATTCGTTTACAGCTCGACATTATTCAAATGTGCACATGTACACAACTCTTTTGCCTTTTTTCAAGAATGAGTCGTTTATACAAGTTTTAACATAAGCCTAATTAATTCATAAGAAGCGGTAGTGTAAGGGTATCAACCTATGTTAAAAGATCGGTCAGGGTTAAGATTAAGATTAGGCTGCGTGTTTTTGTGGAGGAACATTATTGAACCCACTGTAAATGGCTTTAGCCCTGCGCTTTCTAATGGTGCATCCAGCAGCACTGAACACCCTTTATACTACTGCTGCTACATTGCTGTTTAACGCTCTACCGTAATACGCAGTGTATGAGCGGCTGCTTAAATACCGTGGCGGCTAGAATGACCGTTCTGGCGCTGGCCTGACTGCATTCAAAATTCGCTCTTTTTGACTTCTCAGTCATCATTTGTTTCACATTTGCAGGGATGGATTTTAATGTTGTAAGAAACTATTTGATTACTTTCTTCTCGCGTTAATCGTAATGCATCACATGACTGTTAATTTACTGCACAGCCCGAGCCCGGCCCGACCCGTATAAAAATAGAAATTAAGCCAAACCGTCGGGTCCTTTGGATTGGGCAAGGTATTCAGTTCTACCATCTACAGCGACAGCTTAGCTGCGCACGGAAGTAAAGAGATGCAAAATTAGTATTTTTTTTAATCATTATTACGAATTTTTACAACAAACAAGCATATGTTTTAGTACATTCATAACGGCGTTTGTGTTTTACAGTCATGCTTTTTAAAAAAAATCTAAAATAAAAACCACTAAATTTTGCTATCTAAAATAATAACTTCTGTATAGCAGTCCCACAGCATTCTGTCACTCGAATACCCTGTCAGAAAAGTTTAGTGCTGAGAATGACCTTTTTACAATGTCTGCTATAATGTTAATGTTGTTTTATTTATTGCCACATTATATCGTTGCAATAACATGATATATGCCTGTGATTTCCTCAAAGTTAATACCAAAAAATAACACCACTAGAATAACTACAGCAGTCGCGATCGTCTGATCTCATATGAAGAGATCGTGATGACATATGATGACGTGTGCTGCAGGTGTTGTAGTGCCGTCCCATTTCTTATGGGTAAATTTTGAAGCCTTTCCCCTTCACACTTTACACATGTTTCAAGGGCCAAGGGGAAGGGGTAGGGGTACAAAATAGAAATGGGATTGGGCCTAAGTCATGTGGTGAAATTGTATTTGTATCAGGGGAAAAAATATCTCAATGTCAATTTTCCAATATCGTGCAGCCCTAGGTGTGTAGTAGAAATGAAAAAGATATATTTACATATCATTTTTATTTAATTTTTTAGTAGAACGTCTGTGAAATATTAGGGTAAATCAGCTTTAAACTGTCAGTTTGAAATCATCAAAAACATTAGAATTATGTAAAGATTTATCTTGAAATGTTCGAATATTCGGAACATTTAAACAGTAGAGCATCTTGACATTGCATTCACTAGCATTTTCTCATTTCTTGTTTTTTTGTAAAACACTAACAAACCTACGCACTGCCAGAGGCCAATCTTTAAACCAACGGTGATTGGTGTGGATGTTTTAATGCACCAAATATCTCAAGCCACTTGACATTCAAAGTTGCCTGAGCCATCTTTACAGCATCTTGTCATCTTGTTTGTTGGTTTTTATTTTTCTCCCCTTACCTTGTTATGAAGGCTTTTCATTTATTAGCAAGGGCTTTTTATACAGCTGGAGCCCAGCTTTCCACCACAACCTACACTCGTACAAGATCTGGGCCCTTACCAAGTAGGCTCATTAGCTACGAAAAGGAGATTCAGTTAATTAAAATAATTCCCCGTTAACACAGCTGCTTTGGGTCAGCCAAATTAAACAGGGGGAGTGCTGTGCCGTCTGCTTCCTCACTCAGCGAACGTCGCTCCGCTGCTTCCAACATGGCTAATTAGCTCAATAGAGGAATATTTTAATAGCAATTAATGAGGCACGGGCCTATGCGGGCTCTAATTAAGAGCCGGTTTGTGTGGGAGAGCATGCCGATGAATCCCGAAGCCTGATGAGATCGCTTTTGTCGCCGCTTGTTGTTGCGAGCAGCCGCGCGTGTTGCTGCAGGACTATTGATTTCTTAAGATTTCCCAGCAAGCCGGCAGCCCAAACAGTGGTACTGTAGAAAATACTTTGGAGGTGTAGCTTTTTAAGCTATAAGTTACTCGTTATTGACATAAGTTTATCTATAATCATGTTAGCCTTCTGGTAGTTAGCTTGTAGCACAATATTCCGATGCTTGATTTTTCTGCAATATGAGGACATGCAGAAATGTTCAATAAAAGACTCAAATAACTCTATTTTTTGAGAATTAAAAGAAAAGTTTAACCCAGACTGTCAATTCTGTCATCATTTACTTATCTTTGAGTCTTTCAAATACATTTATTCATTCATATTACTTCGTCTTAGTCTCTTATTTATCAGGGGTTGCCACAGCAGATTGAACCGCCAACTATTCCAGCATATGTTTTACACAGCAGGTGCCCTTCCGGTCTCTACCCAGTACTGGGAAACTTTGTTTTGTTTTGCATCCACACACTAGCACTGACAACTTACCGCATCCCGGACGAGCCCCCATATGTTACAACTGACTCAAAGATGTATCATTGAGGGAGTTGACATGGCGAAATGAACGTCAAACGTACATTTATTCCAATACAATTAAATTACTTAATTTATTTTCACTTTTTGACATTTTTGTTTGTCTATTATGAAAAGTAGTCTAACTGTATTGATCATGACTAATAATGTATAAAAACGAAAGTTTGTGTCACCTAATATACTGTATGCTTGTGTACAGTGTATGTTTTATAAATGCACACACATATATTTTAATATATATGAACATATATTATATCTTTCTATAGTTTTTGTGTATTGTTATATAGTTTTATGGTGTTTTTGTGTCTGGATAGATAGATAGATAGATAGATAGATAGATAGATATATAGATAGATAGATGATAGAGATAGATAGATAATAGATATCACACACACTATTCCTTTACCTGTATTAACATGTATGCATGCATTTATATTTAAATTATTAATATACACAGTACACATAAAACTTTGTGTAAATGCACACTTTTATTTTGTATGCATTTAGTTGCAATTAAATGTTTAACATTAATCGTTGGATTATCTTTAATTATTGTTTGATTATGGTTAATCTTTAATTAAGTTGAAATAATCGTTTCATTCCTTTAACTATTATAAATAGATTAATTGTTAGTGTTGTGCAGTTTGATGTGATTGGCATGTGTTCCCATTGACAGTTGTACAATATGTGGTAGGGGTGTGAACCTACACTGGTCTCACGGTTCGGTTACGATTATCATGCCATCGATTTGGTTCAATTCAATATCTAGGTGCATTGACTATGCTTTCCATAAACAATTTGATATTTTACCTAGCAACACATTAATTCTTGTATTAAAAAATATAATTTTTGTTGGTGTCAGTGGTGTAGTGGAAAGTGCGTCAACATATGCACTCCGGTGCTCAATGCGACCCGAGTTCAGTTCCTGCTTGGAGGTCCCATGTCGATCCTTCCCCTTCTCTCTGCTCCCCAAACTTTCCTGTCAATACTCTCTATTGTCCTATCTAATTAAGGTGAAAACCCCGAAAAAAAAATACATTTAATTTAGAAATATGTTTATATATTATTTGTAATTGAATGTTGTCCTTTAATACAAGCAGTCAGATAAAATGTACTGTGTACCTTTATTGACCTGCTCAAAGAAAACACTTTTTTGATGATATCAAAACTAAAGTACATGCACAGAACAACATGAGCATTTAGAGCAATAAACTAATGTAGATATTATCCCGCTTGTCTTTTTGAGCGTTGTTGAGTGAGTTCTTAAACGCCTATGCATTGATCATGCGGTCAACAAGAAAAGACTGCGATTGGCGGTCAGCGTGGCTCTGGCGTTGTTCAGCAAACAACGGACACTGATGTTAAACCGCCACGGCGATCAGCTGATCCATTTCAGACGGCAACACGGTGGAGAAAAACTCGCTCTGCAGACACGCCATGTCTGGATCCACAGTAACGTTATTGTTGTAACAGCCGAGAGGAGATAAAAACTTACCATCATGAACACAACCAGCAGGTCAAAGGGCCACGAGAGATAGAGAGAGAGAATTCACAATTCACTGAGTTAGACAATAAAACACAACTGCAATGTTTTAACTAGAGAAAAAAAAACCTTCTAGTGGCACATGACATGAATGTCTGTCACAAAAAGAGAGAGGGAGGCCAATAAAAAACATCAGTGATCGCTTGCAAACACACACACACACACACACACATCTAGATTATTATAATTGAATTATTGTAAATATACTGATTATTATTGTTTTTTTATTACTGTTTTTTCCTAAAATGTTGATCGTTAAATGTACAGTGTATTCTGATCTCTTATTTCTTTTATTGATATAAATTAATAAAATAGATTATATGAATGATATGATATAGTGAATAATATGATACGTTGAATAATATGATATATTGGATAATATGATATATTATTTATATTTTTTGTTTAATTATTAAATGTATATATCTTTTTTTTTCTTTTTTACTACTACTACTACTACTACTACCACTATTTACTGTGTTTTTAATTTATATGTATGTTTTTTTATCTTTAATGTAAACTTTTTAAATTCTTTGGCAATACATTTGCAACATTTGTCATGCCAATAAAGCAATTATTGAATTGAGAGAGAGAGAGAGAGAGAGAGAGTTTACAGCTGTCATTTTTTTTCCCTAGCTGGGTTCTGATCTACTTCCCTGTCAGTGAAAGACTGTCCAGCAAACTCACAAGCAGTGAATTATGCAGTTATTTGCTTTTAGATAGTAGTTGGAGCGTTTTAATTACTCGCAGTCTCCTCCCTCGCCACAGTAAGCTATCACAATATAACGCAAATGAGATAATTGATGTCAGTACATAACCGGATATGATTATTACTGAACCGATACCAAATTGTTCGTATCCGCATCGTGGTGCATCAAAGAAACTATTAGTTTTGACACCCCTATAATGTGTTATAAATTGTTCAACATTCCATATAAATAAGATTGATCAGTTTTGGGTTTTTGAGTCTAATAAAATATGTTGTAGGTAGGGCTGGGCGATATGGCAAAAAAAAAAAATCTCGATTTTTTTTTTTTTTTTTTCATAAAGTTTGACCGATTCACGATTTCGATTTCGATTTTTTTTTTTATTTATTTTTTTATTAATTTTTTTTTTACTGTGTAACTACCTTACCAGCTTGTAAAAAAAAGCAATAGTGTGACTAAACGCGGTTATGGCACTCTCTCATATAGGGATGCTAAACACAGCTACAATAGAAGTCACAGCAGGTCATATGATGTGCAGCTTTGGGCAAATTTTATTTGGAGAAAAAATGACCAAAATGTAACTTGAAGATTAAAAAGGATTGGAGGGGAAATAAATATTAAAATCTCTGTACATAACAGAAAAATAAACAATGATAATGCAACAATAGTTTATCTGTATTGGTGGCAAGGCAGAAATATATATTTAGACAGGCCTTGTCAAAGTGAGCGGGCACTTTCACTAATAAAAAATAATATAGCACTTAAATTATTTCATAACAATCAATAAAATAACAGCGGTTTGATATCAAAAGTTGGTAATGATATAAAATATACTACATTTTGATGGTAAAATATAACCATTTAAACGATTTTGTATTTAAATATTAAATAACGAATGCATCAAGTTAAATATAAAAAAACGAATGAAACAACACACAGCATATCAGGATATAAAGGACTATATTTAGCAGAATGCTGCTCATTTATCTTTGTAATTTTATAGTTTTATTTTTGTTATTTTAATTATTTTTTGTCTTCATAAATAACTAATGAGCTGTAGACAAATATCTGCTTGACATTTTAGAAAATATTTGTGCGTAGCTCCACCACCCAGTGTATATTAAAGACCACAGTGAAAAAAAAAAACCCACAGAAACCTGTTACATATCTATATACATTTAAAGGTCTATCTTATATTTAACTGAATCGTATAATGGCCCTATAGCTGAAATGTTGGAAATTGCTTTATTTTTATAAAACATTTGTCGATACGTATTGATATTTTTTGGAAGTATAAAAACTGCCGGACATTTAAGAATCCATATTTATTTCTATTCATTCATTCATTTTACTTGTTTATTGGTGCACATATGGGTTATGAATTTAATTTCATACAGTACCTTGACAGCTACTGTGCCACTCCGTAATTCAAGCAAAAGTCCAAATTAAGAAAGATTTGACCTTTCTGCGGTGACCGACATTTACAACACGCCATAACCGTCCTTCAGGTGGAGCGCGGGTCCCGTCTCGCAGCTCGCGCGGGGAGACCACAGACGGCTGCGGGACGCGAACAACAGCACGACGCGCATGGAAACATTCGCGAAGCTGGCTGGCTGACTGCGGGGCGCTTGTTGCTTCTAGCGGGAAAATGTCCCGGTGTTCCCAAAGGCCGGTCCGCCCTGGCGCGCTTCCGCTACCAGCTGTGGCAGACATCAACAGAGCGCGACGTCAACACACAGAATCAGCACAATTCAGCACGGTTGGTCTAACAGTTTAGAACGGTTTGGCACGATAGTGGAAAAGCGGCTGCTACTATTTTATTAAAAAACCGCGATTCCTCGATTTTGTAAAAAATAAAATCGTCTTAAAACGTAAATTCGAATTAATCGAAAAAATTGGAAAAACCGCCCAGCCCTAGTTGTAGGATAAATAACTATACTGATATATTGTAATAAAAATTAAGTCATTTATTTATTATCTTGTAGTAAAGGTTAGATAGATACACTTTTATACACCCTTTATTTTCACAGGTTGCTAGCTGTTTATCGTTGTAAGCATTACCACTTTTAGAGTGAAGTTTGAAGAATTTTGTGGTTTGTGTAATTTAACAATTGCCATAACAACACAATTATTATTATTATTATTATTATTATTATTATTTTAATTTTGTAGCCTCTTTAGCTAACCTTGAAGTCACCCACTTCTCCTTCTTTGCCGAATATGCATCCGCCAGATTTGTTTAAGGCATGCCAGATTGATGTCCGTGGCATGAGGTTGGTGGCGTCTGCAGTTTCTGTCACATTAACAGCTTTTCTGACTTGAGTGACAGAGCGTTGCTGCTGTGCATTTTTGGGTTGTGACACCTTTCGCATGGTTTCATCACATGAGCGGAAGATCTAATGACAGGCTTCTGCGATACAACTACATCAAAGCCACAGATATTACACTCGCCATGTTACGTTCAGCATAGTAAGACAGGAGGCGAGGGGGAGGAGGGTGGGCAAGAGGAACACAAGGAAAAAACGTGATGGAGGACGATATGCAAGCAACTGTGTGTGCTTCTCTCAGAACAACAGATTGTAGACAAGATTGGAGCTTTGCTTTGAGTAAACAATTCTTAAAAGCCCAATTAGTCTGGTGGTTTATATTTGAAACGTTTAGCTGTTTTCTGTAAAGCCGTAGAATTTTCTTTGGACACTTGTTGTTAGTTTCTGAATCGTTCAATGTTGAGACTCAATTTTGACACAATAGCCATGTAACGAATTGGGGCAGATGCTGAAAGTATGTAAATGAAATGTAAATTTAATCGGGGATCAGATGAATATGTGGGTATTCGTGACAGCACTTGTAAATAACCTCTGTTTTTTTTTCTCTCTATAGTTGCAGTATCATGCAGGTCTGGCCTCCAGTCTTCTGAACCAACAGTCACTCAAACGCTCAGCCAATCAAATGGGAACATCTGCCAAACGAAGACCCAAAGTCCAGCCAAGCACTCTTGCCCTTCCAACACAGTGAGTGCAAGTTCATATTTTAACAGTATCTCATAATCAGAGATGAGGAAGTTTGGTAGGCTATCAGTAGGCACTTTCATATGGGAAACCAGTTTAATTGTTGTGATGTAAACTAGAAGTGGGTATCATTTTATTGAGAGATTATCTAATCTGGTTCTTATTAATGTTTTGTTCTGATTCCAATGTTTTTTGGACGGAAAAAAAGAAAATACTTCAAGAAAAATGTTGTAATCTTTTATTCTTGCCACATTTAGCCTACAACAATAACAGGGTGAAACTGTTAACTGTGACAATTGGTCAAGTAATTAATTTTATACAGCTGTTCTGTCTGGTTCTTGATCTGATTGGCTGATAGCCGTGTGAATATTCTGCAAATAACTGCACTCGTCCAGCCCCTTCATCCTTGTGTTTTACTCCTCCCCACATACAGCAACAAGCAGAGGAGACTCTACAGTTTGACAAATATTGCTGCTGTTAGACAACATAATGTACTTTTGAGGCTTTTTAGTCAAGAATGCAGTTGTTTCGATTGCAACTATGCAGTTTATTTAAAGGATAGTGCAAAGTAAATATTTATCGTTTCTGAGAGACAGCGCATCGGTGGGCATTAGCCTGTCATTGAGCAGAACGAAGACAGTTGGCGTTATTTATCCACAAGATGACAACAGAGACCGCAGAATAAGCCCTTATAGGATAAACAAACAAGCGTAATTTCAAACTACAACTGATCAAATTATTATTAAACAGGTAAATTACAATTCTTAGTCCGATTTCTCTCTTAGCTGTATTTATACGCATATAATTGTAGTGTAACGAGTGTGAGAGTCTTTGTTTCTAATACGTCTCCTGTTTTCTTTAAATAAAATAATCAAAACCGTTTGTCAGTTTATCCAGAATAACGTGGCTTGAATTACAAGGTGTATGCAAAAAAATAAAACCACAGCTCAGTTATGTGCACCTCAACTCTCCTGTTTCCATCAAACTGGCGGGCTGCTATAGCCAAACCTTTGGTCACTCAATGCCAAAGGTCGGTTTTAATGGTGCCAGCAGCAAAAACCTTGGGCTTTGGACAATGAGAAACATGCAGTGTTCTCTGATGACCCCTCACACCCAGCAACAGCCTCTTTGAACTTTTACCTTCTGGTCGACGCTACAGAGCACTGCGCACCAGAACAGCCCGACACGGAAACAGTTTTCTTCCCTCAGCACATCCATCTCATGAACACTTGATGATAGTAATTGTGGGAACCACATCACTACTTGCTACACACGTTTATACACATTACACTTATTTAACACACACTTTACATGCCAATTTGCACATATACAGCTGCACATATAATGTTGTATATAGGAATATACCTGTACATACACTTGTCAATTGTATATTGCATTCACTACTTTTTAAAATAATTTATTATCTGTTTTTTAGTCCTGTCTGTAATTCTGTTGCACTGTAGAAGCTCTGTCACGAAAGACAAATTCCTCGTATGTGTTGACATACCTGGCAATGAAGCTCTTTTTGATTCTGATTCTGAGTGATTGACAGCTGATATTACCAATCCATTCGCGTTCAGTTCTAGAGCAGTGGGCCAATAAGAAGAGCACAAGGCGGGGCAAAGCATTGTGGGCTTTTTTACTTCAGCAAGTTCACATAACAACTGTTTTAATCTGTTCCTGAGACTGCATTTGGTGTTTTAGGTGCAAGATGCATCCTGCATAAATGTCTCCTGAATCCGCACACGCAGTGAGGATTTTGCAGTGAAAACAGTGAAAATGTATGCACTCACAAATGCTTCCAAATATATTTGTAGGTTGCATAAAATTTCGGGTGCATATGCGACCAAAACGGTCGAGCCCTAGCATCTTTACTTGTTTTTATTTCCTCATAATAATAAAATAAGGAAGTTATCATCAATCACAATACAAATTACAGTGATCAACAAACAAACTCTCGCGTCCTCCACCAGCTGTGGGGAAAAGCCATTATAACGACACGGATCACTCTGCCTATTCATGCCAGAGTGATTGACAGGTGGTAATTTGTGTTTAACTTTATTTATTTATGGTTTTGGTTATGGGTAAAGCAAAGACTAAGTGGGTCAGGTAATGAAAACGGTAGGCTACAAATAATTAATTCGTTATTAATTAATTGATATTTAACACAACCACCCCCGCCTATGACGACGATGCCATCATCCATCGCAATGTTTCACATTAGACATCGTATGATGCCAATTATTCTACATCGCCCAACCCTGGTTGCAATATCATGGCATTCCCAAGGCACAATACTTGAATCAATAAACTGAATTGAAATATTGAATCCCCATTTTTTTCCAATAGCTTTAAAATGGAACATGTTCTAGATACCCAATATGTAAAAACTTGACTAAAAAGTACTACACAAAGACATGTAAGATTAAAGAAGCACAAAACAAGGCCCGCATTCATGAAAACAGAAGTCGCCAGCATTTGTTTGTCCATAAACCCAGTGGTAACAGTTCAGAGGTCATCATTGATTCTCTTGTTCTCTATTGGTTGTTCTGATTACAGCGAGAGAGCAGAATAGCTCATCGTCTTTGGTGGTGTCACCGGGGTTGTAGACAGTAGGCTTTAATAATAAAGTAGTGTGAGTGAGATTCAGCGAGCGGAGAGGGAAAAGGGAGCACCGACTCTGGAGGGAAGATGAAAGACGGATGGAGAATGAACAGAAAATAAGTATAGAGGACGGCTTGAAGAGACGAGAGCGGAGCCCAGGGTGGTCCGAGTCCCTCTGAAAAGCCCACTGATGGGATAGCACTCCTGTTTTCTCCTTGCAAATGTGCTCTTTTTAATCTGATCTTGTCTTGGCGTTTTATTTTCTTTCCAAGGTCTTTCAAAGTGATCGTTCATTTATTTCAAGTTGTAGTGCTCTCCTTTGCTTCGATGCCTGTCTGGGTACTCGTACTGCAGTGTGCTTTTTTGGAGACTGAAGGACGAGGAGACCGAATGAAAATTTTCAGTGTATAAAATATATGTATAACATATAATATGCCAATGAAGCAAAACAAACTTTATAAACAAGATTATTTTACTTGCACGATTGGCAGGATTTGGTTAGCTTGTTTAAGGAAAGAAACTCGCTTAAAGGGCACCTATTTGAACTACTTTTTCAAGATTTAAGATGAGTCTTTTGTGTCTCCAGAATGTGTCTGTAAAGATTCAGCTCAAAACACCCATCTGATTATTTATTATACCTTTCAGAATATTGGAATTTTCAGCTCTGAGCACAATGTATCTGTTTTTATTGCCTGTGCCTTTAATACAAATGAGCTAGTTCTCCCCCGCCCACCATTCCCACGTGCCTGTCAGAGTGTGTCTTCATCTTCAGACATGAAGGGAAGCAGATTCCACGTACGTTTGTGAGAAATATTACAGTAAGAACTTTTTCCAATGATTATTTTGATCTATTTGTTGTGGAGTTAATTCAAAGCCTTTCTGCAACGATGAGTCACACACAATTTGTTACAAAGCTCATGCACACAGGCACACAACTAGCGTGCGCGTTTAACTTTGCACGTTTTTACATGGCAAGTGTGACAAGATACATGCTAATATCCACTGCTGTATGGATATCCGTTATATTGATTCACAAAATAAACGTTCACATACCAGGATTGAAGCTTCTTCTTTTCAGACAAATTAAAATTCCAATTTATTTTCCATCCATTCCAATTCATTAGAACTGATCAGTGTGATTGAACAGAGAAATGTATATATTGCAAAGCTTACAAATGGCATTTTTGGTCTAATTCAGTAGTCCCTGGTATACAGTAGCGTTAAACCAAAGTGCAGCACACGTCAGCTCTAAAGCTGGAGGCACCTTTATATTTTCCACCATGCTCACTCTTGCTTACTTCTGATACCGTACTACTTGAACGTTTGTTGATCGCGAGTTAGCGACATCTACAGGAGACAGTGGAGGAGGTCATTTGGCACAACTTGAATTGATACTTGAGGTTGGACTATTGATACACTATCGTAAAAGAAATTATCGCGATAGTTAGATGTATCGATATTTTTGCACAGCCCTGTTTGATGATGATTGATGTTCACACGAGCGCTCAACAGATCTTTTAATCCTGGTTGCTTTGCGCAGTTCTGTCTTGTTGATAGGGATTATATGCGTTACTTGCGGAGACATGTAAATACATGCTGTCAGTCAATTCAGTAAGTAGGAAAACAGCACTCCTACGTCACATTGCGGTGGGCCTCAAAATAGGAAGGATTTAGATCCTATTTTAATGTCAGGAACATAAAAATAAAAAAAGACTTCTGTCTTTATATCAGCCCAATATGGCAGTGGACACACTATACCAACACACAGTTCTGTCCAAACAGCTTACAAAGATTATTTTCATCATAGGTGCCTCTTAGTTTTGACAGTATTTCTAACAAGACGATATTTTGACATATCTAGAAAAGGTTTCTTGATTTTTTTTTTTTTTTTTTTTTTTTTTTTTTAAGAATTTTTAGAAATTTGTACTAGAAATAACACACTCTAAGAAAGAAAAGTATTTTTGTAGTGCACTTTACTGTACCTTAAAAAAACCTATACAGGTAAAACACTTATGAAGGTCTTATGAAGTGAGTTGATGTTTATTTTATTTAGCAAAAATCTGTTTATTGTTTATTGAAAAAATAAAGTCACATCTTCTATGGGCTAAGGGTTATAATATCAAAGTGAAATGTTTTTGGTGAGCTATGCTTCAAGTCATTAAATATATATTTGAATGCATCATAGGAAATTATACAAAAAGAAAAGTATTTTGATTAGCTTAGTATTACGTTTCTTTACTAATTGTTTAAAAGTAACTTTAAATATAGAAGGTTGTACACAGAGTGAATGTAATATGGTGAATAATTCAGATTTGCTTATTTGTAAATTAATGTCAAAGAAACACTACCTATGAGACAACATCAACATAGTAGTTTCAGAGCTTTTGGTTTTTCTTTCTTTAAGAAAGTTTGAGTTTTTTTGTTGTTAAAGTTAATGCTAAAGTTAAGTCCTGGCAGTTCAAGTTGAGAATACTTTTATATTATTATTGTTGTATTTATTAATATGTTTTTTCAAACAAAGAACACTTTCAAATGACCACATATAAACAGAAAGACATGCAGTATTATAGGGTACCATTGTCATCAGATGCGAGCTTGATTACTTTCATAAGTATGTGTATTTTTATCAGATCCATACCATGCATTATTAAGTTCTGTTAAGGGTTACATATCTCACATTCTGAATCAAAAAATTCTTGTGGGGGTATTCCAGATACATGTTAATAAAAACAGCATTTAAGTTCACATTAAATATTTTTTTTCAAACACCTTCTTCAATAATTATAATAATAATATAATAATAATAATAATAATAATAATAATAATACATTTGATAGCATAGTCTTAAGGAAAGGGTCAGTACCCTCATATCGTATCACTCTTTTTACAATATTATTCACCTCCATACAGTTTGATAGTAGTGTATTAAGGAGACATTTATAATTTGTCATTTTTGAAGAATAAATTCCCAGGTACGTAGTTTTAAAGTTGCAGTCACAGATTCAGTCACCATATGTTGCATTTATCTCTTTATAGTCTTCCCAGTAGGTGTAAATAATATTTATATACATTTTAAATATTTTTCATGTAACATATATATATCTTTTAAAAAAACTTTCTAAATTATGTCCATTGTGATGGCCAAGCTCAATTTCCAGCAATCATTGTGTCACACAACTCTTCAGAAATCATTCTATGATTTGCTGTAAACATTTGCCTTTCTTCTTTTGTTTTTTTTAATCCAAATATGTTATCAAGATTCAATAATACATAATAAAAGAATTTCCAAACTAGAAATGTCTTTACATTTTGGTTAGATTTAATGCATCAAGTCAAAAATTTCCTCCCACCACACTGCCTTGGTTGTCAGCAAGATGGCCACCAAGTGAATTAAAATTCGCTGTTCAAATACTTTGCTTTTCTTCATTACGTGTTGTTCACTGTATTTCCAATAGTAACTGAGTGGGGAAAAAAAGTGTTTTCGATCACAACATGGATCTCTGAGGAAGGATGTATTTGCAAAAGCCCCAAATATAGGTGATACAATAGGTTTTTCAAAACACCACCTACAGTTTAAAGTCAGAATTATTAGCCCCCCTTTGAATTTTTTATTTATTATATTATATATATAATATTTCCCCAAATTATGTTTAGCAGAACAAAGCAATTTTCACAGATATGTCAGATAATATTTGTTTCTTTTGGAGAAAGTCTTATTTGTTTTATTTCGGCTAGAATAAAAGCAGTTTTATAAACCATTTAAGGTCAAAATTATAGCCCCTTTAAGATATATTTTTTTCGATAGTCTACAGAACAAACCATCGATATACAATACTTGCCTAATTACCCTAACCTGCCTAGTTAACCTAATTAACCAAGTTAAGCCTTTAAATGTCACTTTAAACTGTATAGAAAAGTGTTTGAAAAATATCTAGGTAAAATATTATGTACTGTCATCATGGCAAAGATTAAATAATTCAGTAATAGAAATGTTTATTATAACTATTAGTTTAGAAATGTGCTAGAAAAAAATATTTCTCCATTAAACAAGAAATTGGGGGAAAATAAACAGGGGGGTAATAATTCAGGGGCTAATAATTCTGACTTCAACTGACTTCAATATACCCACTTATTTTGCAATTTCCTATAAGTGTCATTGCATGCAAAAGCTCCCTCAAATGTCATAACTGCTGGTGTTTTTGTTGCAAACGCTGCCAGGCCACAAGCAGACACTCGACAGGCCAATTTGAGTGCATATACTGTATTGGCATCCTGACACACATGACCAGGTCTTTACCAGTAGAGTAACATGAGGTTGTTGATGATAAATCAGCTTTTACTCAAAGTGGCCTGAATATCCAGTTTCGCTGCACTGTGTATCTTTAATCGTACTTTGCTGTTTTTTCGATGGGAGAGGATGTTGAACGAGCAAGGTGACCAGAGACAGCAGCTCCTCTGTCAAACGTCATTGTCCTGATGAATTTTGCCGTTCTAAAAGGAGCGGTGCAGAATTATGCAGCACAACTTCATGCGCGTTTGCTTTTATGTTACTTTTTTATTTCCCTACGTTCTGATAGCAATCACCTCCGACATCAGCGCTTGAGTGGACTGACAGGAGAAAGTGGTCCTGTCCTAAAACCAGTTGCTTTCTAATGCATTTGAGTAGATGTTTACTGTTTAAATTAATGATAAGTTATGAATAATTACACTCGTAATTGCCCTAGATTTGGTGCACAAACCAAGGGGATGCCAGTCCTGCGATTAAACATTTTATAATCATAATCAAAAGCAAAAGAGGCCTTCGTAATAATCAATCCCATACCAGACGCTGTATTGATCCATTTATTCATTCAGTCTGTTATAATCATTCATACTGAACCAGCAGGAGTGCCCATAAAACGATTCGTTTTAAAATCACAGAATATTAAACTAGCCTCATAATTGAGGCCCAGAGGAGAGTCGGATGAGATCTGGTTCCCATCCCATGCATTCATCGCAATATTAATCCTGTAAACAGAATTACACAGCATTTACTCATCTAATCTGGCTCAAAGGGATCAGGTCTGCGCTTGAACACTTTCCCACCAGCTAAGACGACGGCAGCTACAAAATGTGATTTGATTAATATGTTGTAGTACTCGATGTAATAAGTACGTTTTGGGAGCCATATGATGTTGAAGGATTCACATCAATATGAGCTAGTATGGAGACTCCGCTGTGCCTGTATAAACCAAACAATTGTTTTTTCTCTTCCCGTAGATAAGTGGAAATCATAATTAGATCATTCTTTTTTTTTCTGAAATAATAATTTAGTCTTTGCTATACCAGCCTAGTAAAACAGTGATAAAATTAATCAGAATATCTTCAGAACATCTGCAGCGACAGGACTCGTCCAAGATACATAATCTAGATGCACTGGGACGCGTCGTCAGTGATGTTTCCTGGGGTCATAGGGTGTTTCGGGTCTTTCAACATCAGACACCCTCACCCAGGTGAGCCAACTGTGGTTAATCAGACTCCAGCTTGCGTCCCAGTAGCCATCACCCATGGATCAGCCCTCTTTATCCATAGCCATCTTGTGGCTTTCTCTGCAGCCTCACAAACCGACTCAATGGCCCTCTTCTTAGCTGCTACTGCTATGCCTAGTTGGTTGAAGACTACAGAGTGAACGCCCTGCAAACCCTCTACAGCCCACCTCTTTGGCTCTCAGTGGGTCTTCCAGCCCCCTTCCTGGCACTTCTCTACTAGCTCCTGGTACTTTGAGCGTTTCCTTTCATTTGCCTCTTCCATCCACTCTTCCCAGGGCACTGTGAGTTCAAGCATAATCAACTGTCTTGTTGCCTCAGAAATGATAATCATGTCTGGTCGGAGAGATGTTGTAACTTTGTGCTGTGGGAACTTTAACTGCTTCCCCAGGTCGACTTGCAACTTCCAGTCAGGGGCTGAGTGTAGGAGGCCCGACCTTGACCTTTGCAGTTGGCAGGGTTCCTCCCCAGTTTTCACTAAGTCAATCCTCCTTTTCGGGGTAAGATGGTACCTACCAGAGATGATGGCATTGCATATGCTGAAATACACTGGGACGCATCGTCAGTGATGTATCCTGGGGTCATATCAGACATCAGACACCCTCACCCAGGTGAGCCAACTAAGGTTGATCAGACCCCAGCTTGCGTCCCAGTAGCCATCACCCATGGATCAGCCCTCTTTATCCATAGCCATCTTGTGGCTTTCTCTGGAGCCTCACAAACAGACTCAATGGCCCTCTTCTTAGCTGCTACTGCTAGGCCTAGTTGGTTGAAGACTTAACAGAGTGAACGTCCTGCAAACCCTCTACAGCCCACCTCTATTGGCTCTCAGTGGGTCTTCCAGCCCCCTTCCTGGCACTTCTCAACTAGCTTCTGGTACTTTGAGCATTTCCTTTCACTTCCCTCTTCCTTCCACTTTTTCCATGGCACGGTGAGTTCAAGCATAATCATCTGTCTTGCTGCCTCAGAAATGATAATCATGTCTGGTCGGAGTGATGTTGTAACTATGGGCTTTGGGAACTTTAACTGCTTCCCCAGGTCGACTTGCAACTGCCAGTCAGGGGCTGAGTGGAGGAGGCCCACCCTTGACCTTTGCAGTTGGCAGAGTTCCTCCCCAGCTAGATGAGGCAAGATGGTACCTACCAGAGATAATGGCATAACATGTGCTTAAAAAAAGTAAACATTTGCATTCAGTCTGCCATTTATCTGTATAAGAGTCTCAGCTCCTGTTGCTGAAAGCACCACTAAACCAGGCTACTTCACCTCCATCTTTCACTTCTTTACACACCTTGGGGTCTTTCCCCAGTTTGATGGTGAACATATTTCCCATCGAACTCATATAAATCGATCTTGCTTTCATTCCTGAAGTAAACTTTAATAATAATAATAAATAATTCATTAACTAATTTTCATTTGGCTCAGTCCCTTATTTATCAGAGGTTGCGGAATGAACTACCAACTATTCCGGCGTAGTTTTATGCAGCGGATGCCCTTCTAGCCACAACCCAGTACTGGGAAACACCCATACACTCGCATTCACACACGCACTCATACAGTATGGCCAATTTAGTTCATCCAGTTCACCTATAGTGCATGTCTTTGGACTTATGGGGGAAATCGGAGCACCCAGAGGAAATCCACACCAACACAGGGAGAACATGCAAACTCCACACAGAAATGCCAACTGGCCCAGCCGGGACTCAAACAAGCGACCCTCTTGCTGTGAGGTAGCAGAGTGACTGAAGGCTCTGCTCCCCATAGTGACAAGGTGGACAGAGGGAACAGTGAGTTGGATGGAAGAAGATCTATGGCCCCATTTACACTAATGTTTTAGATTTAAAACTGCGTTTCAGAATGAAAACAATCCGCTTCCACACTGGCATTTCACATAGCGTTTCTGAACAGATCTCTGTCCACACTATACTGCTGAAAATGCACATCATGTGACCACACACACTCTGGCATGCACTGCGGCGTATGCGCCAGGGTCAGCGGGTGCTTTGAGCACATCTACCCAGATAAGAGCTGTGCACGTCGGACTGTTCATCAAGGATCTACCGCTGGATCTAATCTCACTATATTTGTTAAACGTGAAAAATAATTAATCTTGTTGTCTATATCCAACAACAAATTCCCCGACTTTGGTCTTTTGAATCTATTACTTGTTCTCAGGTAACGTGTTTTGGCTGAGCGGAAAGATAAGTAATTTATGTAACCGCGTACACTGATCCTACACATTTGACTAATTGCTTGCATTTATTTCCTATAATGTATAAGTTCAGTGTGGTTTAATATTCACTGCTGAAAGTCCAAACACTGAAGAGCAAATCCATCGATGCGCAGCTCCACAAGTCCCGAACCATGCAAGCCAGTGGCAACAGCAGCGAGGAACAAACTTCACCAATTGACGAATGTGAAGGGAAAAAAAACCTTGAGAGAAACCAGGCTCAGTTGGGCACAACCATTTCTCCTATGGCCAAACTTCTTGTGCAGAGCTGCAGTCTAAGCGCCGGAGGTTGAAGAAAGCTTGATGTCCATCGTGGAGAAGGCTGCAGGAGGAGAGGTCACCTGCTGGTGTACAGGCTGGCCCTTTATAATCAATGCGAAGACTCATCTGTCACTGGGGTCTTACAGGTCTCATGCTCTCCATTCCTCCATGACCACCACAGCTGCTGCTTCAGGATATGGCCTGGTCCAGTATTATGGAAACCTCGGGAATAATAAAAACAAACTAACATAAGCGCAGATTGCCGTTCAAATTATAATGTCTTTTGGGAAGATAAATAATGCAGACTTAACAATCCTTTAGAGGATTTGGATTTCAAAAGCATTTGTGTTTTATGTGTATGCTAATGACTTTATAACCTGTATAACAGTGGTTTGTTCTGTAGACAAAGGGGCTAATATATTGACCTAAAAAAAAACATTTTTATTAACTTTCTCCAGAAGAAAAAATATGGAAATACTGTGAAAAATCCTTGCTCTTTTAAACATCACTTGGGAAAATTTGAAAAAGAAAAAACAATTCACAGGAGGGCTAATAATTTTAACTTTAACTGCATATGCATTGAAGTCCGTCAGGTCAACTCAAGGTGACCTTGCGGCGTCAGAAATGTCCTCAGTTGGGTGTTCTGTTGCTTCTGAATCCCCTGGATAAGAGACCGCCGCCCTCTGAGGATCAATGTAGAGAGCTGTTGTCATTTTAGTGCCTCCTGCTCCCATCGGCCAGACATGCAAAAGCCCAGTTACTGAACCGAGACTAATTCTCCATGCCACCCTCATGAGACCTGCAGATTTACTTCACATGTTACTATAATTACAGCAGCTGCAACCTGACTCTCTCATATTTGCACATTGCATAGATCTGTATTTTTATTCAAAGTCAAGATATCTAATTATGCAGCAGATCAGTTATGAGCATCTAGATCTTTCAGTTAACATTAATAATCATTTGTTTGTAAAAGTGTTTAAAAAAAAGCAGTCGGTTCCCCCAAGAGCTTTTCTACATCTCAGAAAATAATTTTTACACTATTGACTTTGGCTTGTTCATTGGAGGGAGCTTCTTGCAAATGTTTTTATTTAAGGCAGATTTAAAAATAAAATTTTAAATAAAATTTATTTATTGTTTTTTTTTTTTTTTACATTGTGTAAATGAATTTTAAAGTATGTATACCTCTGTTAAGCATACCAAAATCAGTGTTTCTCAACCATGTTCCTGGAGGACCGCCAGCTCTACACATTTTCCATGTCTCCTTAACCCAAACACAACCTGATTCAGATCGTCAGCTCATTAGCAGAGACTGAAATACCTGTAATGGGTGTGACAGACAAAGGAGACATCCAAAACATGCAGTGCTGATGGTCCTCCAGGAACGTGGTTGAGAAACACTGCAGTAAATTATGTATGTCCGTGTTGTCAAGTCAGACTTTGAATGTTTAGCAAGAGCTTTCTTTCTATACATTTCATTATATTAATTATTGCGGAGGCAACCCAGTGGCGCAGTAGGTAGTGCTGTTGCCTCACAGCAAGAACGTCGATGGGTCGCAGGTTCGAACCTCGGCTGGGCTGGGTCAGTTGGCGTTTCTGTGTGGAGTTTGCATGTTCTCCCTGGGTTCGCGTGGGTTTCCTCCGTGTGCTCCGGTTTCCCCACAGTCCAAAGACATGCAGTACAGGTGAATTGGGTAAGCTAAATTGTCCATAGTGTATGAGTGTGAATGTGTGGTGTGGGAGTTCCAGAGATGGGTTGCGGCTGAAGGGCATCCGCTGCGTAAAATCGTGCTGGATAAGTTGGCGGTTCATTCCGCTGTGGCGACCACCCCGCAAGGGACAAAGCCGACAAGAAAATGAATGAATGGATGAATAATTATTGCGGCGCAGACTTTTATTTCTATTCTACTTTTATTTATTTTCCTTTCCTTCTTTTCTTTCTTTCCTTCCTTCCTTCCTTTCCTTTCCTTTCTTTCTTTTTCTCTCTTTTTTCTTCTTCCTTCTCCTTCTTTCTTTTCTTCCTATCCTTCCTTCTTTCTTTACAGTGCATCCGGAAAGTATGCATAGTGCTTCACTTTTCCACATTTTTTTTTTGTTACAGCCTCATTCCAAAATGGATTAAATTCATTTATTTCCTCAAAATTCTACACACAATACCCCATAATGACAATGTGAAAAAATATTTGTTGAAATTGTTGCAAATTTATTCAAAATAAACCTGAAAAATCACATGTACATAAGTATTCACAGCCTTTGCCGTCAAGCTCTAAATTGAGCTCAGGTACATTCTGTTTCTACTGATCATTCTTGAGATGTCTATATAAGGTCCCAGGGTTTACAGTGCATGTCAAAGCACAAATCAACCATGAAGACAAAGGAATTGTCTGTAGACCTCCGAGACAGAATTGTCTCCAGGCACAAGTCTGGGGAAGGTTACAGAAAAATTTTCTGCTGCTCTGAAAGTTCCAATGAGCACAGTGGCCTTCATCATCCGTAAGTGGAAGATGTTTGGAACCACCAGGACTTTTTCCTAGAGCTGGCCGGCTATCTAAGCTGAGTGATCGGGGGAGAAGGGCCTTAGTCAGGGAGGTGATCAATAAACCGACGATCTGAGCTCCAGCGTTCTTCTGTGGAGAGAGGAGAACCTTACAGAAGGACAACCAACTGTGCAGCAATCCAACAATCAGACCTGTATGGTAGAATGGCCAGACTGACCGCCACTCCCCGCCTGGACTTTGCCAAAAATGCATCTGAAGGACTCTCAGACCATAAGAAACTAAATTCTCTGGTCTGATGAGACTAATATTGAACTCTTTGAAGTTAATGCCAGGCGTTACGTTTGGAGAAAACCAGGCACCGCTCATCCCCAGGCTAATACCATCCCTACAGTGAAGCATGGTGGTGGCAGCAGCATGCTGTGGGGATGTTTGTTCAGCAGCAGGAACTGGAAGACTAGTCAGGAGCGAGGGAAAGATTGAACATCTCTGAAGAGATCTGAAAATGGCTGTACACCATCGCTTCCCATCCAACTGATAGAGCTGGAGAGGTTCTGCAAAGAGGAATGGGCAAAAATTCCCAAAAGGACAGGTGCTGCCAAGCTTGTGGCATCATATTCAAAAAGACTTGAAGCTGTATTTGCTGCCAAAGATGCATCAAACAAAGTATTGAGTAAAGGCTGTGAATACTTATGTACATGTGATTTTTCAGCTTTTTTATTTTTAATAAATTTACAACAATTTCAAAAAATCTTTTTTCACATTGTCATTATGGGGTATTGTGTGTAGAATTTTGAGGAAATACTGTAAATGAATTTAATCCATTTTGGAATAAGGCTGTAATATAAATTTGAGCTGTAACAAAGACCTTTTTTTTATTTATCTCTTTCTTTCCCTCTTTCATGAATAATTTTTTCTTTCTTCCTTTCCTTTCCTTTTTTCTTTATTTCTTTCTTTTCTTGTTCTCTTTTTGTTTCTTTTTTCTTTTTCATTTTTTTATTTCTTTCCTTATTTTTCTCTACTCGCTTTCTTTTTTCCTTCTCTCTTGTTCTTTCACTCTCTTTCATTCCTTTCCTTTTTCCTCTTCCTTTCATTCTTTCTTTCATTCTTATTTTTCTTTTTCTTTTTTCTTTCTTTCTCTCTTTCTCTTTATTTCTCTTTTTTTCTCTTTATTCTTTCTTTCTTCTCTTTTTATTTTCTTATTTTCTCTCTCTATTTCTCTTTATTCTTTATTTTTTTCTCTCTCTTTATTTCTCTTATTTTCTTTCTTCTTTCTTTTTTCTTTCTTTCTTTTTCTTTCTTTCTTTTTCTTTCTTTCTTTCTTTTCTTTCTTTCTTTCTTTCTTTCTTTCTTTTTCTTTCTTTCTTTCTTTCTCTTTCTTTCTTTCTTTCTTTCTTTCTTCTTTCTTTTCTTTCTTTTTCTTTCTTCTTTTTTTTTTCTTCTCTGTTTATTATGCTAGAGTTAGTGCTTTATTCACTTATCTATATATCTATTTTTATTTATTATTATTTCACTTTCAAAGTAGTTACAAACTATTCAAATAAAAAGTACAGTAACTTGTTATATTGTTACAAAATGCAACCGACTAATATAATTCCAGCATGTAATATTTGATTACTTATCCTTCATTATCTGGTCATATAAATGCTCAAATCAATTAGAGTGCCTCCAGATTGTTTGATGTTCCATCTTCAGATTGAAGGGAGTGCTGGTCAAGATGTGTGTCTTTTCTCCACTGCATTGCCAAGCAAAGCTTAGAGAGCAGAGTGTTATGAAATTTTAGTCATAGCTGATCCCTGATTAAAGGAAAGAGAGGAAGACAGCACTCGTTTATCAGTATCATCTCACCCTCACATGCAGTCACAAGAAAGGGCTATTTGATCACTTTGTATCATCCATCACACTAAAAGAGCAATGTTACCCTGTACATCAAGATGAACAAAGTATACGCGCCTCCATTTTTTTTGCGGTTCCCATGACACTGACTTCTGCCGTCCTTAGGGGTGTTTAAAGATCCTCTTTCTTGTGGCCGCATCAGTTTTTAAGCAGTTGCATGTAATCCACTGAAAGTGTTTCATCATCTGGACGATAATCTGATGCATTAACATTCAAATCACACTACAGAATTGGATCCTTAAATTGTGCTGCAGAACCTCTGTCCACTGAGCATTCATTAACTTTGCATTTAGATTACAAGGATGAGAGAGAAGAGAAAACCAACATTTTGTGTGGTAAAATCTCATGGTGGAATCTTTCACACCTTCAAACAGCTCTGTAGTTTCCTCAATTAACAAAGGTCGATACTGAATAAAACTATTATACTAATAATACTTCAGAATTGAATCAGGGGCATTTTATTAGGATTGATTGGTTGATTGATTGTTCATCATTTATTTATTCCTTTTAATATATTATTATTATTATTATTATTTGAAATTAATGTCAAAATATTGCAAAAATTGCATCATTGGTATTTAGCATTACACACTCACCGAACACTATTAGGTACACCTGTCCAACTGCAAATTTCTAATCAGCCAATCTCATGGCAGCAACTCAATGCATTTAGGCATGTAGACATGGTCAAGACAATCTGCTGCAGTTCAAACTGAGCATCAGAATGGGGAAAAAAGGTGATTTAAGTGACTTTGAACGTGGCATGGTTGTTTGTGCCAGACAGGCTGGTATAAGTATTTCAGAAACTGCTGATCTACTTGGATTTTCACGCACAACCATCTCTAGGGTTTACAGAGAATGGTCAGAAAAGAGAAAATATCCTGTGAGCGGCAGTTCTGTGGGCGCAAATGCGTTGCTGATGGCAGAGGTCAAAGGAGAATGGCCAGACTGGTTTGAGCTTATAGAAAGGCAACAGTGACTCAAATAACCACTCGTTAGAACCGAGGTCTGCAGAAGAGCATCTCTGAACGCACAACACATCCAACCTTGAGGCGTATGGGCTACAGCAGCAGAAGACCACACTGGGTGCCACTCTTGTCAGCTAAGAACAGGAAACTGAGACTACAATTCACACAGGTTCACCAAAATCGGACAAGAAAAGATTGGAAAAACTTTGCCTGGTCTGATGAGTCTCGAATTCTGCTGCGACATTTGGATGGTTCGGATGGACGTTCAGGCTGGTGGTGTGTTGTAATGGTGTGGGGAATATATTCCACCATTTTTTTTTCACCATTTTTTCACCATTAATGGATGGTACAGTTGAGAGTATCGACAGGAAAGCATGGCGAGCAGAGAGGGGAAGGATCAGCATAGGACCTCGAGGCAGGAATCGAAACTTCGGTCACCGTGAACATTGGAGTGCATGTGTTGATGCCACTAACCACTACACACCATTGGTGCCAACAAAAATGTATGAAATGAATAAGTCATGTTAAAAAATAGTATATAAAAGAACACACATACAGTGTTATTCATTTGATGCCACAGCTCAGAAAGCTTTCTGGGAAAGGCTTTTTCTTGTGGTGGCCACCAGGCAATCAGTGTTGTTATGCCATCATATTAATTAAGTTACATATTTCAGACCTGACATTTACAGTTCAGCTGATTGGTTCAACACGTTCTGTGGTACCGTGAGCAGAGACTGCAGAGTACCACTTTCCCTGAAGGCAAGCATGACAGTAGTTTGACTATATTTAATTGAGTTGCTTGTAGCTTTCTCAATGTTACAATCGATCTAGATGTTAATTGCAACTCTGAATGCTGAGTTTCTGCTGAATATTTAACCTGAAATGAAGTCGTCAATTGGCAGAATAGCCCATGGTGCCTGCTGATTGACAGTGATACAGTACACTGGAGGCCAAGGGGATACGGTCACATACTCTTACCTGGTTTTCTTGACCTTTCTTGGGTGGTTCTGCATTGGTGTAGTGTTGTCGTAGTGTATAACAGGGCAGATGGGTAGGAGACGATTGAAAACCTGTTCAGAGAGATGGCCTGGGGCAGGACTAGCGGGATTGACTTTAACAAGGGACTTTTAAACACTATGGTTTCAAGGCAGCCAAGAGCCAAATGTGAGTAAATACTGGACTTTGGTGAGTAAATAAAATGTCAGTTTGCAGAAAAAACTATGAAGAACTGTAACTAATATGGTTCTAGGTGAATTCTGCTAAGCCTCTCTGCAGTGATGCTTAAACACTTAAAGGGAGATTCTACCCTAAAAATGTAAATTTTATTTAATGTACTTGCCCTCAGGTCATCGGTTTTTTTTGGTTTGGTTTGGTCATCCCTGATTTGTTTTTGTTTTTTTTTTTTTGATGAATGAACTGATCCTTTGTGATTCATAAAATGCAAGTCACACAGCTATATTTTATATACAGGCAAAGCTAAATTACTTACTTGTGTTTACGTTTAATCCTGATGATAATTGGGGTCTTGTGAGGCAAACAATTAGTGCGAGAAACTGTCCATTATGTCTATTAATCCGCTATTACTGAACTCAGATCTGACTCCAGACATCACACAAGATTCTATACCTATTTTTGTGTTTGACCTCTAGGTACGCATTCACCCTTGAGAACCTCATCTCTGTTTCCAAATGCAATTACTTTAGTTTTCTCTTCGCTTAACTGAAGAAAGTTAACAAAATGCTATACAAGCGCATTTTCAATGTACAACAAATGCTTTTCTTGTAGTTTTTGTCTTGTTTGTAGTCTAAATGTCAAAGATTCTTAAATCAGGAGTATTTAATTTCTAGAGAGGCAAAAAGTATCTGTTTTGTTTTCAGAAATAGTCAAAACTACGTCTTTCATTTTTCATACAACAAGCCAGCGAAGGGAAGCTAATAAACTTGTTTTTGATTTTGAAATAAGGATGCTTTACCCCCACTGCCAGATAATTTAGCTTGTTTTTAAGGACCAAACATCTTAATTTTCAACTTAATTTTGACTCATTTCTAAAAACCCAAACAATGTTTTGCTTGTCTGCTTGATTTAAGAATTTAGTTATATTTTGACTACAAACAGAACAAATTCTAAACTCTAAGTAAAGAATTTTTACTAATATAATATGTGTATATATATATGATATCTGATATTATACTAGTATATATATATATATATATATATATATATATACTATATATACTATATATATATATATATATATACTATAATACAAATATAATCCAGACTCAACATTTGCAGATCCTGCGATGTGTGATATTGTGAATGCGCACATTGCAGTATCAATGCTGAAACCATATGTTGTGCAGCCCTACACTCTCAGAAATAAAGGTACAGGAGCTGTCACTGGGCAGTACCTTTTTCAAAAGGTACATATTTGTAAGTGAAGGGTTCATAATGGTACCTTAAAGGTACTTTTTAGGTACATTTGGGCAATAATATGCACCTTGAGGTACCACTGTGGACTCTTTGGGCTACAAAGATGTATCATTTGAAAAGGTTACTGTTCCAGTTACGCTCCTGTTCCCTTATTCTCTGAGAGTGTACTTTGCAGTGAAACTATGCCACTGTGTAGTAAATCATGCATGTGAAAAGACCACATTAAAATAACACGTCTGCTTTGTCAAAATAGACATTTTGAACAGAAACCTGCTTAATTATCTTTAACCAAAAGAGTTTGTAAAATAAAGATTCGTATGGCTGGTGTGTACATATTTTTGGTGAAACTCTTTCACCATTTGGGTTGCAATTTGGATCCTTCAGGCAGCGCTTTTGACTGACTTTACACATTCATGACCATATTTTGGACTGCAAAATCTATACAAGCAGGTATTGATTTTACAGACTGAACACGGAGTGATTTAATGAGTATACAGTTGTTGATGTGCAAGTAATGTTTCAATATGTTAATCCCAAGCCTCACCGTGCCTAAAATCCATTTATGAGCCTCATGCTCTGCTTGGCTTGAGGAAAACAATCAGAGCCACAGGAGGAGAAAAAAACAACAACACTTTTTTTTGTGAGGTCCAGCACTGATGAGTTAGTTTGCATGGAGATTAGGTAGGTTTCACTCCAGAGATTATGAATTATGAAGCATGGAAATATTAAAACGTGTCTTGTCTTGTAACTTGCCCGACACCCCTCTGTGGTGCCAATGGAGATGTAATTGCTAACCCTGTTTGGTTACATCCCATCAGTTCTATTGCCAATAAACCACCTATGCCAGGTGATAAAATAATTGCTTGGCTGTAAGAGGTGGTTTCGGTTCATGCGAGTTTAGTATGCAATACTTGCCATCCTATTTGACAAATGAATTTACATGATTTTAAATTAAACTTTTTAAATGTCTACATGGTTGTTTTTTCTATATTTTTGGTTTGTTACTCAATTAATTTACAATTCGGGTTTTAGTCAACATTAAGCATTTAATTATGTCTACTTTCCAGCATTTCCAACAAAAGACAGGTGACAGATGGAAGTCATACACTTTCAGTATCGAGTAATACAGGAGCTGCATTGAGTTTTGACTATGTTTGCATGCAAATTGTTCAGATCCAATTTATGCAACCACTCAGATGTCAGGTATTCCAATCAACTCTTAGCACTGGTTGTAAATTCCCAGTATTTTTCTTTTCTTTTTTTAATATCTTTTCATTGATTTAGCATAAGAAAATAAACAATAGTGTAAACAAAACAAGCAAACAATTTCACACTACACAGACAGTCAGACACAACATAATACAGTATCATCCAGAAAGCACAAGAAAGAAAGAAAAATTTAATTAAATATAAAGAATAAATAATATAGAGAGAAATGTGTAGGCTCCACAACTCGACATTATGCCAAACCAATCCCACCTATAATGAGTTGCTAGTCAGCATTACTGATATAAAACATAATTGGGTTTCAGATTTTAAAAAAATATTTAGTTTGTTTGCCATCCCATATCGCATTTCTTCCATGGGCAACATACAACCTAAGCTCCTAATCTAGGTTTCAAATACTGGAACGTAATCTGACTTCCAATTTTGTAAAATTATTTTCCTTGCTAATATCATACACAAAGATATCGCTGTTGTATATATTTATCTTCTATTTCTGAGGTGTCTCCAAAAATGCCCAATTTTGACTCTGGTGACAGATCAATTCTATATACTTCAGATATAAAATTAAAAACGTTCTGCCAAAATGAACAAATTTTATGGCATGACCAGAATGGGTGAGTCCGTGTACCTTCAAAGTTTGTACATTTATGCACAACAGGATACGTTTGGGAAAATCTTTACTTTTAAAAGACTTTATAAATTGAATTAGTCTGTGTCTCGCGTTTGATTGGAACAATCATGAAGTTTGGAAAGATAATCTTCCCATGCCTCATCTGATATCTCTATATTAAGCTCCTTCTCCCCACTCTTTCCTCATTTTGTCAGTGTTTCATTAACCTTACCTAATAATAATTCCCAGTAGTTTTTTTTTTTTTTTTTTTTAAGAATATGCAAAAGGTACACAAATTGGATCATACAAAGAAAAAAAAACATAAAAAACAAAAACAAACAACACATACAGTCCAGGGTACTGGCTCAGATGCTAGATATGTGTGCGTGCCGTGTAAAGGTAACATGGTGGACAGGTCAGAGTACAATACATAATGGACAATAACAGTCAATAAATGAAGCAAAGTGTCACAGATATAAATAGACAAAATTAGAAAGAGACCTGTCAGTGGGTAAAGAGTGACAACAACGCTTAGTAATGTATGATTGGTTAATGATGACAGTAAAGAGAAAGGACAACAGTAATAACTGACAACAACAATAATAATAAATCACAAGTACTACACCAACTACTACTACCAAAAAAAGTTACTAATATGTATAACTACTATTGCAGCTGCTTACTACAGCCCACAACAACTAATATAAGCATGCGAATTTCTTTGCTTGCTCGCCGATTTTCACTCTGTCATGCTCAAAACTTCTTGCACGCCCTCAACTATATGCTTGCTCAAGTGCAGATTTCTTGTGCGCTCTCAATAAACGCTGCTGCTGAAGTATATGTTAGTACGTTTATGTAATGCGCATGTCTTGCAACATGTATTAGATTTGCAAGGGAATATTATGAATGTCTCAATAGACCTACAGAGCGGCATTAATGCATCCTGAAGTAAAGTGAAACGGCTATAAACTCCAGCAAGATAAAGTCATTGTATGCAGAGCCATAGACCTTTATCTATAATATATAATCATGGAAACTGTGTTCATCTTAATTGAAAGCCACGCCGTTTGCTGGCCTCACTCATTGAGCAGCCCTGTCAGTTAGTCAATCAGCATGTGACAAGGGTTAAACAAATAACGCACAGCTCTACTATGGTTACAGAAAAGTTCACTGTTATAATTCACTTACCTTTTATTACATTTTACATTACAATTTTAGTGTGGCGCCCCGCCATGGAAGAATGAATGTAGCGGAAACCATGTTTTAACTGGCTTTTTTTTTTTTTTCCATCATATGTTTTTTTTCTTCAGTCAAATAAAAATAGCAGGCTATCTCAAAGTTGACTTATTTCAACTGCGAGCACGCAGCGCACAACAGCAAAAACGTGAGGCACGCAGGGAGCATAAGCAGCACGCAAAACACTCGCGGTCACTAGTAAACCATTCAAAAGATGCCCCTGTCAAGCGCATTCACTGTGATCAGCCAAACTTAAAAATATATATAAAATATTTATTTATTTATTTTTTTTATAATAATTTTTTGGGGGTTTTAACCTTTATTTAGGACCGCGAGGCGAAATCGAACTCAGGTCGACTTGAGCACCGGAGTGCATGTGTCGACGCACTAACCCACTACACCACTGGCGCAGACTAAAATAATATTTTTTAATCATTTAACTGATACCGTTAACCAGCTAAAAACGCACCCTTTCGGTGTACTGTTAATCGATTATATTGAGCTTCCCTAATCATGATTAATTGTGATTCATTTTAAAAAAAAGTTCATTTTGACATACAATAGATAGATAGATAGATAGATAGATAGATTTATCCAACAGTTCTCTCTGGTTCTCGAAACTGATTAGCTGGTACCAGTGCGATATTCTGCAATATCAGAACTCTTACAGCCTCCTTAAGTTCCCGGATGACCTACTACTTCCAGCGAGATTCTGAAGTGGCCATCCGATGGACGCTACGCTATTCCATGAATCCACGCGAAAGAATTCATGAATAGGAGTGAAAACTGACACGGGTAGGTCACGTGATCAAATGGCGAATGTAGTACGTCCGAGTTCCGTTTAGACTACTCTCATTCATACTATATAAAACATACTTTGTCTAGTAAATTCAAATGTAGCACCTACTCGAGTAGTAGGGGATTTTGGACACAGCCATAGACTATACAGAAAAGAAAATTGACTATAGAAGCCAATAGGCACCAACAACAAACATTCATTCATTCATTCATTTTCTTTTCGACTTTAGTCCCTTTATTAATCAGGGGTCGCTACAGCGGAATGAACCACCAACTTATCCAGCATATGTTTTACACAGTGGAAACATCCATACACTCTCATTTACACACATACACTACGTCCAATTTAGCTTACCCAATTCAACTATAGCGCATGTCTTTGGACTTTGGGAGAAACCGGAGCGCCCAGAGGAAACCCACACCAACACGGGGAGAACATGCAAACTCCACACAGAAATGCCAACTGACCCAGCTGAGGCTCGAACCAGCGACCTTCTTTCTGTGAGGAAATGTAAAGAGATGTGATTCATTCTTTAAGCATTAATAGAAATGAATTTAAGTAAAATGTAGTACCTACCTACACGAGTAGTAGGCGATTTTGGACACAGCCACAGACTTCTATAGCAGAGAAAAATGACTATGGCATCCAATAGGCACCAACAGCAAGCATTTTTAAAAGTATCTTCTTTAGTGTTCAACAGAAGAAGGAAACTCATAAAGGTTTAAACCACATGAAGGAGAATAAATGATTTTTGAGTGAACTATCCCTTTAACTAGCCCTAGAAAGTCCACATTGATCACATATCTCCTGAAAAGTTAAAACCTCACCCTAATGATTCCCAAACTCCTTAGTAAAAAGCTTCATACAAGCATATGTCAAGCTGGTGATGTTCTTGCCTATTTAATACGCTGTTATTTAATTTAAGCTAGTAAATCAAGAACCATACTGTAGGCACGGGGGAAATTGCGAACAAACAGCGAGGAATGTTGAACAATTTCACTTTTGCTTTTGATCTTCCCTGCTGGGGAAGAAAATGCTGTTGCGGGGAAATCACAGAGAGCTCTCAACGGGATGAAGAAACTTAATCTTCGTCAGTTCTCCAGCTGCATCGCACTCACAGATGTACGTGTTCGCAAGCATACACACGCGTGTCCTCATTCGCACCTGTCCGTGGGTTACCTGGATCCTCCACATCCAAGTATTATCTCCATAGTTGCTCCAATAACTTTCAAATGACTTTTAAACAAATCCCTCCACCAGCCGCCCACCGTGGCTCCTTTAATGAATTATTTTCCTCGTCTGCGTGCAGGGCCAGTCCCTCAAGTCTATTGATAGCTGGTGGCAACGGAGATTTTCATTAAACCCTTATTAGCATTGACCCTACGATACATGTTGGGCGACTCTTCTTGGGGACTGTTCTGCTGACTCGAGGGATGGCTGAAGGCTTTTGGCACTCTCGCTCCAATTTATTGATGTCTAACGAGGCTGTTGAGCAACTCTGGCAGGGCTTTAAGTATTCGTTTTTTCTTCTGGAGCATTGAAGGTTATGTCAGATGTGGAACAGTGGAGCCTCTTGTTGATGGCGGATGCAAATCGATGCCTTAACGCTTTCGCTTATGCAGCATTTGTTGCTTCTGTTACGCGTTCTCATGTTTTCTTACAGCATTTTGAGTGTTAATGGCTGTGATGAAAATGAGGTGCGATACAATGTTTAAGCATTAATTGAAAAAATGTAAATACAAATTAAAATAACTTGCAGAGCTGCACGATTAATCGAAAAAAGATCGCGACTCGATTCGACTCTACACACGATCTTAATTCAGTTTTTCTACGATTCAGCCAATTATATTTTCAAGGTCAGGATAGAAGCGTGAAGGCAGTCGCACAAGTCTTTACAGCAACATGGACACCTCCAAATGGGGTTAGAAGTGTCACATACTGTATTTATAAGGTATAATTAACCCAAAAATGTAATTTCTGGCTTAATGATGTATTCGCAGCCACAAAACCAAACATGAGCTGACGCACTGTTTGTTTACTACAGAGAGGACGCGTGCGTGCCCGCCAATGATGCCTACTTTAGTGAACAGAACCTGAATAGGATGTGAATAGCATATAATAACGTTGTAAATAATTTTCAGTTTGTTGCACAGAGCGATCGTTTGAGAGTCGCGCGGGAAGTCTGAAGTCTGAAGTCTGAAGTCTGAAGTCTGATGTGTGTGTGTGTGTGTTTCTCACAGTGACGGCAGCCAGGCGCTGCACTCGGAAGTGAAAGTGAAACCGCCGCACACATCATTTATGATCATATCGCATTTTAAAGGGCACCTAGGTTACCACTTTTTCCAGATTTAATATAAGTCTTTTGTGTCTCCAGAATGTGTCTGTAAAGTTTCAGCTCAAAACACCCTTCAGATTTTTTTATTATACCTTTTAGAACTTTGTATTTAGCATCAGCTAGCGGTTTTTGTATACTGCGCCTTTAAGGCTAATCCTTCACGCCCACCGTTTCCATGTGCCTGTCAGCAGCTACCTCGGCTGCGTCAGACAACAGACAAACAAGAAGGAATAAGATCTCGCGTAACGTTTGTGAGAAACTACAGTAAGAATCTTACCAAAAAGTATTTGATGCATGTTGTGGAGTTGTAAGGATGAGTCAGTCACAGACAATGTCGTCACAAAGTTCACACACACACACAAATACTCACACACATAGCGCGGACACGCACACACACAGCGCTATTAGCTTTGCACTGTTTTTGCATGCAAATGTGAGAGGATACTTGTTAATATCCACTGCTGTATGGATATCTGTTACGTTAATGTACAAAATAAACCTGATATAACGTCCACAAACTGGGATTGAAACGTCTTTTATAATTGTTCTGACATGCGGCTGTGTTGATGAAGTAAAGCTGAAGTAAATTACTGTAATTTATTACAAACATGCACTGTTTTAAAACATTTTAAACTTGTAAAACTCACTCTTGATCACATTTGATGATGATGGATGATCCTAGCGAACTGATCAGACTTTTATTTACGGTTGATTTGCGCACGTCCTGTGGTTGGTATGATTGTACACGTTACTATGGAGACATGTTAATACGCAGCTGTCAATCAATTCGCTGGGCGGGGGGACCGCACTCCTACGTCAAGTTGCGGTTGGTCTCAAAACCGCTCCAATTGGTCCACCGTTTTTATGTTGTTAAATTGAAAAAAATGGACTGGGTGTTTATATCACCCCAATATGACGGTCTATACTCTATACCTACACATATGTCTGTCCAAACAGCTTGAAAGGTAGATTTTTCACCATAGGTGCCCTTTAAAGTTGATTTTGACCAGCATTTGATTTTTTTCTTTCATAGCGAACACAGTGTTGTGCATGAAAATAAATGTTTACTGGGTCAGTATAACTACTTTAGCCTATAGCTTATAATGTTGAATATAATGCAAGAGGGAATCTGATAATGACAAATGTCTCATTTTACCAGTGAATAAAATGGTCTAATATTGTTGTCAATGACAGAATGACAAGCGTATGTCTCAAACATAATAATTGAACTTCAGAATTATGAATAGTTGTGTTCTGATGTCATCTCTTTACTGTGAATTAACATCCAGGACATATAATATTTCTTATGTTCAAGTCCATCATTCCGAGTCTATACAAAATGTAGCATTTTACTAACAGTAGAGCTACACATAGGGGAGAGCGGGGCACAAAGTAAAAATTTTTGGTTTTGGTCAAATAATGAACAAAGTAATAGGGTTAGACAAACCATTTTTTTTACCAACAACACCAAAGCCTCTCCTACAAAATGAGCACTGTAATTATGATCGCCGGACCTATGGTTTCTGTGCAGTATTGCCAAAAGTGCCAGGAGTATAAATGTTACTATTTACCCCACCTGCGGGGCAAGTTGTAACAGACAGAGGGTTAGTTGTAACACATGCTTATAAAGGCAGATTTCACACAGTTAATTTAAATTCAGTTTACTTTAAATAGTAGCTACATTTCCTCAGTAATTGGCTCATTTCTTTTTTATTCTACATAGCACAGTAGGTTTATTATTTATTTGTTCATTGGATAAACACTTTGAATTTATTGCATAATTATTCATTTATCCATTATTATTCAATGCATTTATTTGCATTATTAGCAATAAAAAAAAATCTCTTTCTATTAAAAAACATTTTTATTCAAAAAATTCTCAACATTACACTCAAAATTCAAACAATTATTTTGTTTGTTTAATTGGTGTCCAACAGTGTGTGGCTTAATTGTAACACCCTGTTAAAACTAACCCCGCTGTGTCATGTTTTACTCAAATCTGGCTAGCAGTCTCTGTGTGTTTCATACATCTTTTAAAATGGTTTCATCTTTTAGCCTAGAAGACGGTGATCACAACAATATAAGATTTTACGTTCATACTTTCACAGATTTTTTCAAAATAAAAAAATATCGACTATAATAAAAAATACTTTTATGCTGCAAAAATGGTTTCTCCTGTGTTTCTCATCCAAATTTCAACGAAAATTTTCAATAATTGGCGGGAAGACGTCTGCCAACACTGTGGTGAAAACCTCGGAAGCATGCCATGGTTAACCCTGAGCAAATACCTTAAAACTCTGTGTTACATTTAACCCCGAGTTACTTTGTGCCCCGCGCTCCCCTAGGCCTAATATTATTACGGTTGTTTTACCATATGTTTGAGAAATAACAATAAAAAAAACAATATTTTAAAAAGACAAAAAAAATTGACTTAATCCTTTTAGGATTTTTTTTAAATGAAATGTAAAAAATAAATGATAGTTTAAAAAAAGTACAATTAATATTAAAATTGATAATAGTATTAACTACATATGAACTGAAGTGTGATTCATTCTTTAAGCAATAATGGGAATATAAATTTAATTAAAATAACTTGTAAAAAGTAATAAAATAATATTAGGGCTGCACGATTCTGGCTTAAATGAGAATAATGATTTCCCTCATGTTTCTGTAGATGTAATATAAAGGTTAATATGAGTAGGCTATTATTACTGTTATTTCTCAAACATATGGTAAAACAACAACAATAATATTAAGCCTATGTGTGGGTCTACTGTTGGTTAAAATGCTCAATTTTGCTTAGACATTGTATGGTGGACCTGAATAGACTAAATATGTTCTGATTGTTAATTTACAATAATGTGATGACATCAAAATACAACTATTCATAATTCAAAAGATGAATTATTATGTTTGAGACATGTGCTTGTCATTTGTCATTGAAAACATCATTAGACCATTTTTCTTCACTGGTAAAATGAGACATTTGTCATTATCAGATTCCCTCCTGCATTATATTCAACATTATAGGCTAGAGTAGTTATACTAACACTGTTAAACATTTATTTTCATACAACACATTGTGGTCGCTGTGAAGGAAAAAACATCAAATGCTTGTTGTAATCATTACTCTATATGCAATATGATCATTTAAATGATGTGCACGCTTTCGTCTTCACTTTCACTGCCATCACTTTTAGAAAAAAAAAAATACATGGAAACATACTTCCCACGCGGCTCACTCTGACGATCACTCTGTGCAACAAACTGAACGTTGCTAACTTTATTAGCTGTTATTCACAGCCTATGCAGGTTTTGTTCACTAAAGTAGACATCATTTGCGGGCACGCGCGTGTCCTCTTGGTAGTAAACAAACGTGTCACTTTGTCCGCGAATACATAATTACATTATGACAGAAAGTAAATTTTTGGGTAAATTATACCTTATAAATGCTGTATGTGACTCTTTCAACACTATTTGGAGGTGTCCACGTTGCTGAGCTACATATGTAAATCAATGTGAAGACTTGTGCGGCCACCTTTATGTTTCTCTTGAACTTGAAAAGGTAATTGGCTGAATCAGAGATGCTGGATAAAAATCGTATGGGGGGTCGAATCCAGTTTATGAAATGTAAAAAAATAAATGATAGTTTAAAAAAGTAGAATTAAATATTAAAATGGATAATAAATAGTAATAACTACATATGAAATGTGTGATTCATTCTTTAAGCATTAATTGCAAAAAATAGAAATAAATTAAAGTAAAACATCCCGTAAAAAGTAATGATAATAAATATTCAAAAAAAACTAAGAAAATTGCCTTAATCATTTATTTTTTTTTAATGAAATGTAAAAATAAATTATAGTTTAAAAACACAAATAAAAATGAAAATTGATAAATAGTTTTAACTTCATATAAAAAACATTAAATATCATTTAATATTGCAAAATTATAACTGAAAGGTAATAATTAGTGCTGGGGAAAAATTAATTGCTTCCGAAATAAAAATTGGTTTTGACATAATATGTGCTTGTGTACTGTGTATATTTATTATGTATATATGAATACACACGTGCATGCATATATTTGGGAAAATGTTTATTTATATTTAGATATAAAATAGATATTTGTATTAATCTATCTATATATCATCCATCCATCCATCCATATACTGTATGTATGTATGTATACACATATATACACACACACACACACACACACACACACATACATATATTATGTCAAAACCAACTTTTTTTTGGATTAATCACGATTAGGGATGCTCAAAATAATCAATTAACCGTACACCGAAAGGGTGCGTTTTAGCTGGTTAAATTATTAAAAAATATTATTTAATATATTTTAAGCTTGGCTGATCACAGTGAATGCGCTTGACAAGCGCATCTTTTGAATGGTTTACTAGTGACCGCGAGTGTTTTGCGCGCTGCTTATGCTCCCTGCGTGCCTCACGTTTTTGCCGTTGTGCGCTGCGTGCTCGCAGTTGAAATAAAAGTCAACTTTGAGATAGCCTGCTATTTTTATATTTGACTGAAGAAAAAAAAACATATGATGGGAAAAAAACGGCAGTTCTTAAAAAGGATTTAGTCAGTGTTTTCGTTTTGTAATCTAAATGTGTAATTTAATCGAAAAATATCTAGAGCAGGACTATTTTATTCTTTTATTTAGTTTATTCTTTATTTCTATGCTGTTGGAAACACTGCAGGTGCGTGAAGATTTTCTGTGGATATGTTCTGTTGTTAATATGTTCGCATGTTAAAATAAATCTGTATTTTAAAATGTAATATTTAATGTGTCAGACACGAAATAGACACGTCAATTTTAACCGAAAAGAGCATCCCTAATCCCGATTAATCTCTGCCCAGCACTAGTAATAACTAATGCAACAATAGCATATAATAAATACTAAAATAATTGAAACCATTAAAACGGGAATTCACTCATCCTGAAGATTAGTTCAGTGAGATTATTCAAGAGTGACAATTACATGCCGACAAAGACAAACTTGACTGTTTAAACTCCATCAATATGTGTTGTGTCCAAAGAAACAATTAGTTTGTTCGATAGCAAGACCTTAATGAAAAGCTATTGATTTGGTATTGACAGTGACCGTGACCCAAGGCCCTTTTGGCTTGTGGCTTGAGTCAATGATCTTGCAACTTTTGTGCTCATGAAATTCTTTCCTCTTATAGATATGTGGATGATGTCATATCCAGAATTGGCCGAATGTTTCCAGACATGTCAATCGAGCTTTTCCGACCAAACGGGACATCAGCGGTTCTATTGGTGAGTTGTTACAGTACTACACAAATCAATTTATTGATTTGTTTTGTCTATATTGTGATGATTTGTCTCTTTCCAAGGCAAAATGACAAGTTTTTTTGTTTGTTTAAATTAATTGGCTTGGTTGTTTAAGCCATTGTGTTGAACTGTTTGTGGTTAAAACATAAAAAAAAGTAAAAAATTAATAATAATAATAATAATAATAATAATTCCTTCCATTTAGAAAATGCTTTTCTGGACACTCAAATCGCTTTACACTTTTTTGGGGGGGGGGAATCTTCTCATTTACCACCAGTGCGCAGCATCCATCTGGATGACAGTAGCCATATTGCGCCAGACCACACACCAGCTGATTGGTGGAGAGGAGACACCTAGATGAAGCCAGTTATGATATGGGATGGTTAGAAGGCCATGATTGACAGTAGCTAGTGGGCAAATTTGACCAGGATGCCGGGGTTAAACCCCTACTCTTTTTCGAAAAACATCCTGGGTTTTTTATGACAACAGAGAGTCGGGACCTCGGTTTAACGTCTCATCTGAGCATTTGAGCAGTATAGAGTCCCCATCAATATACTGGGTCGATAGGACCCACACAGACCGCAGGTTGAGCACCCCCTGCTGGTCTCACTAACACCACTTCCGGCAACAACCTAGCTTTCCCTTGTGGTCTTCCATCCCCAGGGATTGACCAGGCGCATCTTCAGTGGACGACCATGTGAGAGTTGCAGAGAGCTAGTTGCCGGCAAAAATTGGTTGGAAATCAGTCATAATGCTATATTATCCAAAAATCTTGGATATTTTTTTTGTGCCATGGGTTGCATTGGACTGATGACTGACCATATTCATGAGTGAAAAAAGATTGAATACCGTTATGGGTGATTGATTGTCATTCCTGTCAGAGCAAAGTCAATCAATTTTAGTTCATTTGGATAGCAGTAAAGGAGCTTAGTGTAAGAAATGCATATATTAATCACTTTTTTGGATTTGTTTTTTAGGCAAATGAGTGAATAGGTCATAAAAGAACTTGTACAATACATGTGCAAGAGCATAAGTGTGAATAGTAAGTTGCTGGCTGTAGATCACTTAACTAAGCGTGGCTAACTTTCCAATTAAACAAGCTATATAGACGTTTTTTTGAAAGAGTAAAAAATGTTAGACATGAAAACCTGTTAAGTAAGCATATTTTAAAGGACCATGAAACCCCACTGCCTCAGCAGGCAGTTTTCACACCTCTAGTTTAGAAAAAGTCAGGAAAGTGGGCGTGTCCAGCTCTGTTTAGGTGGGAGTGTCGGGTGAGGGAAAGAGGGAAGGATTTGCAAATACGGGAGTTTCCGTTTGGCCACGCAGACACGGGAGAAAGACAGTGACTGTTTACATGGACATCAGTAATCAAATTACTTGCCAAATTATTAATTTGTTGACTTTAACTGCAGTTTAGCACTTTCACTTTTTTATTCAGGAACATTTCCTGCATGTCCCCCGTGACAAATGAGATATTTAAAGTGAGAAAATGCTGGAAGAGTGGGGTTTTAATGGAATGTTTGATACTGCACGGCAAATGGGAGAAAAAAATCCTCTGCATTTCTCTGTAAATTGGATGCACTCGGTAGGTAGCGTCAGAAAGCTGTGTGTGTATAGACTATCCTGTCACAAAATGCAGCGAAAATCCTACACGATGGTAATAGTTTGATTAAGGTGTTTACATGTTTACACTCGGAGAGCAGCATTTACAGCGGATCTTTCAGTCTATAATATTGTACTATAATATTGCAGTGATATTAACATACTGTAAACCTAGTAACTAAATCATTTGACTGAGGTATGTCTTTAAAAACTGAAAGAGCACTGCTGACGATACAAAGTAACTTTGCCATCTAGGTTAAACAAAGGGCACTGCTCTTACACACACTTACCAAATCTGTAGAGTAGGGGTGTGAACCTACACTGGTTTCACGGTTCGGTTCGGTTACGATTATTATGCCATCGATTCGGTTCAATTCGATATCTTGTTGCATCACGGTGCATTGACGATGCTTTCCATACATAATTAGATTTTTTTCTAGATTTAGATTCTTTAATACAAGCAGTCAGATATATGAACTGTACCTTTAATTTAACCTGCTCAAAAAAAACACACTTTGTGAATGTTTTAGACAAAACTCCAATAGAACTGAAATAGCGGCTCATGCTTTACCATTCCTCAGTGTCAGTGAAAGTCTGTGTCCAGCACACTCACACGTGCACAATTATCTGCTTTTTAAGTAGTAGGAGTGTTTTATTTACTCACCCTCGCCTCCTTCGCCGCGACATCGCGCATAGGGGATAAATGACGTCAGTGCGTAATAACCGGTTATGATCTATTACTGAACCGATATCGAATTGTCCCCATCTGCATCGCGGTGCACCGAAGAAACAATTAATTTTGACACCCCTACTGTAGAGACAGGACAATCAAACTGGAACTCTGTCTTTTTTTAAAAGGAGACGAGCGGCAAATCCGGGTTTCATCATTTCCAGATGCGAAAAGCTCTCGGGTAAAAAATGTTCCTTACAAACGCATTTCTGTCGCGTGCACTGTAGTCCACACGTGAGTCCAGCTGCGCTCTCATAGCGGGAAAATGCAAAAAAACCCTTCGTTTCAGCACAATAATAAATGCAGCACACTAATAAATGCAACACTGATGACCCGTGTCTCCAAATTCTTGTTCTTTCACTTGTTTTGGCAACACAACGTGGCGTCTCTCTGTCGTCTGAACACTGTAACAGGTAAATCAGTCTCCGGAGCTATCATGCATATTAATAAGGTTGCACGTCATACACAATAGAGCGCGCTGATTGGTTTGAACCAAGTCTTTCTCATGAATTAATGCCGCACACTCAGAGACGTCACGATGTACTCGCAGGTACAGACCTCCACTCTCCACACTGGATTTACACACAAGTATCTCATGGCTGTGACGCAGCTTCAAAAATTTGTTTCAAACCGGAAGACAGATTTGCTCAAAATAACGCAAAAACAACCAATTTTCCTAATGTTAGTGTCCTAATAATGTTTATAGCAGCGTGGGACACACATATGACTGTCAACAGCTCAAAAAATGTGTTTTGGTGTTTCGTGATCCTTTAAAGCTCTAACAATTTAAAAGATTTAAAAAATTTAAAAGAGTAAGTGTATTTTATTTTTGGGTCTTTTGGATGTGGCGAAAAATACAATCATTTCATTATGATTTTTCAATTATTTTTAATTAGGCCTGCACAATATATGGTTTCAGCATCGATATCGCGATGTGCACATCCGCAATAGTCACATGGCAGGATCTGGAATGTTGACTTTATATGCTGTGATTATAGTTGATCAGCAGCCACAGAGCATTTTAGAGTCACTGCAGAATTGAGTCAGCGCATGAAATTGAACCATTTGTATATTTAATTATTTTTACAATGAAGACTACACAGTGTTTTTACATTTGATTATTACATTTCTGTGCATGAATGTTGTTAGACTTCCCATATATAGCACAAAGCACTGTCTATTTCACGTTTGTCTTTGCTCTATTTTGTTTATCTATGCTTTTATTTAGTTTAGTTTATTTTATTATGCGTGATTCACTCACGTATGGGCACGTACAGCAAGAAGATTGCTGATTCAGCCTGGACCAGTTGGCATTTTTGTGTGGAGTTTGCATGTTCTCCCCGTGTTGACGTGGGTTTCCTCTGGGTATTCCGGTTTCCCCCACAGTCCAAAGACATGCGCTATAGGTGAATTGGGTGTGTGAATGTGAGAATGTATGGGTGTTTCCCAGTACTGGGTTGCGGTTGGAAGGACATCTACTGCATAAAACATATGCTGGAATAGTTGACAGTTCATTCCGCTGTGGTGACCACTGAAAATAAGGGACTAAGCTGGAGGAAAATGAATGAATCACTCACGTACAGTATCATCCCAATCTTCTTTCCAAACGTATATTACAGAAAAACAAAATGTCATATTTTTCCAATATCGTGCAGCCCTAATTTGAATCTTTATTGCAATTAGATGTAAACTAATAAAACTTGAGGTATACGTTTGCCTACAAAGCTGAAAAGAAACCTGAAGTACTTCAAATCAGGCAGTTGTTTTGGATTTCTAAAGCTGAAATGATGTGGTACGTACTTGAAACAAACTTTTGCCAACATCGCAATGATGTCACTTTCGTCGCACACCCAAGCAAAGTTACAGAAGAGACTCAAGTATAAATCAGTCTGAGAGTGCTTTCACACTAGCACTTTTGGTCTGCATCCGGGTTCATTTGACATCAGACGGTACGTTTAGCTAGCCTGAACGTGTCTTCTGAACTTGTGTAAACCGTGCCTGAGTCCGCCTGAAAGAGGTGGTCTTAAGTATGGTTCGCATGAACTCTGGTCCGGTTCACTTTTGATATGAATGCAATCGAACCACCATACAACAAAGTTTATTTTTTATATCGTTTATTTGTGTGTTTATGTTTGTGTATTTTCTAAAGTTACCTTGGCAACAAGCAGGACTGATCCAGTGCAAACAGTGATAATGTCTGCTCTTCTCCTCTAAAAACGTCTTCTGCAGACATCGTGTGATTGTTGTGAAGGTTCGGGCAGATAGACTCAAGTCGCTCTCTGTAAAATATTCAGTGAAAGCTGAACGACCATTTTGGCGCCTTGACTTTCATGGCTGTCTGTCACCTAGCAACAGCTGTGCACACGACAGCAGCTTGATGACGCAAGCGTAACATGGGTTCAGAAAGAAAAAAGATGGTGTTAACACAAACCAGCCGAGAAGGGGGCAAGGGGGGAATATCGAACTTGGGTTCGGACTAGGCAATTGAACCAAGTGTGAAAGCACCCTTAAAGTCCACATGAACCAGAAGCTGCGACTGTTTTTTTCTTTATTCTTTTTCATAATATTCCTAGAGAAACAGAATATTTAATAAGAAAATAGTGGGCGTGGCTTGTTTTTTTCTGCTGCGAGCTGATTGGATGTAGTAAAATAGGCATTTCATTTTTAAAGATCATGAAATAGGTTTAAGAAGAGTTATTAAAACCTAGTCACCTCCTCCTCACCATTTCTGTTTGTTGTCAAATCTGACAAGTGTGGGGCGTGGCTAAGTTAGCCACGCCCGATACCAAAGACAGACATAATCTGACAGTTTAACTGAAAACAGGAAGTGCATTTTCATATTTCAATTAAAGATTACAAGGGTAAACTTATTATTTTTTTCTTAATGACATGCCCAGATGACTTGTTCACCAAAGAACTAGCAATGTGAGCTAACAAAATCAATATGGTAGGTTTAGATTTCATCTGTACTTTAAAAATGTTTGTGTTTTCAGTGTCATTAATGAAGCAGGATAGCAAAAACAGTGAACCTATGTAGAAGTTTTTTCTGACTAATGTTGTCTTGGAGTGAACGGTGGAGGAGAGCTGGATGCCCTTGTTCTCTCTGTTGACTGCTCTGTCAGTCTCCTTGTGAGTCGTCCCGGAGAACATCCCTGAGGGACCTAGAATGTTGACTCTTTGAGGACTTCACCTCACACTAGCAAAGTTTTGCAAAGAGTGTACACCTGAGTTTTTATCCTCGTCATTTGCAGTTGAATTTCTTGGGCACGATTTTTAAAGTTCTTGGCTAATGACAGATGGATTATTTCAATTTATCATCTGTTTAAGCTAATTAGTAGATGTGTGTTTTGAGATGACTCTTTGAGGCTTGGTGCACCAATTGTGGGAATTAAACATCAGTTATTACTGCTGTTGATAGCCTAAAATGTTCCTGTGTTCCAGACAGTGTTGATTTTCATTGTTCCCTTAGCACTTCGCCATTCATTTAAATGGGTTGACTAGTTCTGTAAGGTTGCTTGTTAGAAAGCTAATGTTATGTCAGAGTCTCTGGGGCTCTATGTGTTTAAATAATAATGATCGTTTTAATTCTATTATTCAGCAGTACAGAATGTTAATGTGAAACAGTTAAAAACTATGAAAACTTTTAAAGTCTGAATGTACTAAATGACCTTGACTCCAAATGAAATGGAATATTTAGTAGTGGGAGGGGTTTTCATTCCTCTTCTCTTTCACTTGCAGCAAAGTAATTGTTGCAGAGGCTTGGCTAAGCATGTTTCGCCCAAGCCGTCAAACTGACATCATCAGATAGGGGCTGCCATTCAAGAGTGGAAGCAAATGCTTAGATTTTGATTTAAGATTACAAGAACAAAGTAAATTAACTTGTTTACAGATTAATTGTTCACCTTAAAGGGGTGGTCCATTATGATATCATATTTTAAACTTATTGTTCATGTGTAATGTACAGAATTTCAATGCAAAGGGAGACATTGGCTTTTACAGAGTTAGCTTGGTAAAGCCTACAGTGAACAAAGTTTGGGAACTACCATAAAAAATACATCCGATCTAGTGAGATCACAAACGCTACTGGTTAATTGCATTCACCACATGCATACACCCCGCGCAGCAAAGGGGCATGGCCAGAGGCGCTGTAATGTAGCAGAGAAAGCTAAAATGCCATCCAAATGCTGCTATTCCCACAGAGCTTGTTCTGTTTCGGTATTTGGGCTTCCAGATGACACGACACAAAGAGAGAAGTGCTTACAGTTTAATTTTAATTAGGTTCCAGAGAATTAAAAAAGATATAGCTAGCATTTGACAAAGGATAGCTTCCAGAATCTATCACAGTTCAGTGTAGGATTCGGCTAAACCCCTCAAAGAAGCAACAGCTCCAACCATAATAGAAGATGCTATGGATTGTGAGTCACAACCTGAAAGTATTTTTTATTTGTTAAAATTGATCTATTACGTAGTGTCTAGCATTGACTGTATGTTATAGCAAGGATGCAAACAACGGGAAATGCTGTTTGGCACTGTTAACAATTTAGCTATAAATTCATATTTATCTATCAAACCGCTGTAAACACCCACAATCTTGACCAGCGCTGCAGTGTCTTTCTATGCCGCCACTTTCCCTGCATTATACATCTCAAACAACAAACTCACAAAAGATACGTGAACGTTTCATATTACTTACACATGCTTATTCCGAATATATATGAAAGACACTTGTCAGATTTTATTTTAGAGAGCAGGCGTGAGGTTCAGCTGTGTCCTCTGTGTCATTTTCAGGTTCAGGCACAAACTGGTACGGCTAACGCCTACTCTGACTGACAGTATTTACACAACGGCACAGCGCGTGCTAGTAGAGGCGTGGTTCTTCCTGGTGACGTGGAGCCGATCCCCGAATGACAGCACATTATGTTAGCTGACCAATCAGGGCCTGTTGAGGGCGGGCTTTCGGAGGAACTAGGAAATATGATAGTCGTTTTCATGTAAGCTGAGTAGCAGTATATAATTAAAGTAAGATATATGAACAAATAACATGATTTTTTTTTTTTTTTACAAATGAAGCATGAGCACACATTGCTTTTTGCGCCCCATAAACACAACCATGCCTTAAAGTACATTCTGGACCAGATCATGAAGCTCAATGTCTCTTTTGGATTGTTTTATGAAAGCTATGTGTGCAATATTGACAAAGATATCTCTATCTAAATCATTTTATTTTATTTATTTATTTTTTTAAATGATATCTTAATATTACTAAATCTGTCATTAGATGGCTGCAAATTCCTGTCCTAACAAGTGATTCACTGAATCATTCATTCAAAGGTTTCATTAAAAACAGCTGATTTGTTTGAAAACAAAGCAAGTTCCCATCTTTATAAATGGTTTATTGAATCATTGGCCCACTTCATATGTTCAAAAACCAATTAATTCAGCAGTCAAATTATGATTTTATTGATTTATTTTTGGCTAGATAAAAAACCCTATTGTCTATACTGTAACTCTCTTAGTATTAACTTATTAAATAAATGTGTATGTATGTATTTTAAAAATTGTAAAGGTTACCATATTTACTGTATATTAGTATATCCATTACCATTAGTATGAGTAATAAAAAAACTTTATTATACAATATGCCAGTAGGCACATTTGCATGTCTAAATTTGCCCAGTGTAACAGAGTCACAGAGATAATTTCCATCCGCCTCTGTCATTATCTATGTGCTGTTTACAAGTGTTTTTTTCTTTCTATTTAGTCATGTCTCATCTCAGCTATCTTGATCTGAAGTGATGCTTTCTTGGTAGCACACAAATTAGGTGCATGACACCCTCATGCGAACAAAGTTTTCTCAAAGGGTCATTTTTAGATTTTTTTGTGAATCGAACACTTCATCAGATTCCTGGAAATGTTTTTTCCTTCTAGTAGTGACACATCAGTCTTGAATTTTCATTGCAGATCCCAGCTGTCGATCTTTTTTTTTTTTACTGCCAAACTGGCCAATTCTGAAACCGATTCCCTTTTTTTCTCTATTATTTAAATATATATATATATATATATATATATACACACACACACACAGTTGAAGTCAGAAATATTAGCCCCGCTGTTTATTTTTTTCCCCAATTTATATTTAACGAAGAGAAGATTTTTTTTTCAACACATTTCTGCACATAATAGTTTTAATAACTCATTTCTAATAACTGATTTATTTTATCTTTGCCATGATGACAGTAAATAATATTTTACTAGATATTTTTAAGACACTTCTATACAGCTTAAAGTGACATTTAAAGGCTTATCTAGGTTAATTAGGTTAACTAGGCAGATTAGGGTAATTAGGCAAGTTATTGTATAACGATGGTTTGTTCTGTAGACTATCGAAGAAAAATTATAGCTTAAAGAGGCCAATAATTTTGACCTTCAAATGGTTTTCAAAACATTAAAAACTGCTTTTATTCTAGCCGAAATAAAACAAATAAGACTTTTTCCAGAGGAAATTATCAGACAAGTTAGATTGTATCATTTAAATGCTATATAAAAGCACCTGTACAAAACAGTAGACAGGCTAAGTAAAAAATGCAAATTGACTCTGCCAAAAAAGTGGCACTTATAGAACAGCAGGATTAATAGCATTTTCTTGATTAGTGCTGTAAACAAAAATGCATCATACAGACATTGTCCTCAAATTATCCAAAAAAAAAAAAAAAAAAGAATAATATTTGATTCTGATTTTTGGCTGGTTAATTGGTTAATTAAAATAATAATAATAATAATAATAATAATAATAAAAAAATAACTTTTTTAATATTTATAACTTGGACCGCAATACCTAGTTCAACCACTAGGTGTCAATTCGACAAACTGCAGCTTTAATGTTAAAAACATCACAGAATTACAAAAATATAAATATAAATATCAATCAATATGTCAATATTTGTTACATTTATTAAAGCCATCTCGAAAAAATAAAAACATGGAACTAATAATATCCGATTCTGATTTCTGGCCAGTTGATTGGTTAAAAAAAAAAAAAAAAAAAAAAAACTTCTCCAATAATTTGAATTTGGACTGCAATGCTTAGTTCAACCACTAGGTGTCAATTCAACATACTGCAGCTTTAATGTTGAAAACATCACAGCATTACAAAAATATGAGCTAAAGTCAATATTTGTTACATTTATTAAAGCCATCTCGAAAAAATAAAAACATGGAACTTATAATATCCAATTCTGATTTCTGGCCGGTTGATTTGGTTAATTTAAAAACAAGAAAAAAAAAAACTCCAATCTTTTGAATTTGGATAGCAGTACCTTGTTCAACCACTAGGCATCAATTCAACATACTTTAATGTGGAAAGCATCACAGAATTGCAAAAATATGAGTGAAAATCAATATTTGATACATATATTTGAAAAAAGCCATCTCAAGAAAAAAAGTGACTACTGACGACATTCAGAGACGATGCAAGTTGTTAGTTGGGTCATTTGCACATTTGAAACTTAAAAATGTCCGATTTTGATTTCTGGCCTGTTGATTGGTGGCTGCCTTTACCTTCTACCCTAATGCTGTTTTTGGGGGTCGGTTTGAATGATGACATTCAGAGATGATGCGAGTTGTCAGTTAGGTCATTCACGGCACACATCATGCGCGTGTACCTCTGAGACTTGCTCTGACACTTCTCTGCTGCCGTCATGTCTTTTGGCATCGTTGACTAAGAGGAAAGAGAGACTGAGGGATCTTGGCCACTGCGCCAGGAAGACTACAAATGCCCCTTCCACAGCAGTGGGAGTTCAGTGGTTCACACCCACAGGGCAGGCACTTCCAGATGGCCCAGTTGGCAGGCTGGAGTGATCCGTCACCGGAGGGGCTCAAACACTGCCAGGCCCTTCTTCAGACGCACTTCTCTAGGGCACTCAACAAAGCGTTCAGCAGGAAATGTACTCATTGTGATGGATGATGGATATGTGTTATGAAAATGGAGATTAGAATTGTTAAGGAGAATTTTATTTATTTATTTGTTTATTTTTATTACTGTGGTTGTAGTCTCGATTTCAGATTTTTCTTAGAATGTTTTAGAAATGTTTTGAAATAGTTTTTATATTTATTATTATTTTTTTTGTTAAGTTGATATTTTCTCTAGGTTTTATTTTTCACCATATCCAATTTGTATTCATTTTCTTTTCGCCTTAGTCCCTTTATTAATCAGGGGTCGCCACAGCGGAATGTACCGCCAACTTATCCAGGAGATGGTTTACGCTGCAGATGCCTTTCCAGCTGCAACCCATCACTTGGAAACACCCATAAACACACTTCGACAATTTAGTCTACCCAATTCACCCATAGCCCATGTCTTTGGACTTGTGGGGGAAACCGAAGCACCTGGAGGAAACCCACGCCAACACGGGGAGAACTCCACATAGAAATGCCAACTGACCCAGCAGAGGCTCGAACCAGCGACCTACTTGCTGAGAGCCGATCGTGCGACTCACTTTGCCATGCCTTTTTGTCTAGTTTTATTTTTTTTATGTAATTTGCTGAAATTTATTTATTTATTATGTAAATATATAATATTTATTTATTTAATAAATGTTTATTATTTTACTTAATTATTTATTTTGTTGTATTATTTGCAATGAACAATAGATCTGATTAAATGTTTTGTTAATATTTTTATTTGTTTTGTTATTATTTGTTTTTTTTTATTTATTGCACTGAATATTAAAAGTGAATGTATTTTGTTTTTAAGTTTTTATTTCATTTATTTATTTTCTTTTATTTTGCTCTGAACATAAGACATTTATTTTAAGTAATATCTTAAAAATATAGTATTATATTTTACTGTTATTTGCCTTTATCCTAATCAGTTTTATTTGCATTAAACATCTTATCAAAACTTTTTCATTTTATTTATTTTGTTTTGCAAATTTGTCTTTTTCATTTCTTTTATTCTAAATTTGTACTTTTTTGTATACCTTCTTTAATATTAAACATTATTTTCCAAATATATACTATTTTAAAATTATGTTATTATTTAACTCTACTTTTTGACTTTCCATTGCATTGAAAATCACATTTAAAATTTTTATCTTAAATTATTAAAAAAATTTATTTGAATTATATATTTATTTGTTTGTTTGTTTGTTTATTTATTTATTTAAATGTTTTTTAAGTGTGTTTCCCAGCGATAGCTTGCAGCTGAAAGGGTATCTGCTGTGTAAAACATATGCTGGATAATTTGGCGGTTCATTCTGCTGTGGCGACCCCTGATGAATAAAGAGACTAAGCTGAAGGAAAATGAATGAATGAATATCATAAGTGTAGTTAGAGTTCCTTTTCTCTTCTGGCAATGATTTAAATGACAGTAAATGGATGAAAGAGTTAAAACACACACCAGGGTGTCCGCGTAGTATTAAAAGTATTAAAAGCCGATAATCAATTATGGGAAAATTAAGGCCCTTAAAAGGTATTGCAAAGTCTTAATAGCATTTTTACGAAGTCTTCATTTTTCTTCAAGCGTTGTTCAAAGTGTTTGACTCCAAAAAAGCATAAATATATTTATTTCCTCCTAATATTAACAACGGCGTGCTCGATCCACGCGATTGGTTTGGGCCAGTGTCACTTAATTTGCAACAAATGCGGGAAGGTGATGTGATGCTCTTTACATGTATCGAAACCGTAGTGCGAAACAGACAGCAAAATGGGAAAATGGCGCTTCAGCCTGACGCTTTTCAGCCTGTCGCAGAAAACAAACGCGTAATTTATTCTTTCAAGCTTTGTTTCTTCCGAGCTTATCGGAGTTCTGTTGCACGGTTGTGCTCCATTGATTTATTTAACCACAACTGTTTATTAACAACTGTTTATTAAGTTAAAGGTTTGATACTGATTAGAACTTGAAGTGGCGACGAGGTCTTAAAATATTCTGAGAAGATCTTTAAAAAAAATCTTAAAAAGGTATTAAAATTATCTTTAGGATTCCTGCATATACCCACACACACACACACACACACACACACACACACACACACGCATCATCTTATGGTCCACATCTGCCATTTACAACAAGAGGCAATCAAGCTCTCTCGGCGGCAGTGCTCCATCTCTTTAAAATCACTTTGTAAAAACACAGAGAGCGTTGGCATTAATTGGGGCATGGTACGCCTCTCCACGGGCACATTCTGCCTAACAGCCTTGCCTGACCATAATTAGGGGATGTTAATTAGCGCAGAAAACACATCTTTCTCAGGCCCTCTACCTGCTTTCCTTGGCCCTATAATACTGCCAGCTTAACCTCACGCCCCTTTTGCATGACACTTATTAACTGCAGAAATGTTGTGTACGGTATCATACTCAATTTTATTTTATCCAGTGGAGGATGCATTTCAGATCTTAAAAGCCACTTTTAAATGTGCTGCCACAAACTGCAGCTTGTCACTCCGGCAGCGTCCGGATCAAAGTCGGATGTGAACGTGAGTCCCACAGGGCTCTGTCTGAGGCACCGATGAACATCGCGTATGGAAATGAACATGCGTATAGGCACTGCCACTGAAATGCTTTTAACTGCCTGCAGTAGAATATATAGGGCTTGTTTGAAGCCGCTGAGCTGATGGTAGTGTGCAGTAGATTCTCTCATGTCACACGTACTTCCACTTCTGCATCACTACGTCTCTCTTCACTACTCCTTTACTTATTGTCTGTTTTTGGTTCTTTGCTGTTATACTTGATTTGTCTGATTATTCATTCTTGATATTTTGCCGTCAAATTTTAGGGTTAATATGGTCCTGGAAAAGGATACTCTGGGTGATAAATGCTAATTTGTATTATTCTCTGAAAATACAAGCCAGCATTACTAAAATATTCACACAGACAGCAAGATACTTTCTAAAAACTATTTTACAGATATACAGATGAATATAAACTACATAGATTGTCACATATTTTTCATATGCTGTAATAAATTTGAACGTGAATTTTTAATTATTTACCATGTGTACGTAGACATTAGATGAAACATTAGGTCATGAATATTTGGAAAAGTCATGGAATTTTAGTAGTAAAAATGTGTAAGAACCGTGAAATATGTAAGAAATGAGGGAAATCTTGATTTATAATATGTCAAGTATTGATGATGCTGAAAATGTAGATTTGAATCACAGGAACGACTTGTAAATAAAATTATACATTGACAGAAAATATTTATATTCATAAGAACATTTAGCAGGATATTTGTTTTAGTATTTCTGATCTAATAAATGCATATGTGCACATATTATTAGTAGTATTACTATTATATAGATTTTTTCTATTATATTGATTGGCTTCTATTATTATTTTTAATAACTCATCTTAAGATTAGCATCCATTAAGACTTTTGTTTAGGAAAAAAAATAATTTGGTTAATAATACTTTAATGTAAATTGACCATAAATATACGTATCATTTTAATTGTATTTTAAATAACTATGTCTAAAAACTATGTTTAAATAACTAAAAAAAATCAAAGAATCCTCAACAAAATGTCTCCGCACAACCATTTTCAGCATTGATAATTAAGTTTGTTGATCACCAGATATTACACTAGATTTCTGCAGAATCATATTAATGAATTGAATATCAAAATGTATCATCTAGAAACAGTTTTTTCTGTATTTCTATTAATTAAATGCAGCTCTGAAAAGCACAGACTAAATATACTTTAAATACCACAAACCTTTCCATGGTAGCGTAATTATATTGTGAAAATGCCCTTGGTGTGTTAAACATAATTTGGGAAATTTTAACTAAAATATTAAGATATTATTTCTTATATAAAAAATTATATCTTATTTGTTTTTATATTTCTCAAATGATGTTAATCAAAGCAAGGACTTCACAGAATTTTCTATATTTGTTTTTTTTTTCTGGAGAAAGTCTTATTTGATTATTTCAGCTGTAAAAAAGCAGTTTTAAATTTTTTAAATCATTTTAAGGTCAATATTATTGGCCCCCTTAAGAGAGATCTGCCGAGTGGATGGTAACATCAACAGCCTGAGGTATCAAGACATTTGTGCTTCCCATTACATTACAAACCACAGGAGAGGGCAAATTCTTCAGCAGGATAGCGCTCCATCTCATACTTCAGCCTTAACATCAACGTTCCTGAAAGCACAGAAGGTGAAGGTGCTCCAGGATTGGCCAGCCCAGTCACCAGAAATGAACATTATTGAGCATGTCTGGGGTAAGATGGAAGAGGCATTAAAGATGAATCAAAATTATCTTGATGAACTCTGGGAGTCCTGCAAGAATGCTTTCTTTGCCATTCCAGATGACTTTATTAATGAGTTATTTGAGTCATTGCAGAGATGTATGGATGCAGTCCTCCAAGCTCATGGGAGTCATACACAATATTCATTCTGTTTCCACTGCACTATGACTTTATATTCTATACTGTACATTATTTCTGTTAAGTGTCAAGACTTTTGTCTAAGCAAAGTCAGACCTTACTGTCCTAATTAAAAATCAAGACATGATCATATTTTATTGTGGTAAAATAAGCATAATCTAGAGGTCTTTGCCTTTCATATAAGCCACTTCTGATACCAAATGATCAACTAGAACTCAAGTTATTATTTGTTGTTCCTAAAACTTGGATAGGCAACAAGACTTTTGTGAGGTTTTGTATAAGATGACTTTGACTATTTTTATTGTGGATGATTTAGAGAATGGACAATATGAGCACCACATCTCAGCTTTTCAAAATGCACAGTCCAAGTCTCTCTCTCTCTCTCTCTCTCTCTCTCTCTCTCTCTCTCTCTCTCTCTCTCTCTCTCTCTCTCTCTCTCTCTCTCTCTCTCTCTCTCTCTCTCTCTCTCTCTCTCTCTCTCTCTCTCTGGCTGCTTGTTCTGTTGATTTCTCGATCCACCTTGACTCAGTGGTTCTGGTTTGTCACCTCAACAGTTCACAGCACAGTCAAACAATATTTTGTTAATTGAATTTTAAAGTGACCTTGTTCCGCTATTGATCCGCATGCAAAATATTCCTCATGCCTCAAGGTCGAAACCTCGAGGGCGTCAGAGGGCCGAGTGTAGAGTATTGACGTCTTTTTGACCTCCGATTGTAGGATTGTGCTGATGAGGACAGAAGCGTCTGGAGGTGGAGGGTCAGAGCTGGAAAACACCCTTCTTTGCACTCAGGGCTGTTGTGATGTGTCAGCTTGTTCCTCGTGTTTCTTGATGGTACAGTAAAGCTGCGGTGAAAGCTAATGAGCTGGACGCTCTCAGAGACCTCAGCAGTGGCATTCAGATTTCCACTCGTTTCAAAATAGTGCAATTTGTGCACCTCAAAATCTGTTGAACTGACAGTTTTCCCTAAAAACAGCTCCCCCCAGTGCTATTTGGTGTTCAGGGACAAGACTGTTAGGTGTCAAATGAGATGTCGCCTTTATACCTGCCATTAGCATGTTTTTTTTTTTTTTTTTTTTTTGCAGTTGACCACATTGAAGGAGTTTAGATCATAGGTCTTAAACTCAATTCCTGGAGGGCCGCAGCTATGCACAAATTTGCCCCAATCAAACAAACCCTGATCAAACAAAGCTGATCCAACTAATAAAAGTATTCAAGACTACTTTTGAACACCTTGATTAGTTGGATCAGCTGTGTTTGAATAGGGTTGGAGCAAAACTGTGCAGAGCTGCGGCCCTCCAGGAATTGAGTTTATGTACTTTTTTATGGTTAAGATACTCTTGTCCACATTAATTTCAGTCAGATTAATTATCATTAACCGTCACTTTGACTAGGCTGTACATTTTCTAGCTCTGTTTGTCTCTCTTTGCCTTTGGGATCTGGTCAACTGTTTTGATGACCAATACACAATGATTTGTAATGAAATTATATTTCATTAAAATTCCTTTAAATAACACTTGAAATCCATCATTTCTTTTCCCAAATCCTCCCCACAACTTTCTCCTGGTTTACGTTTCAAGACGTGCTTCAAAAGTAGAGAAAGGTAATATGCAAATTATATTTTATTAAAATTCCTTTAAACTATTTTTAAATCATTAATTTCTTTTCCCAAATCCTCCCCACAACTTTCTCCTGGTTTACTTTACATAAATATGTCAAGAGAGTCAAGTAGAGAAGTGTAATATGCATATATTTCATTAAAAATATTGTTGTAATAAGGGCTGGTTATCAGTGTTTATTGACTGAACACCATTGTCAATAACGATAAAAAAAAAAAGAAAAAAAAAGTTTGATATGAAAGTTCGGTATGAAGTGCTATAGTTTTATTCAAATGTGTCTGCTGAGCGTGCGCCTTGGAAGGAATGTCAATAAGATTAGGGTTATTTCCAATCAAGACACATGGTGTGCAAGCAGCACACGTATTTTGCAGACGCACCTTGTTGAAAACATTTCAACTTTCCAGAATACCGAATAGAACTAACCTATCTGCTTCACACTTTGTATAGAATATACACATTTTGGTAATGGATTAAGTGCATTGAAAATGAAGGAAACTTTTCACGTTCTTTTAGATGCGATATGTAAACGAACTCGAGTTGGGTTTCGTCATCACCACCTCAGGTCAGAATAACAACACATGCGAAAATGAGTGCCGTATAGCACCAGTGAGGAGATTGTAAATGAAAAAGGATGTAAGGATGTCGCCAGAGTGGCTTTTTGGTTTCTTTTCTTGTGCATCCCAGCCAGTAGCTCCCACTTTGAAAGATTTTTTTAGGGGGTAATGTAGTCATCCAACTTCACAATTTGTAATGTTGCAGTGTGTATTTGAATATTGATGGCTGGTTCTTTTACTTGAAAGCTCAGATTTGAGTTTGAGGTTTACTGTGTCATTATTATTGACACCTTACAGATGTTGATCTACCTTAAAGATTGCTTTGATTGTTCAGAGTTTACACTTTACTATTTCTTTGGAACATTTTATTTGTCAAGTTAAAAAGTCTTGTCAACACTTTTGTTTATTTTATTATAAGACATATATATATATATATATATATATATATATATATATATATATATATTAGTAATGGGCGATATAAACGATATGCGATATAAACGATACAAAATTGGCCTACGATAGAGATTCTAATTCTATTGCACTATCGCGATAATGCATGTTTGATGACGCAATCTACCCGCGAAATTAAGAGCAACGAGCTGCAGCCGGCTGCAACGCATCATCTTGAATAAACAACAGTGCGACCATTTGGCTGCGGCCGATATATTATTGGGGCGGCCCGGTTCTGTGTTCGCGAGAAACTGAGAACACTCTGCTACAGACTCGCATGCTCTGCATGCAGACCCACAGAGACGCGCTGGATACAGAAGACCGCGAAGACTAAATAGACTGATCCAGCTCATTATTTGGGGTGACAATACATTTGCCCCGGACATGTCCGAGAATCTGCTTTCGCTTTCGATATTAATTGTATTCATTTTTGCATTACTTTATAAGCAAACTTTGTCTGGTGCGTCTCAATCTCTCCGCAGCACCAACACTACAGCAGACAGAGAGAGAGGGAGAGAGAGAGAAAGAGCAGATCAAGACACCAGTTTTAATTTCATTAGGAGAACAAAATGTTTAAAATCAAATGTGTTACCTTAGGCTGCAGATTAGAAATATGTTTTTATTTAAAGTATCTGCAATACACAATTTTATTTGACTAATTTAATACTGGAAGTAATTTCAGTACAGTGTAAGTTCCTTAACTAAAAAGACACCAGTTTTTTTGTTCTCTGCAACTTGGCATTTAGGAACCAAGGACTTAAAAGAAGTCTTTCTTTCTAAAAGGCACTACATTTAGTTTATTTATCTGCAACATTGTGTTGTTTAATTACAGTTTTGCTTTTGCACAATAAATGTTCTCAAAATGACATGCAACGTTTCTTTATTTCTTAAAAAAAATAGCAGTTTGGCTTTCCTAAGGGTCTCTGTAACCTGTTCTGAAATGGTTCTATTATAATTTATATATCGCAATATATATCGTTATCGCAAGAGGCTGCAATGTATATCGCAATATGGATTTTAGGCCATATCGCCCATCCCTAATATATATATATATATAATTTATTTTTTTGATTATTAATGCTATTTGTATGTCTTAGTAATGTTGGTAAATTAAAATAAAGTGATTAAATAAATAAAAAAAAATCTTAATATTCCTAAATGGATTGTAAAAAATATTTAATAATTATTGATACCAAATGATATTATATCATGATAATAGCCCAGCCCTAGTTGTAATATATTTTTAAAGATTTACCAGGTTATCAGTATAATGTATAAATTTTGTGCGAGTTTAGACAAAACATTTCAAATTTTATTAGAATCTTATTTTTTAGCCTAGGCTTATTGCAAATATACCTCAGCCTACATATTTGCGTAATGCAAACGCATTGCTTTGAGTATGTTTTATTGCACGTTTCAGATGACAAATCCACTAGAGGGTGCTGTCAACATTTTTGCAAATCTGAAATGCGTTACTTAGCATATGTTTTGTTGTACGTTTCAGATACATGTGTTTCCTGTTTACGTCAGTGAGAAGGTGGGGCTTGTTGCACTGATCACCTGGTGAACCACCTAAACCCAACAGCCTAATAATGTTTTCAAACTGCAAACATAGTATCACTTTAATTCTTATATTGCTTTTATTTATTCTGTTGGACCACACTGCACTGGACTCAAACTCGAGCACTCTGTCTCACAACTTACAAACAGGGCTGTCAAACTCCATTCCTGAAGGGCCGCAGCTCTGCAGAGTTTAGTTTTAGCCTGATATCTGTAGGTATCAAACAAGCCTAAATCATTCAATTAGTTTGATCAGGTGTGTTTAATTAGAGTTAGAACTAAACTGTGCAGAGTTGCGGCTCTCGAGGTACTGAGTTTGACACCTGTGCCATACAGGGTGAGCTACTGAGCAAACTGACCATGCCAGAAAAGTTGTCTATATGGAGATGGACTGGTTTTATGGAATTTATTTGGTGTTGTGCTAAGAATTGCACAAAAATAATCCTTTATTCATTGATGGTATGTCACAGTAAATATCAGCGTGAAAAGGAACAAATTTTGTTGGCATCATACCACCCTATATCGTTTCATTTCTATTTGATCTAGAAACTGCAGTGAAGCTTATATCGAAGTACGTTTTTGCTGTTTCACAAACATGTAGGCTAATACACATATTTCCATTGAGCCTGAATTGCTTGTTTTTTTGTCATTCTGTAATTAATTGACTAATTATCATTTCCCATTATGCACAATAATATGTGATCAGATGCAACTGAGCTAAAGCATATCCAGATACTGTCCAGATTTAAAATGCATGCTAAAGGCAGATATAAAATGGACCTGCATTTCTCCCCTGATTCTGACAAAGTGCAAGCAAGGCATGTTTCAGAAATGAGCTGAAAAGCACACAGCAGAATGCTCCGGCTGAACATCAAACTTATTTTAGTCTCAAGCAACTTGAATGAGGATCCGTTTTTCTCAAAGGGAAGGTCGTGCGGGGCAAGACGCTTGGCCGTGTTTTTGCCTGGCTGCTTTCCTTCCTTGTTTCGCAGCTGATTCGAGATCTCACTTGTTGCTTAGAAACTGTTTCTTTTTTGTCCAATCTCACAGTTTTTGCCACTTTCCCCTCCCTCCCGGCAGCCCACTCTCACTCCAAATAAAAAGTACCATCTGCCGCCGTTGCGATCCAGTCGGTCGGGGATGCACTTAAGATCAGCTAATGAACCTTTTCCAGGACGGCCTGAACGTTTACCACACTCCAAGTCAACTTCTTTTCTTCAGTATTTATGCTCCTTTTGGCCCGGAGCCAGCAACTTACTTTCCCACTAGCTTGAATCTGAAAAGCAAGCCCAGAATAGCTATTGACGCTACAAACTGGCTTCACACTTCTCATTACGGCTAGAGATTTGGTGTTTTTTTTTTCTGTTTCTTTTTTTCATGAAATAAAGCGAAAAACAAAAGTAAGAAGGAAAGAAGTTTTTTTTTTTTTCACAACACTTTATTACAAAAATATGAATACATTATCTAAACAATTAACTCACAAAAAATACAAAATAAACAAAAATGGGAGCCAAAAAAACAACCAATTTTCATACACTACATCAAGTCAAAAGAAGGAAGATTATCTTTCATACATAGCTTAAAAAATGAAAATCAACAAGAATTTTCGATTTGACAGAATACAAAAGCTGCCAACAAGTTGACTTACATTCCCTTCAATTTTTTGGCTTTCTGGTACTGTGTTCCGCCATTTTAGCTTGTCCTAATAAAAAAGAATTAAGAAGCTGACATTTAAAACGTTTCCTCTGAACATATTTAAACCCACTAATAAATAATTTAGTGGAAAAGGTTTCTCCAAAAGGCACACAAAATTCTGTAAAACAGTAAACAAAGGCTTACGTCTGGAACATTGTATTAATGCATGAAATACAGTTTCTCTCTGTGAGCAGAAAAGACAGAAAAGAAAGAAAAAGGTAAGTAGAAAATAAAGACAAAATAGAAGGAAAGAAAAGAAGAAATGAAAGTTGGAAAGAAAAAGGCAGAAAGAAAGAAAGAAAGAAAGAAAGAAAGAAAGAAAGAAAGAAAGAAAGAAAGAAAGGGAAAGGAAAGAAAATTGGATACAAGAAAGAAAAAAGAAAGAAAGAAGAACAGAAAGATAAAGCATTACAGAAAAGAAGGAAAAATTACAAAAAAGAAGGAAAGAAAGAAAAGAGAGTAAATGATTGAATTTAGGAAAGAAAATGGGAAAGAATAAAATAAAGAATGAAAGGAAAGGACAGAAATGAAAGAAAGAAAGAAAGAAAGAAAGAAAGAAAGAAAGAAAGAAAGAAAGAAAGAAAAAGAAGGAAATGGTAAAGAAAAGTTGGAAAGAAAAAGAAAGAAGGCAGAAAAAAAGAAAGAAAGAAGGACCAAAAAGAAGAAAAGAATGACAGAAAATAAAGAAAGAAAAAGCAAAAAAAGAAAGTTGAAAGTTGAAAAGAAAAAGGAAAAAAGAAAGAAAAATTAGGAAAAGGAAAGTTGGGAAAAAAAGGTAAGAAAGAAGGACAGAAAGGAAGAAAAGAATGACAAGAAAGAAAGAGAATGAGTGAAGGAATTAATTTAGGAAAGAATAAAATAAAGAATGAAAGAAAAGAAGGAAAGAAATGAAAGAAGGAAAAATAAGAAAATAGGAAAAAGTTGGTAAGAAAAAAAAGAAAGTTGGAAACAATTGAAAGAAGGAAAGAAAAGAAAGAAAAGAGAAAAAGAAAGAATGTATTCTGTCTGTCTTTCTTTATTTCATGATGAACTGCTTGAATCACAGTGGCGAGCGACTATTCACAGTTTCTCTGGTGCCAAAAAGTTCAGCACCAGTTCCAGCTTTTGTTTCTTTCTTCAGCATGTCCTCTTGCGTCAGTGATTCAGACTTCAGTGTTGTGTTTTAGGATATGTTAACCTCCGTGAAGAACTGCCATTTCAGTCTAAGGCCTTTGATCAACTCAAATCCTGCTTTAAGGGATCATCATTTTAGGGAGGAGATGGAGTTTTTTTTTTCGTTATTTTTTTGTGCAACTCATAAATTACAATGACAAGTTCATGAAAGGCTCTTGAAAAAGGCTCTGATACAAACCATCCAGCTTCAGTTCACAACTATTTTAGAATTTAGAACTAAAGACATGCTCATTTGAGAAAGCAGAATTGTTTCTTAATTTAATAAGGGATTTAGATATTATTGTTTGACAAGTAGGATAATGGTTGTGTTTTGAGTGTGTGGTGATTTGTGTCCACAGCTTTTCTAAATCAGCTTCATTTTTGAAATCGTTTTGTGGCGAAATGAGACAAAAAGAGAAAGCTACTCAGCATGTGGGGAGAAAGTGTGTGAAGTTCTGTGCTTCTCGCGGCTGGTGATCAGGGCTGGTTTTCTAGCTGCAGCTCTCAGCGGGACTCGCATGAAAGCAGAAGAAAGAGCAGAAGACACATTCACTCCAGCAGAAGCTGAAAGCCTGAAACTTTAGCCAGCACATGCTAATCATTATTACGGCTTTTTACTTCTCTTATCTGTTTATTAAGTTGTATGATGTTAGTCATACAAGTTGTATTCAGTCATTCTTTCTCTTTCATTTTCTTTCCTTCTCTTACAACTTTTTCTTCCTTTTTTTCTTTCCATTTCTTGCCTTCTTTATTTCTTCCATTCTTTTTCTTTCTTTTTTTAACTTTTTTCTACACTCACCGGCCACTTTATTATGTACACCAGTCCAACTGCTCGTTAACACACATTTCTTATCAGCCAATCACATGGCAGCAACTCGATGCATTTAGACATGTAGACATGGTTGAGACGATCTGCTGCAGTTCAAACTGAGCATCAGAATGGGGAAGAAAGGTGATTTCAGAAACGGCTGATCTACTGAGATTTTCACACACAACCATCTCTAGGGTTCACAGAGAATGGTCTGAGAGAGAAAATATCCAGTGAGCGGCAGTTCTGTGAGTGCAAGTGCCTTGTTGATGTCAGAGGAGAATGGCCAGACTGGTTCCAGCTGATAGAAAGGCAACAGTAACTCAAATAACCACTAGTTACAACTGAGGTGTGCAGAAGAGCATCTCTGAACGCACAACACGTCCAACCTTGAGGCGTATGTGCTACAGCAGCAGAAGACCACACTGGGTCACACACTCCTGTCTGCTAAGAACAAGAAACTGAGGCTACAATTCGCACAGGCTCACCAAAATTGGACAATAGAAGATTAGAAAACGTCTAGTCTGATGAGCCTCGATTTCTGTTGCAACATTCGGATGGTTTCAACAACATGAAAGCATGGATCCATCCTGCCTTGTGTCAACGGTGCAATCTGGTGGTGGTGTAATGGTGTGGGGGATATTTTCTTGGACCCATTAGTACCGATTGAGCATCGTGTCAACACCACAGCCTACCTGAGTATTATTACTGATCATGTCCATTCCTTTATGACCACAGTGTACCCATCTTCTGATGGATAATGCGACATGTCATAAAGCATGAATCATCTCAGACTGGTTTCTTAAACATGACAATGAGTTCACTGTACTCAAATGGCCTCCACAGTCATCAGAGCTCAATCCAATAGAGCACCTTTGGCATGTGGTGGGACGGGAGATTCACATCATGGATGTGCAGCCGACAAATCTGCATCAACTGCGTGATGGTATCATGTCAATATGGACCAAAATCTCTGAGGAATATTTCCAGTACCTTGTTGAATCTATGCCACAAAGGATTAAGGCAGTTCTGAAGGCAAAAGTGGGTCCAACCTGGTACTAGTAAGGTGTACCTAATAAAGTGGCCGGTGAGTGTATAATTCTTTCTTACTTTGCTTTTATTTTTAATCTTTCTCTTAATTCTTTTTCATCCCTTCTTTATTTTATTCTTTTTCTTTTCTCATTCCTTTTCTTTTTTTTCTTTCTTTAATTTCTTTTTGTTTTTTTCATTCCTTTGTTTGTTTGTTTCTTTCTTTTTTCATTCTTTTGTTTAAAGTTTTTTCTTTCTCTTCTTTTTTTCTTACTTATTTCTTTCTGTCTTTTACCTTCTTTTTTACTTTTTCTTTTGTTCTTTTTTCATTCCTTTGTTCTTTTGTTTCTGTTTGTTTGTTTCTATCTTCTTTCTCATTTCTTTCTTTTCTTTCCTTTTCTTTTTTTCATTTCTTTCCTTCTTTCTTTTTTCATTCCTTTCTTCTTTTGTTTCTTTGTTTCTTTCTTTGTTTTTATTTTCTTTCTTTTGCGGTTTTTATGTTTGTTTCTTTATTTTTTTTTCTTTGTTTGTCTTAGGGCTGTCAAAATTAATCGTTTCTTCGGTGCACCGCGGTGTAGATAGGGACAATTCGATATCAGTTCAGTAATAGATCATAACCGGTTATTCCGCACTGACGTCATTTATGCCCTATGCGCGATGTCGCGGTAGAATACTATGGCGAAGGAGGCCAGGGTGAGTAAATAAAACACTCCTACTACTTATAAAGCAGATCTTTCACTGACACTGAGGAATGGTAAAACACGAGCTGCTATTTCACTACTAGGGAGAAATGCTGTTCCATCTCTGCCCCCTCTCTCACACACGTACACACTTTGGGCATTTGACCCGCCGTTGGCATGTTCGTGAGGTAAATTTTCATTTCTCTCGGCTGTTAAAACGATACTTGTGGATCCAGAAACAAGCGTGCCTGTGGTGCGAGTTTATTGTATTGTATTTATTCTATTACGGATTACCTGATAACTGCGTATTATGCGCATATAGACTGACCCGCGGCTGTTTTTCCCGCGTCACTCATCATGGGTGAACAGCGCTTTCGTTTCTAAAGCCAAGCGCAGCCCTTTCTGTTCATAGTGGTGTAAGATCCTGCCAGCGCTCAAAAAGCAAGCGGGATAATATTTACATTAGTTTATTTGTTATGAATGCTCATGTTGTTCTGAGCATGTATTGGAGTTTTGTCTTAAACATTTTACAAAGACTGTTTTTTTTTTAGCAGGTAAAATTAAAGGTACAGTTCATATATCTGACTGCCTGTATTAAAGGGCAAAATTGTATTAAAAGTAATATATAAATATAAACATATTTATAGATTTTAATTAAAAAAAATTCTTGTGTTGTAAAGAAAAAAATCTAATTATGTATGGAAAGCATCGTCAATGCACCGTGATGCACCGAGATATCCGAATCGATGGCATGATAATCGTAACCGAACCGAACCATGAGACCAGTGTAGGTTCACACCCCTAGTTTGTCTGTTTCTTTTTCTTTTTTCATCTCCTTTGTTTCTTTCTTTCTTTTTTTTGCTACTTTTTAACTTTTTTCAGTTTGCTTTTTAGGTTTATTTATTTATTTATTTATTTATTTATTTATTTATTTATTTATTTATTTATTTATGTGTTCTATTTTCTTCTTTAATTTATATGTCTTTAATTATTATTTGCCAGTCCTTTTATAATGTCATTTTGCCATGTTGTTTTATTTATAGAATTTTTTTTGTAGCTTTTTTTTTTTTTAGTTTCTTTTTGATTTTGTTAAAATTTTATCTTGATCTGATTGCACAGATGAGGGTTCAGTCAATATCATTTGACAAAAATCAGTCAGTGCACCTTTGTTGATGCTTTATTGTTTTTTCTCCTTCTTTCTTCAGAGAGTTGCATAGTTATTTATTACTTGTATTGTTTCTTTTCATATGCTCGTTTTTCTCTGTGCACATTTATAAACCATCCATTCTGAGTGAACGAAAACAAGTTAAACACTTTGGTCTTTGGGCATCCACCCTCTGAGTTGCCTCTCTGCCAAGAAAAAAAAATAATATTTCAATTTACATTTGGGAGAACTATGACTTTAAAGGCTGTCAGGGGTAATGGATTCAGGCTGTGAGTGCTGGTGTCGACTGGCAGCGCCAAGCGGCTCCGGGCAGAGGCCAGGCGTTCAGCTTCTCTGGCAGACATGAATTTAATAAGCAAACCTTAAAGCGGGGAAAAACATGTGTTGCGAGGGCTTGTGGAGTGCGAGCGGGTCTGAATGAGTATTTCTGCACGATCTTGACATGATTGATCATGTCTGCAGATTTTCTTTTTCTCCCCCTGTGTCAACTTTTGAAGGTCTTGTGTATATGTCTTGTACACTACATATATATGTACACTCCTGTTTGCTGGATGTTTGCTGATTGAATGGCATCATGTGGAGGTCTTAAAGGGATAGTTCACTCAAAAATTTAAATCTCCTGATCATTTATTCTCCCTCATATGCTTTTAAATCGATATGAGTTTCTTTTGTCTGTTGAACACAAAAGAAGATATTTTGAAAAATGATGCTTGCTGTCAACAATTGACTTCTATAGTAAGTTCTGTTGAACCATTCTTCCCTACGATGGAAGTCGATTGTTGCCAGCAAGCAGAACTCTTTAAAATATCTTATTTTATGTTCAACAGAAGAAAGACATTTAACTAGGTTTTGAACAAGTGTAGGATGAGTAAGAGATGACAAAGTGTCCAATAAAGACGTAAAGTTAGCCGTTTGCAATGTATGTCATGATGAAATCCCTCAAGCAAGCAACGGCATTTTAACAGCACTAACATGATTAGGCATCTTAGAACACGCCACACAACTAAATATGCCGCGTATGAGAATCCCTCAACCAGCCGACTGTGAGTGATGCATTTAAACGTCATGAACCATACAGCAGGGATAGTTTGAGGTGGAAAGACATCGCTTTCAGAATTATGGAATTCATTTGCCTCTATGAACAACCTGTGATATATGGAGTGCAGACGCCTGTCCAATGCCTGTCCATTGATTTCTATCTATCTGTCATTGTCATTGAGGTATCTGTCATTTGAGATATCAACTGTTCAGTTCTGACTAGTATGTATTACAACTGAAACTAGTACAATTTTTTTATGTACTACTAGTTAATCATCAAGTACTGATACTTATTAATTAGATACTAGTACCTAATTAATAGATAATAGTACTTAAGCATTAGATACTAGTACTTATTCATTAGGTAGTAGTTCTTAATTGTTAGATACTAGTATCTATTTGATGTACTTATTCATTAGATACTAGTTCATCTGGTTGTTCCTCCTTGTTTCTCTGCTTTGTTATTCAGGAAGGATGGCATAGGCTTACAGTAGCTTACTACATTATTTTATTTTTTGGATCTGATGTAGTTGGTTCCTCAACTACATCAAACTTTCATAATAATAACAGAAAAAAACACTTGCCATATTGTCCTTTGTGGCAGTAGCCAGTTTTGGTGTAACAAGTTTTACATTTTGCTGCCAATAATAAAATGTAATCAGTGTATTAAGAGGCTGCATCCCATTAAGCTGATCTGATGTGTGTTGGTCTGCCTGATCCCTCTTTGTTTGGAATAATTTTAAGTTACTCTGCCTTATTTGGGAAAGATGGCACACTTTATTGACTCATTCACTTTTTTGAATGGCCATTCCCCTGCCATTCTGTGATCGGCAGTCGGCAGATCATGATTTTCGTGATCAGTAATCGGTGATCGGCCCCAAAAATGCTGATCGGAGCATCTCTAGTTTAAATAATTATAGATGCTTTTTAGAGGCTAAATTCAAATCAAATACCACCAAACTTCCCCCATAGTACTTTAGAATTTTGTCTACTTTATAAATACTTTATGAATATGATTGATATTTTTCAAAACATAGAGGGAGCCCTTGTATGGTCACCAATAGAAACTGTTTGTCTCTGGTGGTCATGTTTGGTAATGCGGCCAAACAAAATCTTACTGAAAGTTTATATTTTGACTTGATTTGGAATATAATTTGTTCAGATATTTAGCTTTGATTTTTCTGTCCATTTTAGGCTAAAACCGGTTTTGTAAAATACACATTTATGCAATATAATAAAATGTACATTTATTGTTTTAGTATTTTCATAAACATAAAGGTACAAAACTTTTATTAAGCTTTTTGAACTCTTTTTCACTGTACTTTGGTCTTCTTTAATATGAGACAAATGATGAGAAAAATATGATTTAAAAAAATCACTTTTGTGGGAAATGGCATATTTTAGGAACCAACAACTGTGCACCAGAAAAAATGCTGTTTTAATAGAAAAGTGACTTGTGACTGCCAGGATACAGCACTTTAAGAGTTTAATTACAGTTTGACTAGTATAAATAGGAGTTTTTGATCAGAAAATGTATTTACACTAATAATGATAAATTTTATTTATAATGCACTTTTCCTAAAATCAAAGTTCTTTCGGCGCCAATAGCCTAGTGTTAAAGTGCTCCAACAGATAGCACTGAGGTGCTCACGGCGACCCGAGTTCGATTCCCAGCTTGAGGTCCTTTGCCGATCATTTCGCCCTCTGTCTGCTCCCCATGTATTCCTGTCTCAGCTCCACTGTCCTCTCAAATAAAGGTGAAAACCCCTAAAAATATAATTATAAAACAATAAAGAAAAAGTTCCACAATTATACAAAACAAAATAATGATATCTACAGTGGGTGACAGTTCAATATGACCATTACCACCGCACGTGGCGCCACAGCGGGACTAAGGGATTAGGAACATGTTTTTAGGTGTAACAGCAGTTTGCGACTATGCCACCAGAGACCACAAAGGTACAGGATGCGAACAAACAAAAATATACAGTTGTCGTAAACACCCTGCAACTTGTAGATGGAGATGAATTAATGTAACAAAGCATTATAATTCCTTCATAAATCATTAAAAACTTAACAAGATTTATTAGCATTGTAAACTTAAGTGAAATGAGGATTCATTTTGGAAATTAAAACTAAAGAATAAAAGACAACGTAAATGAAAGTAAAAATAAATAAAGCCGTGTTTTGGCCTAAATATAGAGAGATGTACAGTGTTTATTTTAAAGTGATAGGACTAAGACAGCCAATAAATAAGCTTTTTCATTTACATTTTTATTTACAGTTTTCATTTGAGAGAATGTTCAGAATGAGACATTTGATTAGCTTTTATTAAACGCGTCTTGTCCTGTGTTGCCACGAATGCAATCACAATCTGTGTTTAATCTATTTGATTGCATATTTTAAGATTTTTTTATGTTCCTACGCTGCGACAGAGGGAACATATTGAAGTCTTAACATCTGTTTAATGACATCACTCACAAATGACATCACAGAATCACTAACAAAAATCCTAACTTTTGATTCAGATTCTGTTTTAAATTTTGATTTAGTTCTTGATATCTGAAATTTTGGGGGCATTGGTAAACAGAATCCTCATTTTAAATAAATAAATAATGGCTAAACATTACGTTCAGATTCTTGGATTTCTTTTGATCTTGTTTATTTGGATGCCTCATTTGCATACAGTAAGTCTAAAAAGCTCATCTCCATTTTTCCAGAGTCAAACTAAATTCTATTTTCCATAAAAGTTTTCCAATTACCAGGCGGTGGATTCAGTAACAGTGACATCTCTTTCAGCGGGTATGGCTTGTGTTTACAATCGCCTCTTTCACCCAAACAATGAATAATTTCCCATTCATATATTTATTCATTTATGCATAGAGCCTCAGCACACTCGGTCTCTGGACTTCAGTGACATGTTTGCTTTGCTTCATTGGCTGAAAGACAATCCATTTATTGTAATGCTAGTGAAGTCTCTTTTTACTTCACTTTTCCCTGTCTCTTATTGTTATGAGACTTTAAAATAAACTCTATAACAGCAGTCCTCTCCATATTGCATTATTGGTTTGGCATTTAAAAAAACGGAGCGCTGAGGAACTTGAAAAATCTCTTATGAGTCTCAAATGTGCCAATAGTTTATTTCTTCTGATTCTGAAATGGCAGATTGTGCAAAGAGTGCAAATGTTTTATTTTTATTTTTACTTTAAATAGTACAGAATTATTAAATAGATAGATGGATATTAAATAGATAAAATAGATCAATATATATATTAAATAGATAAAATAGATATTAAAATAATTATAAATAACATAACTTATGTATTATAAATGCATTTAATTATAAATGCATATCTCGTATCATACCTCACCTCATATATCATACCATATCTTGTATCATACCTCATATCATATCTCATATCTCATACTTCACCTCATATCATATCTCATATAATATCTCATATCTCATACCTCATATCTCATACCTCACCTCATATCATATCTCATATAATATCTCATATCTCATACCTCACCTCATATCATATCTCATATAATATCTCATATCTCATACCTCATATCTCATACTTCACCTCATATCATATCTCATATAATATCTCATATCTCATACCTCATATCTCATACCTCACCTCATATCATATCTCATATAATATCTCATATCTCATATCTCATACCTCACCTCATATCATATCTCATATAATATCTCATATCTCATACCTCATATCTCATACTTCACCTCATATCATATCTCATATAATATCTCATATCTCATACCTCACCTCATATCATATCATACTTCATACCTCATCTCATATCATATCTCATATCATACCTCATATCTCATACTTCACCTCATATCATATCTCATATCTCATATCTCATACCTCACCTCATATCATATCTCATATCATACCTCATATCTCAAATCTCAAACCTCATATCTCATACCTCACCTCATATGATATCTCATATCATACCTCATACCTCATATCTCATATCTCATACCTCACCTTATATCATACCTCATCTCTCATATCTCATACCTCACCTCATATCATACATCATATCTCATACCTCATATCTCACCTCATATCATACCTCATATCTTATCTCATATCATCTTGTATCATTCTCGTTGCATATCTCATATATCTCATATCTTATCCATATATCATATCTTGTATATAATTCATATTATATTCTCATCCATATCTCCTCTCATATCATACCTCATATAATCTCATATCATACCTCATATCTCATATAATCTCATATCATATTACATATCATCTTTTATCCTACCTCGTAGCATATCTCATATCTTATCCTCCATATATCATATTATTCATATTATATCCTCATCCATATCTCACCTCATATCATACCTCATATCATATCTTATGTCATCTTATATCATACCCTCATAGCATATCTCATATCATATTTCATATATTGTCCTCCATATATCATATCCATATTATATCCTCTCATCCATATCTCACCTCATATCATACCTCATATCATATCTCATATATCTTATCATCCATATATCATATCTTATATCATCCATATTATATCATATCATTCATATAATTTATCTCATATCATACCTCTTGTCATCTCATATTACATCTCATATTATGTATTTCATATAATTTATTTCATGTCATATATCATATCTCATATATCATCCATATAATATCTTATATCCTATATCTCATATCTTATCCTCCATATATCATGTCATATATCCTCCATATTATATCCTCATCCATATCTCACCTCATATCATACCCAATATCTCATGCCATATTATATCATAGCTCATAGCATATCTCATATCATATTTCATATATTATCCTCCATATATAATATATCATATCTATATTATATCTTCTCATCCATATCTCACATCATATCATACTTCATATCATATCTCATGTCATCTTATATCTCACTTCATAGCATATATCATATCATATTTCATATATTATCCTCCATATATCATATCATGTCCTTATTATATCCTCTCATCCATATCTCACCTCATATCATACCTCATATCATATCTCATATAATATCTTATCATCCATATATCATGTATTATATCATATCATCCATGTTATATCATATCATTCATATTTCATCTCATATCATACCTGTCATATCTCATATTATATCTCATATATCATGTATATCATATCATTTATCTCATATCATATCTCATATATCATCCATATCATATCTTATATCCTATATCTCATATCTTATCCTCCATACATCATATGATATCATCCGTATTTTATCCTCCTTATCTCACCTCATATCATACTTCATATCTCATGTCATCTTATATCATACCTCATAGCAAATCTCATATCATATTTCATATATTATCCTCCAAATATCATATTCATATTATATCCTCTCATCCATATCATACCTCATATCATATCTCATATAATATCTTACCCATATATCCTATCTTATATCATATCATCCATATTATATCATCCATATCTCATATCATACCTCATATCATCTTGTATCATACCTCATAACATTTCATATAATCTCATATATTATCCTCAATTTATCATATCATATCCATATTATATCCTCTCATCCATATCTCACCTATCATACCTCATATTATATCTCATATAGTATCTTGTCCATATATCATATCTCGTATCATATCATCCATATTATATCATATCATTCATATCTTATATCATATCATACCTATTATCATATCTCATATCATATCTTATCATTTTTATATCATATCATCCATATTATATCATATCATTCATATTTCATCTCATATCATACCTATTATCATATCTCATATCATATCTTATCATTTATATCATATCTCATATATCATCCATATCATATCTCATATTATATATCTCATATCATATACAAATGTATTACTCAAAGGGCAAATTTAGAAGTGAGAATGTTATAAGGGGTCACCATTTATCATAAAACGAGCCATAAGTGGCATACTGGGCTTTTTATTTTTTTGGTCAAACTTTGTCACTCAGGTGTTATTTTAGCTGAACTTTCTCCCGCTGGATGCCATTGTCCATGTGTTTTGTCCCTGAGCATCTGAGCATTCCCCTTCGCAGTCAGCGGTGGGGTCAGATCTCAGGGGCCACAAAACCAACCATCACCTGTCTTGCCAGCATTCAGACCTGGCCATTCTTCTCCAGCATCCCTTTCTGTGCACGATGCCTAAATGATTCAGCGAGTGGAGCTCAGCCCAAACACTCTGCCGTTTTGTTGATGGGACGGTGTTGATGTTTGAACAGCTTTAACAAATAAAACGAGTGTTTGGTTCAGAGATCCTCACCCCTCTGTCTGGCCACCCCGTTCTACAATATCAGTGTTTCTCTGGAGCTGTTCGTAAAGTGAATGTGAGGATTTGAGAATATTGTACTGGGATTTCCTCCTTTGCCTTCGATTAAACCCATCTTAAGCTTAAAGACTCGAGCGAAACCCCTCCTGGCGGCAGATGGCTTCAGGCTTGGAGTGTGAACTTTTTTTTTGGGGCATGAAGGAGAAACAAAATCTCTGAAGAGACGAGAGTTTTGTGCTGTAAATTTTTAGTATCTGAGAAAATTTGGCCAAAGCAGCTGTTTTTGATTCGCAATTAAATACTAAATTAAAGACGTTCCGGTTGGATTTTTAGTCTGTTACTGTGTTTATCTGTAAATTAACTATTTTTGTTAATGAAGGTCATATTGAGTTTCATTTGAACAATGCATTTGACATTTATTTTTGTTATATTTGTCCGTTGGTTTTATTTTCAGTCTTAAAATATGGAAATCGTTCATAAAATATTGCATTTTGTTTTACACTTTAAATGAGATCATAAACCATTGAAATATTTTTGAGGGTTTGTGTATTGCTTTGAAGTTCATTGTATTATTTATTATTAATTTACCAGTCTTGTTTTTATTATTTATTTATTTTTTTAATTATTCTACCCCACATAATTAAAGTTATACATATTGCAGGTACATTACATTACATTGTACCTTATGAAGATTTTCTCTTTTTTTATATTAATATAAAGTAATTTGGTGTACTTTATCAATCATTCGTATAGTTTTTTTTTATTTAATTTTATTTTTTTTGCCATATAATGTATTGTGCCAGAGAAAGATGTTCTCTGTTTAATTTTATTTACTTCAGAAGTTTGTTTTTTTGGGAACACATCAGGGCAAAAACTGAGTAAAAAAAGAAATTAACAGTTATAGTTATTAAGGCAGGTTGTTAAAAGCTATCTTTTGTTGTGTATTTTGAGGACAATAAATACAGTTAATATTATAAAATAAATGATATAAAAATTAAATGTATACATTAAAAAAAGTAATTTTAACATTTTTACTTTTGTTTGTGAAGTTCATTTGATAATTTTTCACAAGAGCTGTTATTTAATTTTGCGGCTTTGTGTGTTTTTTTATGCACGTTTTCATTTCATTTTGCTTTTTTAAAAAGTGTACAGCCATCACAAAATATTGTATTTTTAGCATTTTTTGCAGTCATCTTAAGGTTTGTAAGATCTTTATTATTAAGATTATTTTATTTTATTTTAGCATTACAAAATACAGAAATTTGTTTTTGTGAACACATGAGGGCAAAAAGAAAAAAAAAGTTTACTGTGGCAGATTGTTTAAAGCTGCCTTTGTTAGTGCATTTGTTTAAACAAATGCAGTTATTATTATAAAATAAATTATTCAGAATTAATTACTTTATGTGGTCAAATAAATATATATATATTTTAAAAGTATTAATTTGTTACTTTTGTTTGTGGAGTTCATATTACATTTTTTTCCAGAACTTTATCATTTATTTTTGTATCTTTGTTTTGTATGTTTTTATGCACATTTTCATTTATTTTGGCTTTTGTTAGAAAGCCATCACAAAGTATTGTATTTTTAGCATTTTTGCAACTATCTTTGTTTTTGTTTTGTTTTTGATTTGGTTTGGTTTGGATTGGATTTGTTTCAGCCAGAAAAATAATTTCTCTATTAAATTTTAAAATCTATAACTTCATAAGTTTGTTTTTGTGAACACATGAGTTACTATGGCAGAATGTTAAAGCTATTTTTGTCTGGTGTATTTTGTTAAAAACAAATATAGTTTGATTATAAAATAAATTATAAAAATATTAATTTATAAACTTAAAGTACTTAAATTTATTTGGTCAAATATATATTTATTTATTTAACAAGTACTTTTACTTTTGTTTGTGGAGTTCATATTACAGTTTTTCACCAGGACTTTGTCATTTATTTTTGCAACTTTGTATGTTTTTTATGCACATTGTTTTGTTTCTTTTTTCTTTTTAAAAAAGGTGTACAGCCATCACCATATATTGTATTTTTAGCATTTTTTTGCAGTCATCTTGAGGTTTGTAAGATCTTTATTATTAAGATTATTTTTTAGCCAGAGAAAAGTGTTCTCCATTTAATTTTAAACTGTATTATTTCAGAAGTTTGTTTTTGTGAACACATGAGGGCAAAAAGGAAAAAAAAAGTAGCAATTATTATTACTATGGCAGGATGTTAAAAGCTATCTTTTGTTGATGTATTTTGATAAAAACAAATACAGTTATTATTATAAAATAAATTATAGAAAAATTTATTAGTTTATTTGGTCAAATAAATATATATATTTATTTAACAAGTATAAATTTTAACTTTTGTTTGTGGAGTTCAGATGACTTTTTTTCTCCAGAACTTCGTCATTTATTTTTGCAACTTTGGATGTTTTTTTATGCACATTTTTTTATTTATTTTTGCTTTTGTTAAAAAGTTTAAAGCCATCACAAAATATTGTATTTTTAGCATTTTTTGCAGTCATCTTAAGGTTTGTAGGATCTTTACTAATTTATTTATTTTATTTTATTTGCCACAGAAAGAATTTCTCCATTTATTTTAAACTATATATTAGTTTACATTTTTAGGAGTTTTTTTTCTTTCTATTATTATTTTTATATTTTAAATAATTGGTTTTTATTGCAGAGAGATACAGTTGACAGCATTAGTAGACATATGTCGCTTTTCCAGCTTTTCCAGGATCAAAAAGGAAACAAAATTTCTTCATGACAGTGACAGAACAGCATATCCCTTTGCCTGATTTTACAACATCATTATCAAAACTATATACAGAAGAAAGAAAAGAGGGGGAGGGGTGAAAACAATATTAACAGTAAAAATAAATCTTAAAACTCTATAGGAAAAAGACATTAGATTGAATGGGATTTCTATTATTATTATTTATATTATTTTCTATTATTGAAGTCAACTGTTGTCTTTTCTCGCTTTTTTCTGTGCAATTTTTTTTTTTTATTCTTTATGTACATATTTCATTCATATTTTATCAGGATTTAAATATAAATTCATCATTACATGTAATAATTACAAGCTGTTTCAGTGTTTCCTAAAGAAAATAAATAGTTAAAAGAAACCTCAATTAAGTTTTAAACTGTATTACAATTTGTTTTTGTTAGAAGTTTGTATTTGTGAACACATTTGAGTTTTAAAAAAGCCCAAATTTCCCAAATATTTAGTGAAACTTGAATTGTTCTCATTCCAGGTGACTCTGGGTAAGGTTTTGAAAGCCATCGTGGTAATGAGGAGCCTTTTCATCGACCGCACGATTGTCAGAGGTTTCCACGAGAACATATACACCGAGGACCGAAAGGTAAAACGTCATTTCATTCAGTGCTTAAGTCTATAGTTTAAAACCTTAAAACATAGCTTGAGTAGGCTTCATCTGGCTTAGGTAAGAAGGTGAAATGGCCGTATTTTAAATCTATTGATAAAAGTCTCTATGCAGCCGTTTAATAATTCACATGACGAGTCGGGCTCTCTCTTGAACATGAAAAGCATGTACGTATGCGATACCCTCTATCCTCACGTCCCCCGTGTCAGCTTCCTCTCATTCATTGTGAAGCGATCTGTACGTCTCCGCAGCGTTTGAACGCTCTTTGGTGACACTAATATGAGGTGGCCATCAAAGCTGCAGAGGAGCTTGATCACAGTTAATTATGGCAGCCCATGTGAATCTTCTGAACTGCTTGCCAGGCCGGTGCTTTGTGCTGCGCGCCGCTGGGCCTCTGCGTCCAAATGTGTGTGGTGAGCAATTGCAAATTAACCTCCGCTTCTTCAACAGAAAGCTGCAACTGACTGTCACAGCAACGCTCGCACCGGGATATCAGCAGTGCCGACCAAACTGAGCTTATTACTGCTGTGACAAAACATTGATTAATCACTGATGGATACTGGTAGTGTAGATGAGACACGTTTGGAAATGAAGTGTTTGTGTTTTGCTGACTGCATATTGCTAAAATAGATATTTTTTGTCATTTTACTTGCAAGTATAGTTCTACACTGACAAAAATTATTCATTGAATGTACTAAGTTGTTTTAAGGTAAGTGGTTGCAAACAATTTATTTGGGCTGAATTTAAACAAACAAATTAACAGTGCAGTAGGTGATTGTCTTCAGAAACATTTTTGTTGTGCTGGTTGAAAGTCTCTTCACATTCCAATAGTAATGATTAAAGTAAATGATCTAAATGTATTTATCTGTATTTTTATATTCTGGGTAAGACATAACTGTATGTTCACACCAAAAGCGGCGAGAGCATCAAAGTAGCTGGAAGTCATTCATTTTCAATGGGAGCCGGCGGCGATAAGTGGCGAGGAGCAGCACGGCGCGTCTTCATCGGTGTGGGCGTCGAGGAGAGTTGAAATCAAGTCAACTTTATGGTAATGAGCTATGACGCGGTTCAGCGGCAAGCAATTGGAACATCCACCGCTTGAGAGGAGTCCAGAGAACACAGTCACTGTGAACTTTGGTTCAGACCACAGTTGTTCCCAAGGGTTTGATTATTGTGGTCGCTGGATTTCCAATTATGTGCAATGTTTTCTTACAGGAACATAAATTTAAAAAGTTACTGCCGAGTTACTGATGTGCATTAATGTTTTTGTTTTTTTTTTCTTTAAAAAAAAGCGGAATCTCGTGCAACACACAGTATTGCTGCTTCAGAATATTTCAGACATATGGACACATTGGATAATTAAGTGGACAAAGCCACAGCACATGCAACTTGGGCCCAATCCCAATTCTACCCCTTACCCCTACCCCTCGTTTTGTGCGTTTCCAATTCTCTTTAGCTTGAAGGCGTAGGACTAAGGGCAGGGGGTAGATACCCCTTCAAACGAAGATTTTTCAGGACCACACTCGAAACCAAGGGGTAAGAAAATTTGCCAGAATACACCAGCCACAGCTGCACCCGGAAGTAAGGAGATCCACTAATTAGAGTTTTTTCATTATTACGAATTTTTACAACAAACAAGCATATGTTTTATTACATTCATAACCGCGTTCGTGTTTTACCGTCATGCTTTTTTTTAAAAACCGTTAAAATAAAAACCGCTAAATCTATAATTCCTAATAATAACTCTTGTACAGCAGTCCCACAACATTGTGACACTCGATGACGCTCAAATATCCTGTCAGAAAAGTCTAGTGGCTGGGAATGAGCTTTTTACAGTGTCTGCTTTAATGTTAATGTTGTTTTGATGTGTTTGCATCGATGAATATGGCCACGGTGTAAATGCACAGTACAGGTACGATCTTATTGCCACAACTTATAACACAACTGGAATAACTACAGCAGTCGCCATCGTCTGATCTCACATGAAGCAAGAGATCGTGATGACATATGTGCAGGTGCTGTAGTGCTGTCCCAATTCTTAGGGGTAAATTTTGAAGCCCTTCCCCTTCACCCTCGGTTTTAAGGGCCAAGGGGAAGGGGTAGGGGTACAAAAATAGAATTGGGATTGGGCCTTGATCTTCCATTGTTAAATGAATTTGATAATAAGTGTGCAACATTTTCACGCTAGAAAGCATGTTTTATGCAGGAATGTAACTGATATGATATGCTGCAACGGCCCCTTTAAATACGAGATCAATGTAGCGAATTTTGATGCTCTCCGCCGGAGCTGAAGGCAGACAGCGTTGTCGCCAGGGCGGCCAGAGTGACCTTTGACGCTCTCACCACTTTCGGTGTGAACGCACAGTAAGACTTAAAAATGTTCATCCAATTAAAATTTGTCGGCCCGACAATTCCCATAATTCTGATAAGTAGCCCAAACTGTCTGTCACAAATGTAGATTTGTACATCTGCGCAGCTGTTCACGCAGATCCGCCGTTTTTGGATGTGCACGCACGACAGCAGAAAAAACTAATCCTGAATCCAAATCTTTTTAAAATCCTGAATCAATATTGGTGTTACTTTTGCACTCTGAAGGAAGAATGACACCTTGGCTGAAGTATTTCGTTTAGAGAGATAATGTTATGTTTTAAAACTATTTTAGTCACGCAAAGCATATGCAGATGTGTTATTATAAATGGGTTATTTGCATAGAAGGGTTGTTCAGCCACTGAAATCTTCCGGCGAAGCTTGATGTAACTACTTTCAGTTTCATGAGGGACCTTTTACAGCAGCGATTATGTCGGTTTTTATTTAGTTTAATAACAAAACATAAGTTAATAGCGCTATATTTTACGCTACCTCCATTCTAAAACACGAAAGTATAGATCAGCACTGTAAACATTGCAACATGCTGTGGACTACAAACGTCCAGTTGTTGCCGCGATTTCAAAATGCAGATATGGTGTAAACATCACTTTAATATCATTCAGTTCAGTTTAATTTAAACAATTAAAAGCATATTAGGCATCAAACTAAATCACAATCTTTTTAAGAGTGTCCTCCTAGGCTTCATTTCATGGCACCAGGTAAACACCGTGGGGGCTTCCCTGCTTCAGCCTATGTAACCCGGTGAGCAATAAAACAATGCAGTCCTCTGTAGCACACCCTCGTGTTGTCTGTAATAGTGTTGTCCCTCTACTGAAGTTTTAAAAACGTCCATTTCCCACTAATTTGCCATAGTATTTAGGTAATGTAATGTAATGTAATGTGGATTTATATAGCGCATTTATTGTGTATGGCCATACACCCAAAGCACTTCACAATCATGAGGGGGGTCTCTCCACTCCACCACCAGTATGTAGCATCCACTTGGATGATGCAACGGCATCCACAGGACAACGGCGCCAGTGCGCTCTCCACACACCAGCTATTGGTGGAGTGAAGAGACAGTGATCGAGCCAATTCGGTGGATGGGGATGATTAGGAGGCCATAATGTGTAAGTGCCGATTGAGGGACTTTGGCCAGGACACCGGGGTTACACCCCTACTTTTTACGAGAAGTGCCATGGGATTTTTAATGACCACAGAGAGTCGGGACCTCGGTTTAACATCTCATCCGAAAGACGGCGCTCACTGACAGTGTAGTGTCCCCTTCACTTTTTACTGGGGCATTAGGACTCACACAGACCACAGGTTGAGCGCCCCCTGCTAGCCTCTCTAACACCACTTCCAACAGCAACCTAGTTTTCCCATGTGGTCTCCCGTCCAGGTACTGACCAGGCTCAGCCCTGCTTCGCTTCAGTGAGTAACTGGTCTTGGGCTGCAGGGTGATATGGCTGTAGTATATATAGTACAAATATATAGTATATATAATACTATAGTATATATAATACTATAGTATTTACCAGTGCTCAACAAAAATGACTGTGATTGGCCATGAAGGTCATCAGATTAACGCTTTTCACTGAGTGCAAACACAGATACACAAACACTGGAGCATTTTAAAGCCTCAAAGATCAGTCGATTGCTCATCTGTGTTTGCACTCGGTAAATATCAGTGAAGTGCAGTGAACTGATGACTTTCACGGCCAATCACAGTCATTTCTGTTGAGCACTGGTGGATACTATGGCAAATCAGCTCTGTTGCATTCAAGTTGGTGAGAAATTGAGGTTTTTTATAAATTTCAGAACCGAAATTCAGTATCGTGACAGGTCTAATAGTAAAAGAATCAGTTCATTAACTTGAGTTTGATAAATGGTATCTAAACCGTGTGTTTGGGAAAGATAACATTAGTTGACTATTGCCATTTCCATTAACGTAGCTAAAAATAAGGTCTGATATCTCTTTTTATTTTCACTTTCCATTCAGAACGGACCTTCGGGTCACTCTGAAGACGGTGAAATTATAAATTTGTGTCGCTTTCTCTTCGCTGATAAGATATACAGCCAGGTACACAACATTCCTGTCTGACTCAGGCAATACTTCCAGGTTTCTTCCCACCGCAGCCTCAATTTCACTTTTTAAATGGCGGCCGCGTGAAATCAGTCTATTTCACCTAGCCTGCTTTACTGAGCTGAAGTTGGTTTTATATTCCCATTGGTTCATTTTTGAACAATGACAACCTGTGATGCGCTTCCTATATTGTTTATCATGCTACTTTGACTATTCTGTCTGAAACAGCATGTAAGTATGGCTTAGTAATAAGTGTAATTCCTGCACACAGCCGGCCAACCACTAACCATACAGTAGTCGCTTTAGGGCAAAGTGCATGAGAGAGTGAGACCACTGATCCTTGCATGCATGAAATATTGCACATTATTACAAGTTTTGCTTGCTACACAACTGAAACGTGCTACATATAATACACAGGGCTCGAAACTGCGACCATTTTGGTCGCATATGCGCCCAAAATTTAATCTATGCGACCTCATAATATAATTAGGAGCATTTGTGCGACTACAATGACTGTTTCGATTTTTAACGACCTGTTTTGATTTTTTTTCCAAAAACATGCTGAATCGGTCTTCCCTGCCGTTATATTGGCTCATATGAGCTGTCAATCACTCAAGGCTTTCCGCTGTCAGATGTGACAGAAGCTTTTGTGATCGCAGGAAATGCAAATAGCTGAAGTTTGAGGAAGACACAATGAAAAGTACACAGGTTTGCAAACCCACCTAAAGTTACAAATAATGGCGTGCTGAGAGAGTGCAGAAAGACTCTGAGTGGATCAGCTGTTTAATGGCCCAAATCTCAATGCGTTGCATTCAATGCGTGTTCAGCTCATGTCCGCTAAATGTAAAATCCAAAGAAGCTCGCCTTTACTAAGTTTATACTGAAACTGCGGCTCATAAACGGTGCTGCGCAGGTGGTCATCACGAGAATCCTGCTCTGCCTCGCTCATATATTGGGCCGGCTGACTCGCCTGCTTTTCCACAAACACAGAGAAATGTAAATCGGTGCATAACGAGACTGAGCATTTAAAATAACACAAACCAAAATTTTTAAAGAGTGGTAGAAGTGAGACTTTTTTCCTTTCTTTTTCCCGTTCATCCTTAAGATGCATATTATTCTTTTAGTTAGTTACTGATGACTGCTTTCAGCATTGAATTGAAGGATTTATTATAATCTTAGTTTGTTTTTAGCAGAAATATTCTGTTTATTAAACTGACGCGTATAAAAACAATAGTGCTAAATGGATATTTCTTACTGCAATGCTTCATTTTTGTTTGATGCAAACCAGTGGTGTAGTCAGGGCTGTACGAATGTATACTCCATATGCCTACTTTTTTCCACGAGCTGTTTGGGTATTACGACTTCTGAGGATCAGTAATTGCGTATACCCTCAGTATTCACCTTATTCTAAGGTCAATACTCGCTTGTTTAGCTGATTAGACGTCCCTAATTTGTGTAATCGCATCCTCTTTAAGTGTATACCAAATGTTTTTTTAACTTGCATCTTAATTTGTTGCAATTGGTACATTTTTGTATAACTTGCACCATTACCCGCCCCCTGACGAGCGCAGCTGTGAGAAAAAAAAATTTCGAGAGTTTCGAAAATTTTCATTCGAGAGTTCTTTTAAAACTGCGACAAGTCAACTAAATGATGTCTCGTTGAAACATTCAGGTAAAGTTATAAAACAGTCTGGACGTCGCTTTAACTTAGAAATGTGTATATAACTAAATATAATATTACACATACTGTAGCTTATTTGAGTTTTTGAAGAAGTGTACTTTGCTTTTGTTTTCCTGATTTAATTTTTTTTTTTTTAACTTACAGTTTATGTTAACAACATTATAATTACTATTAGCTAAGCATAAATCATTGAATAAGATTAGACTATCAGCATCTCTCTTTAAAATAAACAAATTTATTTACATTTTTTTCCTTTTTAAATGGATAGTTTACCCCCAAAAAAAGAAAATTGTCATCATTTACTCAACCTTTACTTGTTCCAAACCGGTTCATCTTTTTTTCTTCTGTTGAACACAAAAGAAGATATTTTGAAGAAAGGGTTGTCTGGTGTCATCTTTACGGTGCACGTTCATGATGGCAGGAGGTGTGGCTTTGGACGGCAGGGGTGGGACTGTGTTTTCAAAGAGGTTATACTAACTGGTTAGCATTTTGGCAGATCACCTACTGCATCTTTAATTTGAACATTGCGAAAATTGATTTGTTTGTCTTAATTCAGCCCCTATAAATGGTTTGCAGCCACTTACCTTAAAACAATGTCATAAGTCCAATATATTTTTTTTTTTTTAATTCAGTGTATGGCAATTGTACTTTGTTAAAGGTAAAAAAAAAATATTATTATAAAGTAAATTATATAAAAATAATATTTATAAATGTTAAAACATGTATTTTCATTTAAAGTTTTTTTGGGCCATAAATATTAGGACATTTATTTATTTATTTATTTATTTATTATTCAATTTAACAAGTATATATTTTTATTTTTTGTTTTTGGAGTTCTTTATGTAAATATTGTATTTCTATTTTATCTGGAGTAAATATAAATTCATCATTACATGTAATAATTAACGGTCACCCCTCCTCATCCCCCATCCTTTTGAACATAGAAATGAAAACCACAAGTTCAGCCTAAATGATTGCCAATCTTCAACGATTTGGTGCACAGATTTAAGCTTGGTATCATATTAAAGAAGACAGCTGTCAGATTGTAGCTGAAGTTCAAAACGTTAAAGTTAATAAAACAAACGTTATTTCATTTATTTCAGTGTTTCTCAAAGACAATAAATTATTTAAAAAAACTTACATCAATCAATCCAGACTGTATGTCATTTCAATTGCTGAGTTCAATGTTAAACATCAGAAGTTGTCAGAGCAGAGATCAAGATTCCATAATGCAATTCAAAAACATAAATAAGTGGAAAACATCCATGAATCACAACTACAGGCAATTTCTTTTAAAACATACAGTCCTACAACTGTTAATAAACATTTTACAGCACAACATTTTCTGATTAGGTAATGAGAGAAGAAAGGATTGAAGTTAATTAGTAGTTTGTCAATATAAATAAGCAATATTGAGATCAATATGTGAGATACAGTGTTGATTTGATGCTTATATATACTGTGTTAATATTTAACTGCTAGCTTTTGTCTGTTATAAATAAACACTACAGAGCAACTCAACAGAAATGAGATCGAGTTTATTTGGGAAGGAAACAAACTCTGAAAAACAGCAAACAGTAATTAATTCCAGCTCATTATAGATTTAATATTTGGGAAACTTTAAAATTAGATGAGCTCTTTCTGAATGTTAAAAATGCACCCTGCTTATTTAAAAATAAACCTTGGGGTTGAGGAGAAATCAATCAGAATCACTAAGTGTCAATTGTATGTATAGTTGTGTTTTATGTCATACGAAAATGTAAGTCTTTTTCAAATATTTCTCAAGTGATGCAAGGACATTTCACAGCATTTCATATTATATTTGTTCTTCTGGAGAAAGTCTTATTTATTTTAATAAGGCTAAAATAAAAGCAGTTTTTAAATAAAAAAATAATAATAATAATAAATTTAAAGGTGCAGTAGGTGATCTGCCAAATGTCGTGCATGCAAGGATCGCTGGTCTCACTCTCTCACACGCTTTGTCCTAAGGCAGGGGTCTTTTTTCAGCAAAGAGCCATTTCAGATTTTTTGGCAAATGCATTTTTTTAAAGAGCCATTGGGGATATATATGAAGCAAACTAAAGTTGAGCAAGTCCATGTATTAAGAAAGGATAATTTATACTTTTTTTCTTTTCGCCATCAACACTCATGGATGTTGTTTGAGTGTACGTGCCATAGAAATGTAAGTTGCATGCTCTTTATTGTTGTCGCATTTCAAGTTAATTCACAGTGCTAAAATGTCCTTTTATTCTTATTCTTATTCATTTTGCTGTTAAAATATACAATAAACAAGTCATTTTAATTGTATTTTCAATAGGAAACTGATGTTTAGTGACAGTTTAAATTTTTTATTGAAGGGAGCCACATATTTTTGGTCAAAGAGCCACATGTGGCTCCCAAGCCATAGGTTCCTTACCCCTATCCTAAAGGACTATGGTGCTTGGCCAGTAAGGTCATACTTACATGCTGTTTCAGACAGAATATTCAGTAGCGTGGTAAACAATATAGGGAGCAGGCTGTCATTGTTCAAAATTAACCAATGTGATGTGAATATAAAACCAAGTAAAGCAGGCTAGGTGGAATAGCCTTATTTACTGATGTTTTGTTGTTGAACTAAATAAAAATCTACATTATCGATGGTGTAAAAGGTCCCTTATGAAACTAAAAATAGTCACATCAATTTTTCGCCGGAAAATTTCAGTGGCTGAACAACATTTCCGGGCATATACCCATTTGTAAAAACAAAATCTACATCAGCTTTGCGTGACTAAAATTGTTTTAAAATATAACATTACCTGTCTAAAAGAAATACTTTAGCCATGGTGTCATCCTTCCTCCAGTTTGCAAAAGCTACGCCAATATTGATTCAGGATTTTAACAAGTTTTGATTTAGCATTTGTTTTTACCGCTGTTACTCTCGCGGATCTGCGTGAACGGCTGCAGATGTACAAGCAGCTAGGCAGCTAGCTCTCTGCAACTCTCACATGGTCACCCACTTAAGCTAAGCAGGGCTGCGCCCGGTCAGTACCTGGATGGGAGACCACATGGGAAAGCTAGGTTGCTGCTGGAAGTGGTGTTAGTGAGGCCAGCAGGGGGCTCTCAACCTGCGGTCTGTGTGGGTCCTAACGCTCCAGTGTAGTGAAGGGGACTCTACTGTATACTGCTCAGTGAGAGCCGAGGTCCTGACTCTCTGTAGTCATTAAAAATCCCAGGATGCCCTTTGAAAAAGAGTAGAGGTTTAACCCCGGCATCCTGGCCAAATTTGCCCACTGGTCTCTGTCGGTCATAATATAATTGGCTTTATCACTTTGTCTCCTCTCCAGTGTGTGGTCTGTAGTCTGGCGCAATATGGCTTCTGTTGCGTTATCCAGATGGATGCTGCACACTGGTGGTGGATGAGAAAATTTCCCCAAAAATGTGTAAAGTGCTTTGAGTGTTTAGAAAAGTCCTATCAGTTTGGGGTACTTATCAGAATTATGGGAATTGTCGGCCCGACAATATTTAACTGGATGAACATTTTTTAGTCTTATGTCTTACCCAGAATATAAAAATACATATAAATACATTTAGATCATTTACATTAATCATTACTATTGGAATGTGAAGAGACTTTTAACCAGCACAACAAAAAATGTTTCTGGAGACAATCACCTACTGCATCTTTAAGGTCAATATTATTAGCCCCCTTAAGAATTTTTTTTTTTTTTTTTTTTTTTTTTTTTTTTTTTGCGATTGTCTGCAGGACAAATCACTGTTATCCAATAACTTGCCTTATTAACCAAACTTGCCTAGTTAACCTAATTAACCTTAAGCCTTTAAATGTCACTTTGAGCTGAATACTAATATCTTGCAAAATAACTAGTAAAAACATTATGTACTGTCATTGCAAATGCAAAAGAAATGAGTTATTAAAATATTATGTATAAAAATGTCTGGGAAAAATTCTTGGGGAATTTGCACTTTCATTGGCACTTGGGGAAATATTTAAAAGAATGAAAATTTCTTATTAAGGCTAATAATTGTCTTCAACTGTACCTGTTGAATTTAGACATAATTTTGGGATTATGCAAGAGGAAGATTCAGGACGAGAATATTGACAGTGTTTTTCTCTAAACGGCGCCTCTAGTCCTCACAATTCAAACAATGCCACATAGCTTACCATAACCATATGCAAGAGGTCCAACGGAGCTCGCCTGAACCCCCAAGCACACACAAAAAAAAGGGAGAGGAAGGGGTAGGAGAAGGGAAACTATGCTATCAAAGTAGGGCTTCAAAGACTATCTCAGACATCTCTTGGGTAATTTGCGATCCGGCATTCTTTTTACTTCAAAGGGCAGCAGTGTATGGAGGTGGGTTTGAGGACAGAGGGGAGATGGAGTCTGATTTCTCTGATAAATGCTGACACCGGGCCTGTTTGATATTAGACTCTGAGAACATTTTGATTTGTTGTCGTCTTTGAAAACTCTTCTGATGACCTTCGCTCAACGGGTTGATTAGTGATGAGTTTTTTTAGGCCCTCAAACAACAACCAGACGCAGGGCTCAACATAACTGACCTTTACACTGTCGAATAACATCTAACGAAGTAGGGTTGTCACGGTTCTGGAATTTAGTACCAATCAATATTGAAATGTTAAAAGCGGCCATTTCCCACTAACATTTGAGCGCTGTTGATCATGTTCTTAAATAGCGTTGATTTGCCAGTGTTCACGTTCTCAACAGAAATGACTGTGATTGGCCGTGAAGGTTGACAGATCATCGAACTCACCGGTGTTTACGGAGTGTAACCACAGAAATAGGGACACTGGAGCGTTTTAAAGCCACGATTCATCAGCCGATTGCTCGTATATCAGTTTATAGACAAACCAATTGATCGACGTGACTTTCAAGCACTCCAGTGTCCCTTTATCTGTCTTTACACTCAGTAAACAGCGGTGAGTTCGGTGAACTGTCGACCTTCACAGCCAATCACAGTCATTTCTGTTGAGCACATGAACACATTGGCAAATCGGCAGCATTTAAGACCATGCTCAACAGTGCTCAAATGTTCGTGGGAAATGGGCATTCTTAAAATTTCTGTAATGATTGGTACCGAATTCTAGTATCGTGACAACACTATTTCTCTAGTGTTTATAGAGATGGTTCAACCCCCAAAAAATTTCATTTAGTCATTAAGTACTAATTTGGTGTAATCTAAATTATCAAATTTCCAGGTTTTATAACGTTCCAGTTGTTATAAAAACTACTTTGGGCTGCAGCTAATTAAAGGTTATTAACAAAATTACCTAATGCAATGAAAGACAGGCAACCTCTACCCAGTTGGTAAAATTAAATGTTGAACAGTGGAACAGTTCAGTTAAATGTTCTAGTGGAAGAATCCATTGAGCTCAATGCATGACTGACTGATCACACAGTGCCTGTTTGAGACAGGTAAAACAAACTCATCTACACATGCAGAGAAATCACCACAGGACGATTACAAGACTAGACCGTACACTTTAAAGAATGCTGAGTAAACACTGAATGCTATGAAGTACAAAACCAATGCTGATTGCTTGGTTTTGTTTTCTAAGCAATAATTAAAATACCCAGTTTCCCCAGTTAATAAAGTGTCTTAGATTAATTCCTTTAAAAAGAAAAACTCAAGGCAACAATATGACATTTATCTCAATGCAGGGCTCCAAATTGCGACCATTTTGGTCGCATATGCACCTGAAATTTAATCTAAGCGACCTCAAAATATATTTGGGAGCATTTGTGCGACTGCATATAATGGCTGTAGTGCGACCTGTTTAGATTTTTTCTAAAAATGTGCTGAATCGGTCTTCCCTGCCGCTATATTGGTTCATATTAGCTGTCAATCACTCAAGGATTTCCGCTATCAGATGACAGGGAGCTTTTGTGACCGCGGGAAATGCAAACGGTTGAAGAGTGAAAAGTACACAGGTTTGCAAACCGCACCTAAAGTTACAAATAATGGCGCCGATGACAGCGATCATGTGGTGAATGTTGATCCGCTAGTCGAGATCAATCGAGTGTTTTCGGAGAGAGTGCTGAAAGACTCGGAGTTGATCAGCTGTTTAATAACCCGAATCTCGATGTGTTGCAATCACTGCGTGGTCAGCGCAAATGTCCGCTTAATGTAGAATCTAACACTGTACACATCATTGCCAAAGAAGCTCGCCTTTATTAAGTTTACACTGAAACGCAATGAACGCATTGTGGTGTTTTAAGCCATGAGACGCAGAGCACAGATGCTATTGACAATTTTGGAGGTAATTAATAATATAATAACACTAATACTGAAATTGTTACGGCATTTAAGAATGACCAAAACAACATTTCAGATGTTTTACACTGCGCTCAGCCTGCTGGTTTGTCCATTCACATATATTTTTATGATCACATGATCTCTTATAACAAAATTACATGACTTTTTTTAATGCACATACTGGAATTTATTCGCTAAAAGTGTTTCCATCGTAGTTTGTGTACGGCTTTTCTTATCAAATAAAAAGTTTATCCTACTCAGTTATTCGCATGTTTTTATGTACATTTTCAAAATTGATGCGCATCTTGGCATTTCCATCAACCGTGTTTTATGTGCATATCCAAAATGAGCATAAAAATAGGTGGATGGAAACATAGCTACACTGTAAAAAATAAAAAGTTAACTTAAAATTGTAAAGCAACCGGCTGCAAATATTTTTTTTAAGTTGACTGAAAAGGCTGATTTAAGTCAAGTAGAGACCTTTTTCTTAGAACGCAAAATTACCCATTATGCTTTGCGTGTATGCAGAAGGAGAATGCTAAGAACTTCCAGTCGGCAGCTGATGTGTGTAAACTGTCACATTTGGAGAGCTTTGAAACGATAGTTTTCATCTATTTTACCTGCTTTTATCATCTTTGAACTAATACTGTTGTCGATCAGCGCCACCTCCTGGACTGATCATTTAAAAAATGTGATCCAATGGGATGGAAAACAACTGCTGCGAGGCTTTTTCCCCTTGTTGACAGACGGCATCTTGTGCTGTTTAAATGAAGCCTCGTCATCGCTAAAGTCAACATTTTCTCTTTCTTTCAAATATATAACCAACCCAAACAAATGTTATTCACCATAAATGTTTGACACACACACACATGTAACGTTAGCCTGTACAGTCCCACTAACACACTGATTTAATAACTGTGACAAAGTGAAAATAAAGTGACGTTTTGAAATGACAGAAAAACACAAACCTTGGTAAATAAAACACACTAAATGAAACACAAACGGCTCGCGATTAGAATCAACAGCAAATCAGCCAGCAGAGTATCAGTAACAGTCATTTTTGTAAATTGCATGACTTACATACCTGTTAAGCTTCATGCCAGTAATCTGGTTTGCTCTATGATGCAGTGAAGTATTGCGTGCGTGCGTGTGTGCAAGTGTGTTGAAGAGTCGCTGAGCTAACAGCTGACAGACTGGGTAAACGCGGGCACACACACTGTATTTCTGAAGGCAGACACGTGAACTAGGAGAACGTTTTTCTCTCGCGCTTGAACCACCTCTGACAGATTATAATGGCTTTAACACACACCTTTCAAAGTTGTGTGTCAAAAAAACACTTCGTAAACGCTCTTTAAACCCATTTTCGGAGTGCAAATTACCAGTTGTAAACACTGTAAACGGAAGTTCTAAACATTCGACCGGGAGACACTGGTCGCTATGGCGCCCTCCATGCAGCTGCCAAGAAAAAGGTCTATGCTTTACGGAATAATTTGGCACAACTTCAACCACTGAAGTTTAATAAACTCGGCCGGTTGCTTAAAAATTTTAAGTTAACTCAACTTTTTTTTTTACAGTGGAAATGCTCAAATAAAGAAATCATAATTCAAATTTTCCTCAACTGATTTTTTTACTTTCATTGAACAAACCGTTCTAAACGTGCAGTTAAATCATTTTTATGAGTAAATTCAACTCTGAGCTCAAAAATATGTCCACCTAATTTACAATTTTAAACTGAGTAACAATTTGTAAGTTGGATTTTTTACAGTGTACTGACTATCCAGTTGAGCTTTAAGGAGCTTAACATTGATTGAAATCTTCTTCTCTTTTTTTTTTTTTTTAGCTGGACATCTGGTCGAAATCCAACTATCAAGCATTTCAAAAGGTGGGTAACATCTTAACACATCCCAACAAATACACAAAACTCACTGTAGTCAACAGAGCGTGTCTTTCTCATTACCCGTAGTGTGTAATTAAACCACCCTGCTCTTGTATTCTCCATTTGAGCAGCGCAATAAATTAATAACTAACATTTGCATAGAATGTCCGTGAAATCCTAATAAGATCTTCCCAATGACGCTGGCGTTTCTTGTCACCTCTCCGCCACCAATCCCAGCCTTTCATCCCTCAGACATCATTTGTCCCCGTGCTAGTTTTTTTTTATTTCATTTCCACTTGGCCCTCATTTGACAGCCTCTAAACATCTGGGCTCCAGGCGTCTTCTCTCCAGCCTGCCCGAATCTCATTAGGCTGGAATTAGAGAGCAGTCAAGCCTCAGAGGCAGATGAAACCATGCATTCTGGGTAATGCTGATGCACCTTTGAAAGAGCGGGGAGGAAAAAACTTGAGAGAATGTGTACGAGGAGCTGCCTGGAACTGAAAGCGAGGGGTTGCAGGAACCCGGCTGGCATTGTAACTGAGCTGCTCGCATCGGCACGGGCTGATCAAAGCGCAGACCTGTTTATTTCTGCTTTTCTCCGGCTGCGAACGCGTTCTTGAACCCGAAACTGGAGGGACGGGCTGCCTCTCATCTTCCCCTCCCAGCTGTCACTACTGCATTCCCGTTTTCTGTGCTCGCTTAATTAATCGTTCTTTACTCTTCACACGTCCCCGCTGTCCGATAGTTTCTACACAGATGTTTTTTTGTGTTTGTTAAAGCATCACTTTATTTTTTTGGTAGCACTTTACAATAAGGTTGTGTTAGTTAGTGTTAATTGATCCAATTATGAACATAAACAAACAATGAACAACACATTTATGGGTTCATGCTAGTTCATTAAAATACAGTTGTTCATGTTAACTCGCGGTGCATTAATGTTAACAAGCATGAATTTTGGTGTTATTAATGGATTAATAAATACTGTAAAAGTATTGCTCATAATTAGTTCATGTTTGTAAGTTTAAAGGGTCACGAAACACCAAAACACATTTTTTGAGCTGTTGACAGTCATATATGTGTCCCACGCTGCTATAAACACTATTAGGACACATATATTGCACTAAAAAGTGAAAATTGTTTGTTTTTGCGTTATTTTGAGCAAATTCGTTCTTCCAGTTTGAAACGAATTTTTGAAGCTGCGTCACGGCCATGAGATACTTAAGCCGCGGTCACACTGGACTTTCCTCCCCATAGACTTCCATTCATACGCACGCGAATGCGTCAGACCGGAAACGCAGGGTCATGCGTCGAGTTTCGCAGATTGCTGCAGTGCAAAGTTCAAGCTTGGTGAACTCTGACCTGCGAAATCGCATCACTTGACTGCGTGAGATCAATCCAGGATCAAAACATGACCTCTCTGAACAGAAATTTAAAACATGGAGAAATCGCTCGCTTTTTAATGTCTAATCATCTTATTTAATCCCGCCCCTTTTCGCAGAGCCATGCGACAGAATTTTGCAAGCTCAAACTCTAGTGTAACCGCGGCTTTAGGTGTAAATCCAGCCTGGAGAGTGGCTGTCTCTCCTTTCGAGACAATGTGTTGCGAAAACAAGTGAAAGAACTAAAATTTGGAGACACGGGTCGTCGGTGTTGCAACGAAGGTTTTGTTTTCATTTTCCCTGCTGCTGGAATCACATGTGGATTACAGTGCATGCGACAGAAATGCGTTTGTAAGGAACATTTTTTACCCGAGAGCTTTTCGCATCTAGAAATGATGAAATCCGGATTTGCCGCTCGTCTCCTTTTAAAAAAGACACAGCTCCAGTTTGATTGTCTGTCTACAAATTTGGTAAGTGTGTGTGATCAATGCCCTTTGTTTAACCCAGATAGCAAAGTTAGTTTGTATCGTCAGCAGTGCTCTTTCAGTTTTTAAAGACATACCATAGTCAAAATGATTTAGTTACTCAGTTTACAGTACATTAATATCACTGCAATATTATAGTACAATATTATAGACTGAAAGATCCTCTGTAAATTCTGCTCTCCGAGTGTAAACATGTTAACACAAACTATTCCCGTCGTGCAGGATTTATGTACATAAGTTACAGAGAAATGCAGAGGATTTTTTTCTCCCATTCGCCGTGCAGTATCAAACATACTGCGTCTGTGTTTGTTTTGCCTGTGAAACTCAGCGCGTGCCCAAATGGAAACGCCCTTCTTTGCAAGTCTTTCCCTCCCCCGACACTCCCACACTCCCAGAGCTGGACGCGCCCACTTTCCTGATTTTTTTTTTCAAACTAGAGGTGTGAAAACACCCTGCTGAGACAGGGGGTTTCGTGGCCCTTTAACACCCAACTCTTTAACTGTTGAACTAGGTATTGCACACCTGGTTCAAAACACAGGTGTGCCTGACTGTCGAGCCTAAAGGCAAATTTTAGGCTGATTTAAACCATATTCTGAATAAAAGCACGCGATAGAAGGAATATGTTCCATATTAAATTGAGTTTTTGTTCTTACTAACACCTGAAATTGAGATTTTAGAAACAGAAAACATCAGAAAACTTTCACAATGGTCACCACATGTACACCTCATGTGCTTTATTCAGTGTTAAATGCTAATAATGTGAGTTTCAATGCCATTTTACATGACATTTATTGCTATATACTGAAAGCAGCAGCAGAAAGTTCACCTCAGATCTTGAAAATAAAATAAACCATTTGAAATTGAACTTCAGAACTGTGACTCAGTGCAAGCCTACACATATCAGTGATTTAGCATCTACATTTAATAATGTTAAAGAGGTTTAATATGTATTAATTAATGTACCATTAATTACCATTAATGTACCTGTCGCGTTTCGTCTGGTGCAAACAGACAAATTGCTTATCACTGCAAATCTCATCACGTAGTGTGTTGTTAGGACATGGAGGTTACAATATAACCTGCTCACCTAATGTTTACATTCGTAATATTTATATTATTTGCTAATTAATAACCACCTCAGGTGGAACTCTGAATCTGCGTCTCATTTTGGGGCTGCTAATCGGAGGCCGCATTTCAGTCAGAAACGCACACTTTGAGAGCCTTCCTGACTGAATGAATGAAATACGCGGTTTTCCAACAAGGCAACCCGGGGTGCTGAAATATAATTGGCTAAACTGCCATTGGGCGGGTTAAATGACCAAAACAAAGACAGCATTTCGGCACGGAAAACACATTTTCAATGCAGAATTTCTGACTTCAGCATTGTTTTTCAGATAAACAAGAATGTTCACTTGGCATTTTCTTAAATATCTGCAAACATATGATGGTATTTTTCTGCTTTAGAACAGCCTGCAACCCCTAAAATGACAATGCCAGTGACTCGCGACCCCTACATTCCTCGGAGGTGGTTATACATGTAGAAATGCTGCACACACAACAATAGGTCTATATAAACACAAGCATATTGACAGCACAAAAAAGTGCAACAGTCTAACAACCATAGGCTATAATTTATATAGTCAATTATTAATTTGTGTATTAACGTCACCTAATGAGACTGGTGGACACAATGTTTTTAGCACAAGTCTATTCTTGGTTTAATTTCTGAGACCGCCACTCAGAGATCATCCTTAATGTTCGGTTATGGCCTGTATTTATTTTTAATGTATTTGATTGCCATAAAGGTGTCAAAAAGTCTAACCTGGTGCTATAAAATCAATCTGCTGCAGCTGACAGTATTGCCATGTTGGTAATCTAACGTAAACACACAATTCTACAAAAAAAAAATTAAAAGGCTGGAATATTGATAAAATATGGTAATTATAATAGTTTAATCAAATTTATTTTACTTTTGGAAATCACCAAGCAACCCCGTCATTGTCCCGCTTTGGGAACCACTGCTTTAAAAGAGTCAAAAACTTACATACAGCACCTTTGATTAACATTTGCTCATGAAAACTTGTTGTAAAAATGTGACCCTTTTTTTCTTTTGCAACAATAGCAGTTTGAGTTTCTTTTTTTTTTGCGAGAGGTAAAATTGCCTGTTTTTTCTCCATAAGGACTTTTGGTCACTATGGTCAGACTTTTGGGAGTGTAATGAAGTGATGACTGGAGATTGAAGCGGTTCGCTTTTTAGTCCCTTTATATAATTACATTAGTGATGGAAGATGGGATTTTAGGGAAAGTAATAAGGTTATAGTGTTCTTCTGAAAATTGGACTTTGGAGTTAATCTGGGTGTAGGTAGATTGATCTGGAAGCGGATTTTAATTAGGATTTCTTCAAATGTGTGCCTGTGCATGCAATGAAAGAAATGCTAAAAAAATGTAGAACACAAGTTCAAGAACAAAGATGTGTTGCATTGTGCACAGTAGATTGTATTATTATAATTGATAAAATGTGTTTTATTAAATTAATACAATAATTTTATATACACTATACCAGTCAAAAGGTTTAGAATAGGTTTAATCTTTTTAAATAAGTCTCTTCTGCTCACCAAGCCTGAATTTATTCGATCCAAAGTACTGCAAAACAGTAGAAATGTGAAATGTTTTTACTATTTAAATAACCGTTTTCTATTTGAAAGATTTAAAATTGATTTCAGTCACATGATCATTTATTAAAGAAATATAGAAAAGGAATATAGAAAAGAAATGACAGAAATTAATACTTATTTATCTGTCAAAGATGCTTTAAATTGATCAAAAGGGAAAAGGTCATTTATTTAAAAAAAATGAATTCAGATATCTTAAATGTCCTATTCATCAAAGACTGCTAGACAAATTCTAATCAGCAAATCAAAATATTATAAGGGTTTCTGAAGTATCACATGACTGGAGTAATGATGTTAAAAATTCAGTTTTGATATCACAGGAATAAATTACTTTTTGAAATAGATTTAAATATAAAAAGCTATTTTAAAGAGACAAATACTTCAATATTTTGCAGTTTTTCCTGTTCATTGGATTAAATAATGCAGTCTTAGTAAGCAGAACTTATTCATTTTCATTAAAAAAAAAAAAAAAAGGTTTGACAGCATACAACAAATTGACATTTAAAAGTTTAATTATTAATGCTTTTTCCCTTAAATTAGAATTAGATTTTTTTCTGAGTCATTAGTTTAGTTCACAGAACCATTTTGTCCAAGTTACAGACCAAAAATATGTCATACTGGCTATATAATTACTTAAAGAAGCCCTATTATGCATTATAAAATGTCATAGTTTGGTTTCTGTGACACTAATCTGCGACAATTGGTCCAATGATCCAGTTTGTTGTTATTGGTGGACAGTTGGAAACAAAACACCCATTATGCCTTATCAAGACAGTGTTGAAGCAACAAGCTGCCATGGTACAGAGTACTGTATATGTGTGAGTCCAATGCAGGAATGCATTAAAGCAATGCAGTTAAACATTAGCAGATTTCTCTATTCTTGCCCATAACTCCTAGTAATTACAACAACATGCATTGTGTTAATCAACACAACAGAAAAACTTAAACTATTTTGAACAAGTTGAAAACTATTGCAATGTTACCTTAAGACATCACAACAAATGGATAAGATCTGAATTTATGCAGATCATTCAAATAAATCTGAGTCAATCTCTTTTTGTTTTATTTTATTTTTTGAGAAGCGATCGTTCGTTCACTTAGAGCTGTTACACACTGCATGGAAGGTCATTTTTAAAACCCATAATAGTGGCTCTTTAAAATGAGTTTATGTCCTTATAACAGTATTGCTATCTGGTTCCTTATATTCCCATTTGGTTTTGTGAATGTAGCCGGTCATGTTATTGTTTTAAGTGATGATTTTGTTCTCTCAGGTCACTGATCATGCAACCACAGCCCTCCTGCATTACCAGCTCCCGCAGATGCCTGATGTTGTGGTTCGTTCCTTCATGGTGGGTACAGTGCAAGAAATATTACATGCCAATATAACTTTTTTCCTTTGGCTGTGGGGTGCTGCTTAACTAAAGGCTGTTTTTCACACAAGAATGCATTTAAGACCAGAAGCTGAGATTTAGACTAATCAAAAAAGAAAATATTTCTCTTGCTCAACCAGGAGGGTGAAACCAGCGCCAAGGTCATTGGTTCGATTCCAAGAGAACACAGATAGTGAAAGTGAATCGACAGAGTATACTATAAACAATACTGTACCCCTGAATAAAAGAAGAATTCCTTAGATGTATGAAAATACACAGAAACCTCACTCATATAACAAATAAAATTTTTATGTTTAAAATTCTTAAGTTAACCTTGTTGTAGATTTTTTATTTTTTTTTTATGTGATGAAGCATTAAGTCAGATCTTTAAATAGTCAGCCGACCTTTGCTCCAAGCTTGGAATAGAGAGGAATGATTGATTACTTCTCTGTAAGATCAATGTGGAGCTATTCTGACCATGGCTGGAATCGTGGGCTTTCTCCCGTGTACATGGATTTAAACACACCATTGATTCACTTCAGTCCAAGGCCATCCCCGGCAGGCACAGCTTATTTATAATCAAAAAAATAAATAAAATAAAACACCACCAGTCGTTAGTCTCTCCAAATATTGCTTTATGATGCCTTTTTTCATTAGGTTTTTGTTATGTCATTCTAGTAATGAATTTAAAATGGTTGATAGAAATCTACACGGCCAATAATATGGAAGCAGCTCAGTTCGCTTAGGCATGTTGATGTGGTCAAAATCATCTGCTGAAGTGACATTATTTCCTGGAACGCCAGTGCATATTTCTGCAAGACAATTCAAAACCACATTCTGCACACAATATAAACTCCTGGCTGTGGAGGTAGAGGGTACAGGTACTTGACTGGCCTGCCTGCAGTCCCGACCTGTCTCCGATAGAGAATTTGTGTTGCATTTTGTAGTGCAAAATGCAACAATGAAATCCTGTCCTGTTGCCTGCCTCAAGACTTGTTTGCAGGAAGAATGGAAACTGTGCACTAGAATAAGGAATAAAGATGACTTGTGTGACTTTGACAACTGTATAGTTGTTAGTGCCAGACTATCCCCGATCTACTGGGATTTTTATGTACAACTATCTCTAGGGTTTAGAGAAAATGATCTGAAAACATATCCAATGAGCAGCATTTATATGGGCAAAATGCCCCATTGAAGCCAGAGGTCAGAAGAGAATGACCAGAATGATTTGAGCTCATAGAAAGGCTCCAGTAAAGCCCCGCTTAGACTACATCATTTCCTGCAATTTTGACACCAGAGTGTTCATAAACAACAAATGGGCTTGGGGAGATGCAAGATTGAATCATTTGTTTTGTAGTAGTGCACAACCAATGGCATATTTAAGACCCTACTACAGGGTTGTCCAAACTCGGTCCTGGAAGGCCGGTGTCCTGGAGAGTTTAGCTCCAACCCTAATCAAACACACCTGAAACCAGCTAATCAAGCTCTTACTAGATACTAGAAACTTCATGGCAGGTGTGTTGAAGCAAGCTGGAGCTAAACTGGACACCGGCCCTCCAGAACCGAGTTTGGACACCCCTGCTTTACTACTTCAACACTGAAAGTCTACAAGTTACAAGCGTCTTATTAAATACTGTTACAATGATAGTATTTTTTTGGTTATTATACCTCTCAAGTAACCTTTTTTGCAGCTTAGGTCCATACAGTAATAATACAGTATACAGTCTGCAATTAATCACAAGAAGAAAATGTGATATAGTTATAACAGTAGCACGTTTTCACTGAGTGGTACGGTATAGTACAGTACGGTTCGGTACACTTTTATGTCCGTTTCCACTGTCAAAATGTACCAAAAAGCATACCGTACCACTTTTTATGTACTTTTTCCAAAGGGTACCAAAACAACAGAATGGTACCAAAAGGGTGGAGCTAGAAGCGAGCTGAGCGCTATTGGTTTACAGAGGAACGTCACTAGAGAGACAATGACATGTGAGAATGAAAACTAAGGAAGTGCCATTTTTAAATACACAGCTGAGACATTACATCATAATAATGAGCCATGGTTGACTTGAGCTCAAGCAAACCTTGTTGTCGTCTTGTGATAAACAGCCACGTGCAGAGAACAAAAACAGAATCTGCCGCATGTCTTGTTTACATGGCTGTCTAAATGCACTATGAGATCGATTACACTTTTGCTCTCTACCCTCTGCGCGTCTATATTAGAAGTAACAAACTTGAGCTCATGCTAATAACTTGCGCGTGATTACTGAAGTGCGGATATTCACATTCTTTCAGAAACGGACAAACGCAAAAGTGAAGCAGGAAAAAACGAATGACCAAATGATTCTTTCAGCAACCTAAAACAAGAATAAACTGCCATGTTTGACTATTATCATCACCTTTTGGACTATTATGAACTCGGAATGATGGAATTACTCTCTAACAGTGGTTACATGTGCTGGTGAAGATTAAAGATACAGATGAGAGGTTTGTACTGACTAGGCTATATGTTTCCTGTTGTTTTTGAACCCAAATAAGGCCTAAGCTGCGTTGTATGTAATTGTTTAGTAATTATTTGTGTGTTAAGCATCTGTTTTGTGAGAAGTGCTTCTCGTATGATATGTGAATGACTGGTACAGCTTTGCTTTTACATTTCTTTGAGTGAGAATGACGTCGACTGCAACTTTCTGTCGTACACCACGCCTACCACAAGGGTACCATTTGGCAGTGGAGGCACAAGCCTGATAAAGGTGACCCGTACTGAACTGAACTGTACCACTCAGTGGAAACGAGGCACAAGTGACCAGATCTTAATCCAGTTGAGCACCTTTAGAATGTGCTTCAATGGGAGATTCACATCGTGGACGTCCAGTCAACAAATCTGCAGCCACTTTAGATGCTAACCTGTCAATATTGACCAAAATCACTAAGAAAGCACTATGTTGAATCCATGCCACAAAGAATTAAGGAAATAAAAAATGGGGCCCAGCTTGTTACTAGCAAGGTGAACATAATAAATTGGACTGTTGTGTGTGCTAATTGGAGTATGAATAACAGGGAATCAGTGGAGGGTGGTTTGGGCCGGCAGATGAATTAGGAAAGACAATGCGTCCTGACAGGTGCAGGTAAACCCCGGCTGTGCGGAGCGGCCCAGTGAAGACGGGCTGGAGAGGAGAGCAGACACACTCCTCCTGCTGTTAAATCAATGTCTGCTTGTGACCGCTGTGAGACCCACAGACCCTCATGCTGATCTCACACCACCAATGCCAATGCAATGAGGCCAGCCGAGGGTGAGGCCGTCCGCTGGCACACTTAATGCATTTTAGCCGGGAAAATATGCTCTCTTATGCTTCGGTGTGGTCAAAATGAGTTCAAGGCGGTCTCTAGTGTTCATCCAGTCTTTGAGAGTTTGTGTTTGAAGTTTGTTTACTTCTGCTGAGCTATATTGAGATTGGATTATTACAGAAAGTACATTAAAAACTAACATTCTATTTGTAAGGAATAATTAACGACGGGTCATTGAAATATTCAAAGCATAATCCATGAAGGTTGTAATGCAGACACAATGTTATTATGTAATAATTCAACAGAACGGAGTCAATTGTGTGCCTTGTCAGTTTCCATACCTAATAAAAACAGATGATTAGATGATGTATTTCAATAAATGTCTACGGTTTCTAAGCATCAAATGCACATGGTACAAAAGCCTTCAGACAAAATTGTGACAACGCAGAGCATGAGATCTGTGATTGGTCAGCTTGTTAACCGTGACAAGTGTGGAGGGGAGGCATGACCAAGACCTGTGGGGGTGGAGCAAGGCCAGTGGTGTGAGTGTTAAACAAGTCCTTAGACCTGCAGAAGGGCTTCAGATATATGCATTTGTTATGTTTTTTTATACGATTAAGGTTGTAGAACGTTCACAAGTTTCTGTCAATCTCAAAACATCATCAAAAAATCTTGATAGCAGAGCATAGAAACCATGTGCCTACTAGTGATTTGGAAGTGTTATTGCAGTGCAACACAGGACACTGAAGTATAAATGCTCACAAAGGCGCTAGCTATATGTGAAGGTGAAGCAGAAGAATAAATCAGGCTTCACACATCTCATTCATAGCCTTTTGATTTGACTTTGAATTCATTCGGCATCAAGATATAGAAATGTAATGGGGTGAAGACTTGCCTAAAACTTCTTTAGCTGAAAATAATTGCACATATTAGGGCTCATTCACACAGAATATGTCTATCCATCTAAAAACATGAGATGTAGAGCATGAGAGTATCCGGACGCAGCCACTAAATGCCTGTTAACAGAAACTTTGTGGTGTTTGCCCGCCCTCCAAGTTATTCTGATTAGTCCACTTCTTTGGAATTGACAGTGATGAGTGGCACTCCGTGTAAAGTTTTTATAACATGGCATACAAAAAAACCCACAGCACTCTGTGCAAGTCGTTTCAAAAAACGAGAGTGTAATGGTCAGGCACCTCCATCTAGCACTTTTACATTGAAAAACAATGGATAAGTAGTGCATTGGAATGGAAAAACACATTCTGTGTGAATGAGCCCTTCGAACGTTCATCAGCCAATCAGAATCAAGCGTTCAACAGCCCATAATAGAACTACATATACATCTGTTCATATATGCATAAACTAAAATTTCTTCCAATATATGTATAGTCATTGTGTATAGTGTATATGTAAAAAACTAATTAAATAAATATATATACGGCCACTTTATTAGCTATACCTTACCAGTACCGGGACCCCATTTTGCCTTCAGAACTGCCTTAATTCTTTGTGGCATAGATTCAACAAGGTACTGGAAATATTCCTCTGATATTTTGCTCCATATTGACATGATAGCATCACACAGTTGCTGCAGATTTGTTGGCTGCACATCCATGATGCGAATCTCCTGTTCCACCGCATCCTAAAGGTGCTCTATTTGATTGAGCTCTGGTGACTGTGGAGGCCATTTGAGTACAGTGAACTAATTGTCATGTTTAAGAAACCAGTCTAAGATGATTCGTGCTTTATGACATGGTGTGTTATCCTGCTGGAAAGTAGCCATCAGAAGATGGGTACATTGTGGTCATAAAGGGATGGACATGGTCAGCAACAATACTCAGGTAGGCTGTGTCAAGATATCCCCCACACCATTACACCACCAGCAGCCTGAACCGTTGATACAAGGCAGGATGGATCCATGCTTGCATGTTGTTGACGCCAAATTCTGACCCTACCATCTGAATGTTGCAGCAGAAATTGAGACTCATCAGACCAGACAACGTATACCAATCTTCTATTGTCCAATTTTGGTGTACCTGTGTGAATTGTAGTCTCAGTTTCCTGTTTTGAACTGCAGCAGATTGTCTTGATCATGTCTTCATGCCTAAATGCATTGAGTTGCTGTGATTGGCTGACTTATTATTTTGCGTTAACGAGCAGTTGGACAGGTGTACCTATTAAAGTGGCCGGTGAGTGTAATATATCTATATATTATTTTAAGTGTTCCAACAACTAGAATAACATGAAAACTCAGCTTGAGATATAAAGCAGTACTTTTAATATTTGTGTGTTGTTTTTTTGACCAGACTTGGTTGAGGAGCTACATAAAGCTTTTCCAGACCCCGTGTCAGCGCTGTGGCAAATACCTGCAGGAGGGTCTTCCTCCTACATGGAGGGACTTCCGAACTCTGGAGGCTTTCCATGACACCTGCCGGCAGTGACTCTGTACCGGATAACAGCCTTCCACGGCTTGGCCTGGACAACTCAAAGATGCGGTTTCCAGCTTCATGTGTTTGCAGATATCTGTTATGGACATGAAGACAGTGACATGAAGATTACAGCTTTGCTCCACTCTCATTTAGAAGAACATTATTCTCCATCATATTTTTCACTTGACTTTGTAAGGACAAAAAGTGTTTCAGGTTGTAAACCATATGTAGGTCACTATCTTTAATGCTGTAGTTAAACTGTACCTGACAATTTTCATTTTTAAATAAATTGATTTGATTTTGTTTTTTTCAAATTTTGTCTCAAAATTATTTTAAATGCATTCACAAAAACTTATTTTTGGTAACAAATTACTTCAAGGGGTGTTCATAAGACTGTCATGAATCCTTTATAATCATGACCTGGCACATGTCTCAAGCCTCATGTTTATGAAAGATATATGACAAGTTTTGTACTCTTCGTAATGTCAAATTATCATGACAGAGACAAAGGGCCCTATAATGCACCCGCATTATAAGATGCAAGACGTGTTTGGCGCGATTTGTTGCTATTTTCAGACCAGCACAACCCTAATTTTCACGTTTTGCACCACGTTGTTTAAATAGTAAATCTGTTTGCACCACTTTGTGGACTCATGGGTGTTCCGGTCTAAAAAGCAGGTGTGTTAAGGCGCATTGTTGGCACGTTGCTATTTTGAGGAACTGAAATAGACCGCAACATTGACCAACTAAAAGCTGGTCTAAAGTCTAGCGCAGTGCGCCTATGTGGGTCCAAAAGCTTAAACATTGCTTAATACACACAGGATGTACAGCAATACACAAATATCTTCTCACATAAAAAATTTAAAGAATTAAAATGTTACAAAAATTATTATTTTCTAAATAAATATAAAAACCATAATCTCATCTCGGGGGGCTTTTTTCAGTTTATTTATGACAATTTGCATTTGTTTAATATTGTTAGTAGTAGTAATAGTATTTATTATATGCATTTTTATATTTGTTTTAATAAAAACAAGTTTAGATTTGTCCACCTGTCGGGTTTTGGAGACATATAAGGCATAAAGGCTGATTTATGTGCATCAAGCGCACGCGTATGCTACGGTGCAGCCTAGGCGTGGGTCACACCGATCACTCGACGCAGAAGTATAAACCAGGCTTAAGAATAGTTTGCTGGAAATTAGAAATGAATTTAGAAATCTGTAGTCTAATAGATGTCTTCAGTGGAGTGCCTACAACACTGTTTCCTTATCCACTAAAGTAAAGGATTAAAGTAAAGAGTAAAAATAAAGTAGAGGCCGAATGGAGGAGGCTCTTTCTTTATCCTTGCGCTGCAGATGGTCTGTTTAACTGTTTTCGCGCTAGTGAAGCGTTTAGTTTTTCCACTTGCAAAGTCCGCCATGTAAATAGCAAATGCGCCATGGCGCGACACAACTGACTCTTAAAGGGAATGTGAGATGAGACTCTGACTGGTTTAATGCACGTTATGCTCAAAACACATCTAAAACTCATTAAGAGAATAAGCACAACCCTGTTAGACCATGTGAATCCAAAGTGAATTCGGACACGCCCCTAATGCTTTTGCGTCATGTGCTTTAGACTTTGCGCCTAGATCGTTAAAATGAAACCCAAAGACTGGTTGTGATGTATTTGTTTGTCAAGTTATAACAAGTTTGTCAAGTGTGTTTGTTGTTATAACAAACAATGTCATCTTTGCATTTGAAATGACATGACTGAGTAAATGACACTTAGTAACAGTTGTCATAGGCATGCATAAAATCTTGTAATGTCCTGATTATAAAGCTTTTATGACAGTCTTATGAACACCCCCTTCAGACAAAGTGTTACCCTTTTTTATCCATATTTGTTCATTTCTTTATATCAAGTAATGCTGTTTACTTTTTTTTCTATAAAACTTCTGCAAATATCAGCAGAAACTTTCTCAGCATTTTAAATATGCGTCTATAAACTTCCGAAACTAATTCAAAATGTACATATACAGTTCATTAAAAATACATTGCCATTCAGAGTACATTCATAAATGTGCATAGCGCGAAATCACCGTTGCTTTTGCATTTCTCATCATGCAAGTTTTAGAGTGGCAAAGCTCTCAGTGAGTGTTTGCACGAGAACGCCTGACATGGTTTCACTTTTGCAACAACACATTATACTTGCAAGTCTGAATTATTGAAGGCTTTTGTTTTAGGCACCAGTTATTCACATTGACCATTAGAACTGTACAGAAAGTCCAGCTTTTCAAAACAGAATCAGCACTGGGGTTGCTGGGCCTGTGTTGTATGTTTATCTAGAAACCTCAATGTAGTGTTACCTTATTACTCGTTTCATGTTTGTAATATGTGCGTTATGGTTTGAATTTGATCTTTATGGAGCCACATAGATTAGATGTAATGTAATTACGTGAACTGGAGGTACTGGAGCTGAGATCTTATACTGTACTAATGCACTCGGATAGAGCTTTACATGCATTTCAACCAAGCGGAAACATCCCGCTCTCCCTGGTGAAGCTAATAATACGGAAGTAACTGAAACTGCAATTCATCGAAATTCCACTAGGCCTGGCTCCAAAATAGAGCACATTTCTATTGACCCCAATGTTAAAAAGGCCAACTTTACAGCAGAAAAAAAGGTGTTTACAACCTGGTACTAAGAACGATTTTGGTGTATATAGCTAATATTACACTTCATGACAACTGTGAGGGGGTGAATTTTTTTATAACATCCGTTTCATTTAAGTCTGCATAATTAAGGGTATGGCCACTTGAGTGACAGCTACGTCTCCCTGGTCGCCGTCTTGTCAGCTTATTCCGGCTGATTAGCCGCTGAACTTGGTATATACAAAGTAGTTTTGTTTTATGTGGGTTTACACAGTCAATTGCCTTTCGGTGTTATTTCTTACAATTATCAGATGATATGGCATGCTGTGCACTTAATTGTGCTCACAAACCATTTCTGGCCTCCATTTCCCAGGTGAGTAAAATTCTTATAGGAGCAATTATTAATATTATGTTTATACAACAGTTTGACGGCATAATCGTGTATATATATATATATAAAAAAATTAACACGGAGAGGGTAAAAGTCCTTTTGTATGAGGAACTACTTTCTTCCACCATTACTTCACATCTGCAGCTGAGCTCAGGACAGCAGAAACAGCTATTTCACCAATGTCACTTTAGAGCTAGTATTTGAATGATTCTCTAGCGTAATGTCTAAAGTGAAGACAAAACAGGTGATTTTTGCTCACATTTTAAGATTATGAGGCTGAACGGCATGAAATGCCATCAGTCTACAGAGATTTGCCAGTATTTCTCTGTTGCAATCGAGATATTACAATAATTAACCCTGAAAAAGCCAAAGCAACGCAATCACTACCAGATTACTGTTGTGTTTGCTATAAGGAAAAGCACTAAACACATGATGGCATTTCTTCTTTCTTTCTGTTTAGTGAATTAGTCTGCAGTAACAAAAACAGAAGACTTATTAGAAACAGATGGCCAACCAAAAAGTAACTCCGGGTTATACAAAGAGTGGCCAACATAAAATACATACATTCCTAAGATCTCACACTCAATACACTACAATTATATGATATAAATACAGCACTACAACATAAAAAAGAGAGCAATTGACTTCAAATATCACTTAAGCCTGGTTTATACTTCTGCGTTAAGTGATCGGCGTGACCCACGGCGCAAGCCTCGCGCGTAGCCGTGCATTTATACTTCTGCACGCTGTTTCTGTTTCTCTGCAATACACTTCCGAAACGCTAGCTGGCAGTAGGTGTTTATATTTCTCTGTGTCGAGTTTCTTCGCTGGTGTTTTGTTATTTCTGAACACTTCCTTAATGTACAAGTGGCTCAAATTCACTCATTTTGAGGCGGGAACCGGCGGATGTGCAGCAACTTTAATCATAAGGTAAACACAAAACAACAGTCTCCATCCGTAGCTCCTTCATGGGACTCCACACTTGTAAACACTCGCTGCATCGGGCGCGCGGCTCTCACCTCCGCCCACACTCGTCAGCGCTACCAAGCCGACCAATCACAGAGCTTGCGCTACGCGTACGCGTTACATTTTTTGAGAGGTGCGCGTCAACGTCGCCGACGGCCACGGCGAGGGGCTATGCGTCCACGCGTAGGCTGCGTCGTAGCATACGCGTGTGCTTGACGCAGAAGTATAAATCGACCTTTACCTGTTTAATAATGAGGTGTAGTTAGAAATTACGCTGTTTTTATCTTCTAAGTGCTTATTATTCGGTCTCTGTCGCCATCTTGTCTCTCAGAAATTATAAATATCTAAAATAGGCACTATCCTTATAAATAAACTGCATAGTTGCAATCTAAACAACCACATTCTCGACTAAAAAAGCCACAAAAGTACATTGTTGTCCAACAGCAGCAGTATTTGTCAAACTGTAGTGTCCTCTGCTTGTTGCAGTGTTGCCAACTATTTTCAATGAAAAGGTGTTAAGCTCTGCCCGAAAAGTCACTAAATGTTGCTAGATTACGTCATACGTCAATTTGCATATTATTGACGTCATCACGTCCAACTGTTTCTGTTTGTTTAACAGCCTATGGTTAATAAAGGGGCATTTATATTTGCACCACGCTTTATGTGTGCATGTCAATTTAACTAAATGTATTGCTGTTTGAATGCAGTATATCAGTATTGATGTGTAGTGAATTTCACACATTGAAAAACTTAGACAAGTTCTGAAACTGTCACTAAAATATCTGTGATTGTGAACAAGAAAAGAATAAACGGTCAAAATAAATTGTTAAATTTAAACCAAAGAAGAAGCGGATCAGTGTGAATGTACAAGAAAAATACCTCACGATCGCGGTGCTAAATCATTTGCCTTAATATGCAGAGGGGTGATCTGCTCTCAGGCTGGGAGAAACTGCTGTACAAGGACTGGGCCGCCTGCAAGTGCTCTGAGGCGGTTGAGGGGCTGACGGCATCACCCGCAGCTTGTGGAGAAGAGTAGGAACGGTACAGTAAGCACACAGGAGGGTCTATAAAAATCTACAGTAACACACAAAAAAGTCGCTAGATTTGTCGCTAGTCGCTTTTTTGAAAATTTGTCGCTAAGTTGGCAACACTGACATCTTGCTGTATGTGGGCAAGGTAATACAGAAGGGTGAAGGGTTAAGAGGCTGGACGAGTGCTGTTATTTGCAGAAAATTGCACGGCTATCAGCCAATCAGATTCAAGAACCAGAGAGAACTGTTTTATAAATACTTATATACCAATTGTGTTTGTTTTATTTAGGATGCAGGTTCCAATAGGTTTTCTGCAGTGTTTGTGATGACTGATGCAGTTCAACCAAATATTCATCGGAAAAATCGACCTTCTGCCACTTTTCCAAATGATCAACTAGAATTCAAGTTATCATTTGTTGCCTTTACAACTGGGATCGGCGACAAGCTTTTTATCAGGTAGTTACACCAACACCATGTTGTTCCAACTCAAAACAATTAAGTTAGTTTTTTTTTTTTTTTTTTTTTACAAATGTAAGAGGATTGAACATAAAACAAATCAATTAACCCTTCGCCTAGTCAGACCCGAAAACCGCCACACACCAGTCGTGGCTTAGCAACCGTAGCTACGAGCAGGAGGTTTATCTAACTTTCGAGCGAGGGGAAACAAGCCAAAGCCTTGTGCATATGGATTGTGCAAATCTGATACCCGGTATCCTAAATGTTTGGACGGGGTGGTGGAACTTTTTTTTCCCTTTTCAAAACCTAAAACTCAAGGGGAGAAATGCCAGCGTAGATCAAGCTGTGTGAGGAGCCGTAAAAGCAGCACAATCCAGTCATATTTTTCATCTGTTTCAAGCTACAAATATTTGGATTACATATCAACAGAACAAAACAGAGATATGATCACAAACTGAGCACTTGAGATCAATATACTTCACCCGCAGCTGTTTTTCAGTCATTTACATCCCTCATACGCATGTCAGAGCTACAATTCACTGATGTTTTCGGCCGTCTTTTGGAGATTTAGTCATTGGTGATGACGTTATAGCAGGTTAGTGTCTGCTTTTATATTTGATGTCGGATTAATATTTGCTGGTAGAGAAAATCTATTTGTTCACTTCTGCTATTTACACTTTGATTTGCATTTCAATGTATTTATTTTTTCCACTTAACTGCAAATTAGAATAGAAACTGTATTAAAAGCACACAAACATATTGACAGTAATATAATATTTAAAAAAGAAAAATAATTAAGGGGGGGGGGCTAATAATTCTGACTTCAACTGTATATGACATTGATTAAAAACTATGGACAAAGGCCCATTGTGGCATCTTGATTAATTCCTCTGCTTTACTTAAATGTATATGTTATCTGCAATATGTTTTTCCAGGTCTTGCTGGTATTACCATTTTTTGTCTGGCTTTCTCAGATATCTCACCTGTTGGCCAAAAATGATTAATTAAATTCTTTGGGAATATACATATTGTAATAGACGTGCCAGGCATGAAAGCTTGACAGGTGTAACAACAGTAACTAAGGAGGGCGAAGTAAATACCAGAATTGTGGTTTCATCTCATTTTAAACAAATAGTTTGAACAAGCAGCATTTTTTGAGTGTCCAACTTTATCTTTGTTCATAGCACTTTCTAGATCTCAGATTATCCGCAAAATTTATAGAGCATGTATGTTAATAGCTTTGTGCTTAATGAACTGCAGAACTTTCATGCATGAAGAACATCAGTAGTACATTGAGAGCACTGCAATAGTCCTAAGCCATATATAGCAGTCTAAAAGTTCAAACCAGCTGAAAGTCCTAATGAGCAGGCTTATATTCTCACTTTCACTTTATATTCAGAGCTTTGCTGAAGAGCTCAAGGAGCTGCGCCGTTTTTGCATGATGGGCTTTGATCAAGTGAAATGATCATTGCCTTCAAATCGCGGCAGAGATTGGAGCTCCGCACTGAAGTCACAGTCTTCGCTCTCGCTTTCACCGACGAGGGCTAATTCATACACCTACTCTCCACTCCCCGGTTAACAGAGCATCTGCTCCCCCAAAACTGTTAGTGAGCACCAGTCTTCATTGCATTTGTAGATTTAATACACGTTCAGCCTTCACTCTTCTGAGTTTCTGCCGTCTTTTGTAACTTTTAAGCTGAGAGAGGCTAACAGGCTTAAGGGGATATTATTTCTGTGTTTCAGTCTTCCAATAAACTCAAAACAAAAGTCTTGGTGGTGATTTCAGCATTAGATTATGTACATTAGAAAGCGTACTACAAAAGATTATATCGGTAATTCATGATAATATTGTTAATTTAACCATATTGATGTTATGGTTAATGTTAACCATGTTTCAACATAATTTTTAAAGTTATACAAGCTGTTTGAAGTCAGCTTAATGTAATTTAGCCTAATTTGAAAGTACTTGCAAAGTATGATTTGAGTCAACTTGTACTAAATGTATACAGTAACCAATGTGATGAAAAAATACAGCGCTCACCATATGTAAGTACACACACATCTCCCATTTAAATGCATATTGTCTATAGGATGATTCACAATATTTATGCATAAACATTAGATTAGTACAGAAGCTAAATATGGAGCTAATTCAACAAAATAACTTACGATAAAGGTCCAAAAAATAGTAGCCCAAATTTATGTTGGGAAAAATATTAAATAAAATTATTTAAAAAAGAGCAAAAGTCAAGAGAAAAAATAAATATATATTAATATTATAGGTGGGCATAGATTAATTTTTTTAATCTAGATTTAATTTCAAAATTAATCTAGATTAATCTAGATTAAAATGGCTCATTTGAATTCTGCCGAAGGCATTCAGAATATGTCTGCTACCCAAATAATATGTCTTTGAGAACGGGTTTCTCAAGCCAGGTGACGCATTAGACCAGGGGCTCATCTCCTGAGAAACTGTTCTACTATGATAATTGGTGATGAAAATAAATGATGTTCAATAAGATGTACTTGTGTTTACTAACTGTTTATTCAGGTAAACATGAATGTTGAACTGTAGGCCTACACAAGCTCCAAACAGTGATTTCATACTTGCTTTTGATGTACGTACATACAGAAAATGCTGCTTCGCAAAGGCAAGTTCACGGAGCCCTGACGGTGTCAAACATTGAGTATGTTTACATGGGCAACAATACTTTAATACGATTTTAATATGATTAAAACAATACTCTGATTAAGAGTCTACCATGTAAACAGCGATTTTTGATTACTTAATGCGATATATGCAAATATTAGTGGCAATACTGACAAACTATTCCCATCATGTAGGACTTTTCGTCAGTAAAGGACCGCACAGACACACAGACGCGCACACACAAACTCATAACTCAGACTCCTCATAATCACTGCTCTATTTAACTTTTGCACATTTAAAAATTGCACATATTCATTGCACTGATTCATTTATTTGAACTGTACATACCCATGTACATTTGTAATTATGTACACACCCTCTGCACAAATACATTTGTAATTATGTTTATATATCTGCACACTTCTGATTATTAATAGCACCCTGTACTAGGGATGTCAGTTTCTACAAAATCCCATGATCGATGATCATTTAAATTAACGATCAATCAATTGATTAATCGTTAATCCTTAAACCATATGTTTGTAAAATACATACGAATAGGCTACTGAAGAATGAGACGAATATGCAATGCATTATGGTTCTTGCTTAATCGTCACAACGAAATAATCTAAGCATTCATTTTATAGATATAAACTATAAAAATAAAAAATAAGAAATTTTAAGTAATCAACATTATATGTAAAAAACCCAAACTAGGCTACAGGCTGAATGCGTCAGAGGTGAACATGCGGCACACGCTTCTGTTAAAGCTTCAGTGAAGAACAAACCCTTTAGGCTATGACAGACCAATGCTATCTCACGGCTAGTGTTGGGCAATATAAGAAATTTTCAGATTGCCATATAGTCCCCCTGTGAGATTGCCGACACGGTATATGGGCGCTGCAGTGTTATGTTTCTAATTTGCTAATTTATTTAACCATTTTTAAACGTATTTAATAGGCCTAAACTTTCGGCTGCTTTTTAAAAACTTATTTAATAATCTACTTCATTTGCATTATGTTTTATCTCAGAAAATAATTCAAACCAATGCAAATCACCGCGCTTTTACAGCTAAACTGTGTGGCGCAGGACAGGATTTATTGGTGATTTCGGGTGGTTCGATGGCTCCATGCCGTTATCAGTGGGACTGCTGCAAAATGCATATAATATAAATGGATGCAAGCAAATGAAATTATATTTATCTGCGCACAGAAGAAACAAGGATGCATGCATTAAAGTCCTTTTAGACGGGAGGCGGACAGAGGACTCACCGCCTGCACGTGTTTCTATGCGTGCGTTTATCCATGTTTTGATTTTTAGTAGAGCGCGCCGCGGCTTCAGGTCTGATCATCATCACAAAAGTAGTCACTAACAGTGTCACCTCTGTATTTGCTCAAATCTAACACAATGTTGCGCTTGGGATATGCGTTTATTGTTTGTCAGAGTTTTGTTTAGACTATTGCCGACACGCCGCAGCTCTGGCTCTAATATTAGCCTACATACAAAACATTTAGCTGAGCTCAGTAAAATGTTCTTTAATAAGTTATTAATAATCTGTTCAATAATTCGTTAAAGCCAAAACGAATGGTAATTTAATATAGACTATTAAAATATATAATATAAAAAAATAATATATATATATATATATATAAATAATTATAGGCCTAACATATTTTTAAATTAAATAAATAGGCTATTTACTGAAATATGCGCATGTCTGTGTTTATCATTCCATCGAATTAATTCGATTGCAGCACCTGTTATTCCAGAACAGATCATTTGAGATGGGTTCAGTTCTTTTCATTTTTTTTCTGTAGTTTCATTTTTACAAATAATTTTATTTAATTTGTCTGTTAATTAAATTTAGTTATTTAGCCTTTTATTTTTGCAACAAAGTTGCAAATTAATTTGCTATGAGATGGGGCTGTGTATGGCAGTGCCCTCACGTGCAGCGCGCGTCGGCTGCTGCGAGAGAGAGAGAAAGAGCGCAATAAATTTTTCACATGCTGATGTGTGTGAAATTGCAAATACATGTCTATAATCGCCTTGCAATTAAAAAAATATTGTATTTTTCCCTTTAGGAAGGAAACTCTATTTCAGTTCAAGCTAAAGATGCGTGGTGCTGAAGTCCGAAAGTGCCGACCAAGTGATGTTGATGTAAACAGCTGAAGCTGTTAAATTATTTGTAGTTCGTTTATTATTAATGATGATGATTAAAAATAATAATGCTGTTCATTTTACATAATAATGTAATTAAAACATGTAATATATCATCCGAAACAAGCTATATCGTCTTTAAAGTCGTCATGGGTCTCAGCTCTCTGCGATATATTTGCCTATATCCTCAATACACAATATCCTCCATTAAATCAAGTAATTTTGTTAAGCAGGACAGGCTTAACAAAATTCGCAGCACTAAACATGTTCCCAGACTGAGAGTGATTGATGATGAGAGCAGAAACCTGAGAACGGTGATTTTCACCGCATGTCTGGCTGTGATGAGCGATTTTTAAAATGAAAGCATATTTGTTACAGTCTGTCAAGATTGCTTAAAATACCTTAATATTTTAGAGAAAATAGTTAAAGTTTGCATAACCAATGATCTCATTCATGCGTGACCCACCCATACTTAAATATCATGAGACCTATTTTTTCATTACCTGACCCGCAGATTAACGGCAGCACCTGTAAATATAACCGAGATCCCCGCGGGTTTTATGCATCGCCCAATAAGCAGTGTCAAGAGAGTCACTCCTTGGTCATGTAAACTGTACACACTTAATTATGTAATGTGTAAAGTCGTGAATAAGTGTCTCGCAGTGCAAAGCATATCTTATCCTTTAAATGTCCATGCTTAATCGGTCATCGATAAGCTCTATCGATTAAAGGCTTATCGACAATTAATCGATGATCGAGTAATCGTTAACATCCCTACCCTGTACATATATTCATCTATTGTAAATCTCTGTTCATAGCTAATACAACCTGTATATAATGTTCATAGTACATCCATCAGTAAATATCACCATAGTTTTTCTATAACTGCACTTTATAACTTATACCTGTATCCTGCACTTGCTGCTATTGCACTCCTGGTTAGACCTAAACTGCATTTCGTTTCCTTGTACTTGTACATGTGTAATGACAATAAAGTTGAATCTAATCTAATCTAAATCTAATGTCCTACAGCAATCTTGTGACAAAGTATAATTTAAAAGGAAAGGACAATTTTTGGAAATACCTTCAAATACGAAACTAAATATGAAAAATCCAAGACACAGATGGAAACCATATTCTAGACTTTTTAACACTGCCTCATCTCCAACAAAAGGCCTCTGTTTTCTACAGAATGACCAACCATGTGCTCAGAAATGACTGCATCCACTTAAAGACAATTTGGGAAAAGGATATTCAGAATGCAATAGGGGTTGAGGAATGGAAAAGAATTTTGTCAAACACCGGTAAATACATAAGAGACGTGAGAGGACAATTTACTCAGAATAAAATTATACACAGATTTTACTTCACACCTGTCCGACTCAATAGAATTGGTTTGGCAAATAATAATGTTTGTTAGAAATGTCAAAAAGAGAGAGGCACATTTATTCATTGTATTTGGGACTGTTCACTAGTTCAGTCTTTTTGGCACCAAACCCTAAATATTTAGATTAAATGGCTTGGAACATTAATACCACTGTCACCAAGGTTATATATATATATATATATATATATATATATATATATATATATATATATATATGTGTGTGTGTGTGTGTGTGTGTGTGTGTGTGTGTGTGTGTGTGTGTGTGTGTGTGTGTGTATATATATACACACACACACACACACATGTATATATATATATATATATATATATATATATATTTGCATGTATATACATATACATACACATACACACACTGTATTCAAATGGCCTCCACAGTCACCAGAATCCAATCCAATAGAGCACCTTTGGGGTGTGGTGGAACGGCAGATTCGCATCATGGATGTGCTGCTAACAAATCTGCAGCAACAGTGTGATGCTATCTTGTCATTATGGACCAAAATCTCTGAGGAATATTTGCAGTACCTTGTTGAATCTATGCCATGAAGGATTAAAGCTGTTCTGAAGGCAAAAGGGGGTCCAACCCAACAAATGTATTGATGCACAATATAAAAATATGGTCACACTTTATTTTAATGCAATTCAAGCTATAAACAAACTATTTACAAGGCTTTTAGCTCAATAAATTACTAAATAAATATATATAACCATTGTATAAAATAAAGATAGTCAATAAGATAATCTTTATGTATTTTTAATTTATGCAACGGTTCTTTCTGTTTCTTTAATCTAATTGGCTGAAAAGCGTGCAATATTCTAATATCAGCACTGATCAGCCTCTTCATCCAGGTTTAATGTTATTAAACTCGACTAGACTGTTGGACCGGACCACATAATGTAGCATTTTTTTTGCCAAGAATGTCGCCTACTTAAGGATTGCGGCTATTTTAAAAATATGTTTTGATGACTTCAGAGATTCATTGTTGAGAGCACTCCTCTAGCGGACACATTCTGGAGTCTGGTGTGTCTAAAATGTGGGGGAAACATAGTTTTGAGTATAAATAGGGACAATATTTGGTCACAAATACACCAGTAGTAAATGGGGTGAATTGTTACTTAAGCTAAAGTGTTACCAAATATATAATAGAAAATCATATCTAAAATAAAATAAAAAATGAAGCTCTAACACTGAAATAAAGGAACAACTCGATATTTCCTCAGAAAGTCCCTCTGTGGTCTAACAGTAGGACAGGCCATTGCTTTGCCTCACTTACTACCAAAACCAAAATAGCGCCTCGCTTCTCAAAGCTTTGTTGGACTGTCGTCTGCGTTGCAGCACATTTTTCAGCCTGACCTCCTTGCGTGTTGAACGGTATGTTTGTGTGCAGTGCGGTGTAATTGTGAGGAGTCCCGCGGCGCGGCCGTTCCTCCTCCCCGGCCCGTGGCCTCATTACCGGCTCTCCGTCACCTCGTCCCGCGCGCTCCTCCTGAACGCCTAATTACCGCTTCGACCGGGGCTAATGATGGATCTCCAGACCAGGTGCTCCCTGTCCTTGCCCTGCTGCAATTCTGCCAAGTAGGCAAAAGCAGAAGCACGCTTATATTCAGCTCAAGCGTGCGGGTTCGAGACGTGATCGCAGTATTTATTTAAGCGCCAGTGGACTTCCTCAGGTTTACTGTGAAAGCAGTCCCGGGGTGGTTTGACGTAGCAGCCTGTTAGCATTAGCATTCCCATTCGTCTCAATGGCAGCTTCTCAGCTACTACTTTCAGCCACTTAAGTATTGAATAATGATGCTGCATGCTTTGCGTCATAGTTTTGAAACTCCCATTATATACTGTAATGTACTGTAAGAATCATTCTACTATAAGAATTAATACACTTTTTTAATAAATTGTGAATAGTTCTTTTGAATTAATGTATGAATAACAGTGACATGTTAGACTTATTTACACAAAGATGTAGAGGACATTCAATATTGGTAGTTTTTCTGTTATTTTCATTACAAATATGTATGTAGAGAGCAGGGGCGGACTTAGGGATTTGGGGGCTCTAAGCAGCTCCAGGTATGGGGCCCTTAGAGATGCTCCTTTTGGTTAATTTTCCCAACCGATGCTGGTTTTGTGTCAGATACATTAAATACTGCATTAAATAGGCTCTACTGATTCATTTTAACATGCAAACAGCAGCATACAGAACATTAACATCAGAACATCTTCACGCACCTGCGTTTCCAACAAGAATAAAATAAAGAGGCCTGCCCTTTGTTTTAATAATGTTAAAATCTTTAACGGTTATAGACAGATTTTACAACATATGATAGAAAATGTAAAAAAGAGCTATATGATCAATATAGGCTTCTTGGCATTGGTCGGGGGCCCCTAATTCCCCGGGGCCCTAAGCCATACCTGCCAACACTCCCGTTTTTCCCGGGAGTCTCCCGTATTTCAGACCCATCTCCCGCCACCCTCCCGTTTTGTTATTTTTCCCAGAAAACTCACGTAATGTAAAAAAAAATCCAGTCTATAACACCCCCGGATCGCCGCCTTTGGTATAGTATCCCATTGCAGCGGCTGCCCGAAACCCGGTGCATACAGTTACCCCCATTCCCCTCCGCTCCTATTAGAGAGAGAGAGCTATGCAAAAAAAATAGAGAACACTTGAAACTTAGAGTGATCTGTTTGTTTGGATTTACTGTTTATAGTTTAGTGTTTGAGTAAAACATAACTTTTTTATTATTCTATATCTACTGATGACATTTTTATATAAAATAACAAACTATTGCCACAATTTTAGACTGGGATGGGCAAAAAAACATTGAAATGTAATTTAAAATAAAATACCAAATACAGTGCGACGCAGTGGTGCAGTAGGTAGTGCTGTCGCCTCACAGCAAGAAGGTAGCTGGTTCGAGCCTCAGCTGAGTCAGTTGGCGTTTCTGTGTGGAGTTTGCATGTTCTCCCTGTGTTCGGATGGGTTTCCTCTGGGTGCTCCGGTTTCCTCCACAAAGACAAGTGGTACAGGTGAATTGGGTAAGCTAAATTGTCCGTAGTGTATGAGTGTGAATGAGTGTGTATGGATGTTTCCCAGAGATGGGTTGCAGCTGAAAGGGGATCCGCTGTGAAAACATGTGCTGGATAAGTTGGCGGTTCATTCCGTTGTGGCGACCCCGGATTAATAAAGCGACTAAGCTGAAAAGAAAATTAATGAATGAATGAATACCAAATACATCAATTTTACATGTATCAAAATAAACTACAAAATACAGCAGCCACAAAAGTATCAAAATAAAATACTGTGTTTTGAAAATACAAAATACTTTTACAAGGGAGCATTAAATGTCTTTGCAAACCTTCAATCAATAGGCATATTCGATCAATCTACTCGCCAGTAAACTGGCTTACTCTGTCATTGTAGCATAAAATTTTGTACATATTTCATACAGAAAGTCCTGTCTTGAAGATGATCTCTTTAATCACTATAAAAACCATCTAATGCAGATAATGAGTTGGAATATAATACTACTGTATATCTCTTCATTGTTTCCATCTATTGTGTGGCCAGTGAAACTGCAACAATCTCTCAACAGTCTTATGTTTTAAAAGGTGATATATGAAGAGGTTGTTTTATTTCTTTTGTTCAATAAATGTGGTTTTTTCCAATTGAAATCTTCAATACTTGATGTAAAGACATGATTTCTGAAATTTACTCAAATCTCCAGTTTAGTCTTTTCCATAAATCATGTGTTTTGCTATTGTACCCTTCAATGCATTTTAAATATAAAACATGTTTTTGTTATCTCTAAAAAATGGAGTTATCTGTTTTTGCAGATAAACTCCTCATATACATCCTGCCACTGCCATGTAACAGGAGTCTGGAGTTTTTGACCAGTCTGTATAGACTAGAGTATCATTAAATATTTGTGTCTCCTATACTCTATTGTGCCACTTTGACATCTCTTCATTAACTGTACAGAGCTTCTGCAGATCAGCTACTGGCATTTCAAACAGCCAGTGAAGTAGAATCAAATTATTTTTGTTGTTTTCCTTATTTTCTTGGCATCTACATCAGCAATCCATCCAAAACTACTATTATTTGTGCAGTATGCTCATTCTTCCAATAAATTTTCAGTTCTTCCCAGTTTACCCCCTTAGTGAACACCAGTACACAGTCTTTAGTTGTTTTATATTTCTAAAGTTCCTCTGCATTTCCGCCTGCAGCACTGAGACTGAGAATGATTATATGCTGAAAGCTCCTCATCCTGTTCTTAAGAACTGATATTTTATTCCATCTCATTTCTTAAGCAAAGATGCTGATGCCGAATTGTACACTATATTGCCATTATATATTACTGGTCTTAGCATTGTGCAGTATACTATTTTTTTCAATGAGTGTTGACTTTTGTTGCCATTTGTCTTTTATTTTCTTTATGTGTGCATAATTTCCATCCATACTCCAAGCATTGACGACCGTCTTAATCAATTTTTTGTTCTGATCTCAAGCCTAGGGAAATAACTCAGAAAGCACCAATCAGAGGCTGCATTTTGTCAGCATGTAGACTTTCTTACAAAGTTTTTTACAGTATTTTAAAAATACAAGACACTAAGGTATTTTGATATAAAATATTCACCCATTTTCATAAACCCTATCAAATACAAATTACAAAATACTATTTTGTATTTAAAATACGTATTTGAAATACATGTATCATAAATACTGCCCAAGTTTCTATTCACTTTTAGACAACACAATAGCAAACAGAGAAAGTAAAAATAGTATTTTGGTGTTAAAAAAACCTACAAATTATCTAAATTATAATATTTGTATTTGAAATTTGGAAGAAATGTTTAGAATAGACAAAATAAAAGCCAACTTATGAAACCTTCGCCTAACATTCAAATGAAAAGATCTGAAAAAGAAAATCTAATTCAAATTTTTAACCCTTGTGCACTGTTCAGATTTACTACCCTTCTGTTATGTTCAGGATGAAAACATCAACTGAATTAAACTACTGTAAAAATGCATCTGTAATGTGAAGTTGACTGACTCTGACTCTGACAAGGGAGGTGCGGATCCAAATGCAGGTTTTATTAAGAGGGTGGTCAGGGAAGCAATAGTCAATACAGGGGCAAACAGATGTACACAGGAAATCCAGAGTCGTAGTCAAATATCAGGCGAATGGTCAGTACAGGCAGGAAGCAGGCATCGTAAACAAACAAACAAGAAGAGGGTCAGAAACAAAGCAAAGAAAACCTGTCGTAAAGTTCACAAACAGATAAACAAGACTCTGGTGTGTGTGTCTGTGCTGCTTTTAAAGTCCATGTAATCAGTTCTGAACCGCTTCAGCTGTGTGTGTTAGCAATCAGTGGGAAACTGGAACAGGTGTGAGTGTGTGGTGCGTGACTGGATCTTGTAGTCCATGTACCGGCAGGTTTGTAGTTCTATGCAATCTGTGAGTTTGCCAGCCATCTGTAAGGATTAGATCGCTGGTGATTGTGACAACATCAGATAAATATTTTTTCACATTTTTTGCATAAATCTGTTAATCAACCTCAGTCCTGATCAAAACTACTAAATTGCTTAGAAAATTGCAGGATTTTAACTCTTTAATTGGCAAATTCATAAATAATGTTACTGATTTGGTGAATAAAACACACAAAATGACGCATTTTCAATATAAAAAGTAACTGTGGACTGGATTTTTGTTTATCTTTTATCACAGTCTTGAACATGTGAACGAATAGTAAGAACATTAGCTTTGATGCATTGTTAGATTTTCTTTTTTTCTCCCCAATTTACTGTTGGTGGCTGTTTTTGCCCCATTGACTTTCATTGTAACCACATTTGATGGTGCATAAATACAGTCTTTGTTTTTGTTTACTCCATGTAGTTCTGAGAGCTGGGATGCATATTGATTTTCTCAGACACATTAAGGTAAGTGCATAAACATCACTCTCACACACTCACAGACACACATACACACCCTTTAATTTGCTGTTACTCCATATAAAACCCAGAAACTAGGCTTTTTTTTTGCACAGGCCTATCCAAAGGTTTAATGGTGACAACTGATGATCAACAGTAAAAATGACAGATTTTACCTCTCCGTAACAGGGAAAACCACAAACAATCAAAAATGCAGGATGATATGGTTTCATGGTTTTGTAATAAAAAAAAGTGGTTATAATGGAAGTCAATGGGGCAAAAACAGCCACCAGCAGTAAATGATGAAACCTTCACCTAAAATTCAAATGAAAAGGGCTGGTTTTAATTTAAGCTTTTAACCCTTGTGCACTGTTTAAATTGACTACCCTTTTGTTATGTTAGAGATGAAAACATCCACTGAATTAAACTACTGTAAAAATGCATCAGATAAATATTTTTTGCATAAATCTGTTAATCATCATCAGTCCTGATCAAAACTACTAAACCATTAAAAAAATTACAGGATTTTATCTATTTAATTGCCAAATTCATAAATGATGTCACTGATTTGGCGAAAAAACAACACAAAATGACGTATTTTAAATATAAAAAGTAATTGTGGACTGGATTTTTCCCCCTTTGATCACAGTCTTGGACATGTGAACGATTAGTAACAACATTGGCTTTGATGCATTGCTAGATTTTTATTTTTTTCTCTCCACAATTTACTGTTGGTGGCTGTTTTTGCCCCATTAACTTCCATTATAACCACATTTGATGGTGCATAAATACAGTCTTTGTTTTTGTTTACTCCATGTAGTTCTGAGAGCTGAGATGCATATTTTGATTTTCTCAGACACATCAAGGTAAGTGCATAAAAATTTGCTGTTAAACTTCAGAATTATTTTTTTTTTGCACAGGCTTATCTAAAGAGTTAATGGTGCCAACTGATGATCAACAGTAAAAATGACAGATTTTACCTCTTCCCAACAGGGAAATCCACCAACAATCATAAATGCAGGATTATATGGTGTCATGGTTTTGTAATAAAAAATGGGGTTATAATGAAAGTAAGTCAATGGGGCAAAAACAGCCACCAACAGTAAATTAGGGAGGATAAAATTTAAATTAATCAAAAACAATGCATCAAAGGCAATATTGTTTCACATGTCCATGACTTTGATATGAAAGTAAAAAAAAATCCAGTTTTTTTTTTCACCAAATAAGTTATGAATTTATGAAATTGGCAATTAAAGAGTTAAAATGCTGTAATTTTCTAAACAATTTAGTAGTTTTGATTAGGACTGAGGATGATTAACAGATTTATGCAAAAAATGTATCTGATGCATTTTTACAGCAGTTTAATTCAGTGGATGTTTTCATCCCTAACATAACAAAAGGGTAGTAAATTTACCCAGAGTGTATTGTTAAGTTTTTATTTTCTCAAAATATGTGTCAAAATAAGATTTGTCACCAAAAATTATTCTACTAGCTGAAACACAGAAAAAGTTATGTCCAAATTAAGACTCGAAATCACTCCAGAGTGCACGAAAACATCCCCAACAGTACATAATTGTTCATAAAAACTACAAAAATCACTCAATAATACTAAAATAGCACTACAATAAAAGTTAATGTACAATATAATTGATAACTTATACAAAAGTTGTCACAAACAGACTCGTCATCCTCACTTGACCCTGAATTCCATATTGAAGTGAACATTTCAAAGCATTCACACTGAAAGCGATCTGACTCCAGTTTGTGTTCTTCATCAATGGCCTTGTTTCTGGCTTTGCTCGTTGTGTGCGTATAGAAATCTTCCTGTTGATTCACACAAGTCTGGCGAAGTGAACGTCTTCTGTTAACAATACCGCGCCGTCATCTGTTTTTCAGAGACTTAACAGGTGGTGCAGATGATCCGAATAGAATTGTCTTATGGTCGTATGTGGCCGTGGATCTCTCTGACAGGCGTCTGCGAGTGCCGGTGCTGATGAGCACAGGGGTGCCGGGAGGCGGGGAAGGTCTATGTTGGGAGGTTGTCCTGGGAGACAGATGGTGACTAGATCCCTCTCCATGCCAAGAATGTTCTGGAAGATCTCCATGCTAACAGTCCCAGGCTTATGTAGGAGGTGCGTACATCGGCACCATGTTCAGGCACAGGCCACATCCACGTTCCATCTGTTCCCTGCTCATCTTATCTACATTGTGCCGAATGCCTCACGCTTTGCGGTTCATACCTGAAAACTGCCTCTGTGACGTTTAAAGGAGTCGTGAACTGCCCTTTTATTTATTTGTGTCATTCTTTGAGGTCCACTAATAATGTTGTTTTTAATGTAATGAGCTACTTTCTGTGCTGGATGATGAAAGGCTTAAAGTACACATGAAATCAAGACCATATTGATTGTGTTAGCTCACATTGCTAGTTTTGTGGTGAACAATTCATCTGTGCATGTCATTAAGGAAAAAAATTAGTTTGCCCTTGTAATCTGACATTGAAATCTGAAAGTGCACGTCCTTTTTGTTTACAGTTAAATTCTCAGATTATGTCTGCCTGAGGTATTGTATTAAATATGTTAAGCACGCCCCTCCAACTGTCAGTTTACTTTACTACATCCAATCAGCTCGCAGTAGAAAAAAACAAATCACGCCCACTTTTTCTCATTTAATATTCCCTTTCTCTAGGAACTGCATCACAATACAGAAAAAAACAGTTGCAGCTTCTGGTTCATGCGGACTTTAAGTGAAAAGTTGTGTGCGAACCCCTTATATGGAGATGATTTGGGCATGGTTTATGCAAATGACGCAGTCGCTCATTTAGAACTCTTCTTTATAATAGCCTATTTTTTTTTTGCTCTGTATTGGCGTCCTTGTCAGAACACTGTTTGAACAGGTGTGGCAGAAGTACACCCACTGATGTGATTGGCTCAGTGGCGGTTCTAGTTTAAATGGCACCCTGGGTGGAACCACCCCAAACATACCCCCTCCCCATCCCCCAAGAAATAAAGATACTATGTGGTTGACTTTATATATAATTTAAATATTTAAATATATACATTTAAAATAATTATTATACATTTAAATATATTTATTTATTATTTGTTTTTTTTATTATTATTTTTATTATTATACAATTATTAGTCTAGGCGACACAGTGGCGCAGTAGGTAGTGCTGTCGCCTCACAGCAAGAAGGTCGCTGGGTTGCAGGTTCGAACCTCGGCTGGGTCAGTTGGCGTTTCTGTGTGGAGTTTGCATGTTCTCCCTGTGTTCGAGTGGGTTTCCTGTGGGTGCTCCGGTTTCCCCCACAGTCCAAAGACATGCGGTACAGGTGAATTGGGTAGACTAAATTGTCCGTAGTGTATGAGTGTAGATGAGTGTATGGATGTTGATGGGTTGCGGCTGGAAGGGCATCCGCTGTGTAAAAATGTGCTGGATAAGTTGGCGGTTCATTCCGCTGTGGCGACCCCAGATTAATAAAGGGACTAAGCCGACAAGAAAATGAATGAATGAATAATTCATTCTAATGAATTATTAGTCTAAATAAATAACACAAATCAATCCTAAATGGAACTGAAAAACCATGTAAAGACACAACTGGAGTAATATCTTTAACAAAAGACTTTTGCATGACTAATGACTATGTCAGTTTTACAGAATACAAAAAATATATGATTTATAGAACTATCTGTTGTCTTAGACCCGACTCATGGCCGAGAATTAATATGTATATATATGAAATAATATGTATATATATGATGTCTTAGTTACCTCCCTGACTATTCCTCCTTTCTGCTTCATAGCCATGTTTAGTCAAAGTAACATCATTATCATCATATGATATAAACTTTAGTTTTGTCGACTTGCATGTCAGCATGCATGTACAGTAAACAACTGAGATCAGGAGCAGCGGGTATGAGACGCGCGGGGAATGGCTTTCTGTGCACATGTGTCAATTTTTTTTTCACCAGCGAATAACAAACTTGCACGTGCAAAAGACGCCAAATGTGAATAGCCCCTAACGTCTTTATTCTGGGATAACCACTCTAAACTAATACACTTGCATAAAGTAAATCTTATCTCAATGCTTTTACTGGGGCACTTTTTTTTTTGCACCATCTCCCGATGCCGCCCTGGGCGATCGCCCATACTGCCCATGCCTAAATCCGCCACTGGATTAGCTAACTGTTTGCATTTTTTTAAGTGTGTTTGCCAGGTAAACTTTTGCATGTGTGACATTACTGTCAGTTCCAATAGTGGAATTACCAACCTACGTCACACATGACATCACACGGGTTCAACCGCGCATCCCGGTTGCAAAAAAAGACCCATTGCAAAAAAAAAAAAGGCTTGACTGTATGCCGGGCCAATATTTGGTACTGTCAACTTGTTAGTAAACTGTACCTGTAGGGAACTGCTGTCATCATTTTCAAAAACTTTTTTTCCCGGGTGTTTATACAGACAATGACAGCGTTTTCAAAAACCTCCACCTTTAAAACCTGTTTTCAAATTTATGACATTGTCATGTAAACAAACATAGGAAAACTTCCATATTTTTTGTCTGAAAATGTTGTGAAGTAAATATACAGCTTACATGACTGTATATATATAGTGATATACGTATATCATATCATGTTTTTGGCTACCTTAGTGTCTTATAAACCTAGTCTAAAACTTCAAGAGTAAAGTTCATCCACTCTTTCCATACGTCAGGATTGAAAAAAAAAGTCATTTTCCCACATCTAGCCACTGCAGTCATTTAGTTTCTGTGTTGACCTGCATTTGCCTCTCGTCATTTACCTAATACAACGTGAACGGGTGGGCGGAGCTAAGCAGGCAGTGATGTAGAAGTAGGCGGTGAACTTCCTATGAGGAGGTAAAGCTTAAACACAGTATTTCATGATAAAGATGCTCATCCCACAACCTGTCACTTTGGCAGATTAGTTCAATATAAGCTGATTTTAAACTAGCACGGAAGATTTGAGTCATGAAACCATCAGGAAGTTTTGAAAGTATGATGACCTCTTACAGTGCATCGGGAAATTATTCATAGCGCTTCACTTTTTCCACATTTTTTTTATGTTACAGCCTTGCTTACAGTATGCTGCTCTGAAAGTTCCAATGAGCACAGTGGCCTTCATCATCCGTAAGTGGAAGATGTTTGGAACCACCAGGACTCTTCCTAGAGCTGGCCGGCCATCTAAGCTGAGTGATTGGGGTAGAAGGGCCTTAGTCAGGGAGGTGATCAATAACCCGATGGTCACTCTGTCTGAGCTTCAGCGTTCTTCTGTGAAGAGAGATGAACTTTACAGTAGGACAACCATCTGTGCAGCAATCCACCAATCAGGCCTGTATGGTAGAGTGGTCAGGCAGAAGTCACTCCCCGCCTGGACTTTGCCAAAAGGCATCTGAAAGACTCTCAGACCATAAGAAACAAAATTCTCTGGTCTGATGAGACTAAAACTGAACTCTTTGGAGTGAATGCCAGGTGTTACATTTGAAGAACCCAGGCACCGCTCATCACCAGGCTAATACCATCCCTACAGTGAATCATGGTGGTGGCAGCATCATGCTGTGGGGATGTTTTTCAGCAGCAGGAACTGGAAGACTAGTCAGGATAGAGGGAAACATGAATGCAGCAATGTACAGGGACATCCTGAATGAAAACCTGCTTCAGAGTGCTCTTGACCTCAGACTGGGGTGACGATTCATCTTCCAGCAGGACAATGACCCAAAGCACACTGCCAAAATATCAATGGAGTGGCTTCACAGCAACTTGGTGAATGTCCTTGAGTGGCCCAGCCAGAGCCCAGACCTAAATCCTATTGAACATCTCTGGAGAGATCTGAAAATGGCTGTACACCATCGCTTCCCATCCAACCTGATAGAGCTGGAGAGGTCCTGCAAAGAGGAATGGGCAAAAATTCCCAAAAGACAGGTGTGCCAAGCTTGTGGCATCATATTCAAAAAGACTTGAGGCTGTAATTGCTGCCAAAGGTGCATAAACAAAGTATTGAGCAAAGGCTGTGAATACTTATGTACATGTGATTTTTCAGCTTTTTTATTTTTAATAAATTTGCAACAATTTCAAAAATTTCACATTGTCATTATGGGGTATTGTGTGTAGAATTTTGAGGAAATAAATGAATTTAATCAATTTTGGAATAAGGCTGTAACATAAAAAAGTTGAAAAAGTAAAGCGCTATGAAGACTTTTCGGATGCACTGTATATTTAGATTTCTCAGTTCATGACCCCAGTAACCGTTTGTGAAGAGCTCTAGCTTTTCAGTGATGTGTCCAAAAGCAGGCCCCGTTCAAGTTCAAAGAAGCGATGAACAAATCTCAGTTGCTACTGCATACGTCTCCTGAAGAGCATTGTAAGAGTCAGCTTAAACATTATTAACAAGAACAGACACACACAAGCATCCATTCGCACGATTCTCTGGCACCAAACTGTCGCTCTGCGCTGATGTGTCACTGGACTGAGATTCACGCTTCGCTCTGAAACGATGGAGCTCACCCTCTTGGCATGTTGAATCGCCACCCACTAGAGCTGGTAACAAGACCTACTATGCATCAGATGCTCGAAAACTCTAGCACTTATACAGACAGAATTTTTAACAGCTTATCGCAGATGGCGAGAAGTTTCTCATCCACTGAAGTTGCACACGCAAGTCGCAGAGACCAGGCGCAAAGTTGTGCCAGCATTACTCATGGTTTTAGTTAAACGTTATATGTGACAGGCTAATGGATGTTTGACTTTGCGCAAATGCGTGCAGAAGCTGTCATGACTAATGAGGATAGAGCTGACCCCTTAAAAACCCTGTTTGGACGGGACTTGTTTTCTGAGCGGCCATCGAGTTGAAGGTGTTCTCACCCCACGTCTGTGATTTTTATTTACTGTTTTGGACGAGACTAATATCTTCTGGATAATTACAGCATGTTTTAGCTGAGTGCATTACAGAAGGCCATGTATTGATTGCATGTGTATATATATATATATATATATATATATATATATATATATATATATATATATATATATACAGGCAGTGCAGAATTATTAGGCAATTGAGTATTTTGACCACATCGTCCTCTTTATGCATGTTGTCCTACTCCAAGCTGTATAGGCTCGAAAGCCTACTACCAATTAAGCATATTAGGTGATGTGCATCTCTGTAATGAGAAGGGGTGTGGTCTAATGACATCAACACCCTATATCAGGTGTGCATAATTATTAGGCAACTTCCTTTCCTTTGGCAAAATGGGTCAAAAGAAGGACTTGACAGGCTCCGAAAAGTCAAAAATAGCGAGATATCTTGCAGAGGGATGCAGCACTCTTAAAACTGCCAAGCTTCTAAAGCGTGATCATCGAACAATCAAGCGTTTCATTCAAAATAGTCAACAGGGTCGCAAGAAGCGTCTGGAAAAACCAAGGCGCAAAATAAACTGCCCATGAACTGAGAAAAGTCAAGCGTACAGCTGCCAAGATGTCAAGATGCCCCTTGCCACCAGCTTTGCCATATTTCAGAGCTGCAACATCACTGGAGTGCCCAAAAGCACAAGGTGTGCAATACTCAGAGACATGGCCAAGGTAAGAAAGGCTGAAAAACGACCACCACTGAACAAGACACACAAGCTGAAACGTCAAGACTGGGCCAAGAAATATCTCAAGACTGATTTTTCTAAGGTTTTATGGACTGATGAAATGAGAGTGAGTCCGGCCCGTGGCTGGATCGGTAAAGGGCAGAGAGCTCCAGTCCGACGCAGACACCAGCAAGGTGGAGGTGGAGTACTGCTTTGGGCTGGTATCATCAAAGATGAGCTTGTGGGGCCTTTTCGGGTTGAGGAAGGAGTCAAGCTCAACTCCCAGTCCTACTGCCAGTTTCTGGAAGACACCTTCTTCAAGCAGTGGTACAGGAAGAAGTCTGCATCCTTCAAGAAAAACATGATTTTCATGCAGGACAAAGCTCCATCACACGCGTCCAAGTACTCCACAGAGTGGCTGGCAAGAAAGGGTCTAAAAGAAGAAAAACAATTGACATGGCCTCCTTGTTCCCCTGAGCTGAACCCCATAGAGAACCTGTGGTCCATCATCAAATGTGAGATTTACAAGGAGGGAAAACAGTACACCTCTCTGAACAGTGTCTGGGAGGCTGTGGTTGCTGCTGCACGCAATGCTGATGGATTCTGTCAGTGTTTTGATCCGTTCACCATGGATGGCAGGCTTTTGAGTGTCCTTGCAAAGAAAGGTGGCTATATTGGTCACTGATTTGTTTTTGTTTTGTTTTTGAATGTCAGAAATGTATATTTGTGAATGTTGAGATGTTATATTGGTTTCACTGGTGAAAATAAATAATTGAAATGGGTATATATTTGTTTTTTGTTAAGTTGCCTAATAATTATGCACAGTAATAGTCACCTGCACACACAGATATCCTCCTAAAATAGCTAAAACTAAAAACAAACTAAAAACTACTTCCAAAAATATTCAGCTTTGATATTAATGAGTCTTTTGGGTTCATTGAGAACATGGTTGTTGTTCAATAATAAAATTAATCCTCAAAAATACAACTTGCCTAATAATTCTGTACTCCCTGTATATACACACATTTTTGAGAGCTTGTGGGCTACTAATTTCTGTCTTTTTAAGGATGAAATGATAAATAAGCAAACATACAGTTGGAGGCAAAAATATTAGGCCTCCTGTAAAATACATTCCCCCTCCCCAAAGATTTACCCATGTGCTGCAGCAAGGACATTTTTGTTACAGATTTTACAACTATTTTTATTCCAGCCAGACTGAAAGAAATAATACTTTATTCTTATAATAGAATAATACTTTATATATATATATATATATATCTCCAACTGCTTGTTAACGCAAATTTCTAATCAGCCAATTACAGCAACTCAATGCATTTAGGCATGTAGACATGTTTAAGACGATCTGCTGCAGTTTAAACTGAGCATCAGAATGAGCAAGAAAGGTGATTTAAGTGACTTTGAACAAAGCACGGTTGTTGGTGCTAGACGGGCTGGTCTGAGTATTTCAGAAATTGCTGATCTACTGGGATTTTCACGCACAACCATCTCTAGGGTTTACAGAGAATGGTCCAAAAAAGAGAAAATATCCAGTGAGCGGCAGTTCTGTGGGTGCAAATGCGTTGTTAATGCCAGAGGTCAGAGGAGAATGGCCTAACTGGTTCCAGCTGATAGAAAGGCAACAGTAACTCAAATAACCACTCGTTACAACCGAGGTATGCAGCAGAGTATCGCTGAACACACAACACGTTCAACCTTGAGGCAGATGGGCTTCAGCAGCATGAAGACAGGGGCGGACTGGCTATAGGGAGCACCGGGACATTTCCTGGTGGGTTGACTGGCCTGGTGCTCACCCCCTTCCCCTCCTCCTCATTTTCTATATTGCATTGGATGTGCCCCCCCTCCCCCGCCCCCCGCTCTGCTCTATCTAGATCGTATCAGATGTGGCCTGCCACCGGGACTCTGGCCTGACGCGTATCACTCCCTACTGCCCCCCCACCCGCTCTTCACTTTCTATATCGCATCGGATGTGCCCCCCCTCCCCCGCCCCCCACTCTGCTCTGTCTAGATCGTATCAGATGTGGCCTGCCACCGGGACTCTGGCCTGACGCGTATCATTCCCTACTATCCCCCCGACCCGCTCTTCACTTTCTATATCGCATCGGATGTGGCCTGCCACCGGCACACTGGCCTGCCCCAAACCAAAATATTTACAGAAAGGCATCCTCTGCATAAAACATATGCTGAATAAGTTGGCGGTTCATTCCGTTGTGGCGACCCCTGATTAATAAAGGGACTAAGCCAAAAAGAAAATGAATGAATGAATATATATATATATATATATATATATATATAATTAGTTTACTTTTAAAATATTTTTTCTTTTAGTTTTGCTGGAATAAAAGTAGTTAAATTGATAGCTAAGAAGTTTTAGTTATTCAATTTATTGTTTAAAATGTGTTAAAAATATTATTTCAGGATTTGTTTGTTTTTTTGAAAAATAATATAATATATATATATATATAAATAAATATATGTAAACATTTTGCATCTGTATTTAAGAATTTTTAAAAATAGAAACACAGAACACGAAAACTGCTTGTCAATCAATTTGATGGCTTTTTAAAGAGTGTAGGATTGTTTTGGGAAGATGAAGCTCTTTAAGACGTTCATATATAATAACATTAGCAGCTGGTGACTGCGTGACCTGTCATCCTCCTGCATATTACAGCTTTCATTTCCAAGCGGATGAAAATATCAGCCTTGTCTTGTTGTTGGTCTGAAAATTTGTTTTATTAGATATATTCAAATGAAAGTCCCGAGGCCTGGCTATTGAAAAGCAACGCATGCTCTCGGTACATTGCTCTTGTCCTTCTGCTGGAAATAAATGTCTGGTTGTTTGTTGATGGAACGGATTGTAATATTGAAATAGCAGTCGTGCGGTGTGTTTGGACTGATTCAAGGGCACAGAGGTTGGCCGGCTATTGCTAATGTAAATAAATGCAAATATTAAAATGGGGCTTTGCACCCATGATACGGCATTAGAGCGCTGTTTTATGTCCGACGGGGGTTAATAATGTGAATTCCATCGATTTCTGGCTTTTCCAGAAGTGTATACAGATTTTCTGTCTGTGCCGGGATTGTTGTGCTTGTTAATCCATTTGAGTCAGAGTGCGGTGTGTCTTGCTAGGTATAGGTCATTGCTAATGGGATGCTAATGAGAGCCTGCTAATCAATTTGTGCTTAATCAGCCAATCAATGTTTGCTGGAGCTGGCAAGCACACAGAGTGCCCAACAGCAGCAGTGCCGTGAGAAACTGCAAGACTTCTTGCCCTGGCTTTAAACTCAGTTTGTTACTTTCCTTCACACTGATTCTGTTGCTGGAAGGAAGGATTTCAACTACTGCTCCAATAAGTTTGCAAAGACAAAGAGAGATGGAAAGAACATTTGACGATTACCGTGTCTATACATCTTCATCATTCACTTCACCAAAAATCCTGTTTTAAGTTTCTCATTCTTCTGCCGTTACAAACCTGTTCCAGTCAACTTGTTTCTTTTAAGGCAATTGGTTTACTCGCTTTAAGTAACTAATCACTTTTTAAAGTGTGTATGACTTTCTGTGGAACTCAAAAAGTAGGGCTGAACGATATTGGTAAAATGGTCACCACAGCGGAATGAACCGCCAACTTATCCAGCATATGTTTTACATAGCAGATGCCCTTCCAGCTGCTACCCAGTACTGGGAAACATCCATACACACTCATTTACACTCATACACTACGGCCAATTTAGCTTATTCAATTCACCTGTACCGCATGTCTTTGGACTGTGGGGGATGTATTGGGTTACATCCAATGTATTGGGTTATATAATTTAACTCAATGCATTGGGTTATTTTGATTAAATGTTATTTTTTTCCATTCTGGTATTACCATTGCTACTATTACTAGCACTACTATTAATTTTATATTATGTCTGTGTAAATAAATAACGTGCTGTTTTCAAAAATATTGAAAATGCTTTATTTTCATTACATTTTAAGTTACAGATACTTAAGGTTTATCCATTTAACACAGATCGGCTATGAAGCGGACGTTTGTATCATCAATAATTAAGAATGCTGGTGAAACGGGTATAAAAAACACGACACGGAGAGGTAAATTACAAAAAATAATAACAATTTTATTGCGTTACAGCCTAAATAAACTTTACAATGCAAAAACAACATTATAAATGCATATTAATACAGCTGTTCTGTGTCAGTTGAATCAGTTGACTGTTGAAATGTAACATTTTTAACCCAACTGGTTGAGTTATTAAATAAATAACCCAATAAAGGTTAAAAACAACCCAACAAAGCACCACATATTTAACCCAACTGGTTGAGTTATTAATAAATAACCAAATAAAGGTTAAAAATAACCCAACAAAGCACCAAATATCTTTAACTCAACCATTGGGTGAAATAAATAACGTTTTTTAGAGTGAACATATACTAATACATTTTTACCATATGGCTCAAATAGCTCTATTTTTCTAACAGCATTCAGGGGCCGAAATTCAATAATCAAATGTAAAATAACACTATAGTCTTCATTATATAAATAAATAAGTACAATTTGTTTTTGTTACACCTCTTTCATAAGCCTTCTCTCTACTGAACTTTGCAGTGACTCTACAAATCTATTAAAAAAAATGACTTTTTTTGTAGTTTTTGTCTTGTTTGTAGTCTAAGCGTTTAATTACTAGACAAGTGAAAAATGTTGTTTAGTTTTCAGAAATAATGAGTCAAAATTAAGAGATGTCCTCAAAACAAGCTAAACTAACTGTCAGTGAAGTGGGTCTTATTTCAAACCAAAAACAAGATTATTTTGCTTCCCTCGCTGGCTTGATTTAGGAAAACAGACTTAATTTGCTTGTCTAGAAAATTCTTCTCGATTTAAGAATGTTTTGATATTTGGACTACAGTCAACTCTTAAGTAAGAAAAGCATTTTTTGTAGTGTGAACCTGTGATTCCTGGTCAACTATAATTCAGACTCTATATTACAGATTCTGCAATGTGACTATTGTGAATGCACACATTGTGAGATCGATGCTGAAACGATAAATTGTGCAGCCCTAACAAAACGCCAAAAAGTTTGACCCCCTTGACTTTCATTGTATTTTTATCATTATAAAAACACAGGCTCTCTGGAAATATGGGCTTCAGCCTCATTTTTTGTGAAACTTCATTTTCTGGGTAAAATGAACGCTACAAGGGAAATCGACAGCGACAACTTTTGTTCCTTTTCACATTTATGATAGTTACAGGGACATCAACTTCTAACAATTCGTTTTTTTATGCCGTTCTTTGCACAACACCAAATAAATATCACAAAACAACTTAAAAGTGTCTATTATTTGTATTTGAATCTATGTATGGACAACTGTTTTGGTGGGGTCAGTTTGCTTGGATGCTCAGTGTTTACAGTGAAGGGTTTAAGTTAGTGGTTCGCTAGTTAATATGCATGTTAAGAAGAACATGTATCTGAAACGTACAACAAAACGTACCACAAGTAACATATTTCAGATTTTCAAAAATGTAAACAGCACCCTCTAGTGGATTTTTCATCTGAAACGTGCAACAAAACGTACACAGAGCAATCAGAATTTTTTATATTTCAAAAAAATGTAGGCTGAGGCACATATTTAAATTATAATAGAATGGAAGACAAAGGAAAATCAAACCAACATTCTGTAAAATAAATTCCTTCCTTTCACTAAGTAATCACCTTTGTTTTCCATCATGGATGAAAAAGTCATACACATTTACATTAGCACCTTTCACACAGTGATACCGGTAAATATCCGGAAAATTTCCGGAACGACTTTACCGGTATATTCAAAAAAGCACTGTCCACACAGGCACGGACGTTTCGGAATTTTTCAGGAAAAGACCATTCACACATCCATTCCAAAATACCGGTAAATTCTGGTATCATTAACCAGAAATGGCCTCTAATCGTCTGCGCTTGTATTTGTAAAAATAGAAGGGGTCGGACTTTTGTTGATGGTTTCACTTTTAGTGCGCACTCACACTATGCTATCTGAACCGTGCCCAGGTGCGTTTCCCGGTTTATTTGACAAGTGTGAGTGCTCTGAATCGGTTCAGGCTCAGGCACGGTTCAGTTGACTGGCCCTGGCCTGGGTTGCGTTTCCCAAACAACGACGTAACTCACGGCTGAACTATCATAGTACGATGCATCGTTTAGGAAAAGAACGATGTAGTGACGAGTGTTTCCCAAAACATGTAGTTTCTCGGTCGCAGATCCATCGTTCGAACCACGTTAGTTATAACGTAAAACCCCCATAATGATGCTCTAAACAGGGTGGAGTAACAACTTCTTTGGAGAAGAACCCCATAATGTTTTTGTGCAAATTATATTGTAAGGAGAAACAGACTAACATAAGCGTAGATGCTGTTCAAATTATAATGTTTAAAATGTAATGTTTACATATAATGTAAAATAACCGAAAATTTATTGCCAGTTTATTACAATATTTTAGTAGCGTAATATACAAAAAGACAATATATAACCCAGACAATATATCACTTTAAACTATTAAAATTATTCATAAAAGTCACTTTTTTAAATTTTCAAGGTTAAATGTGGTTGGAAGAAAGATCAAGGTCGCATAATGCAGCAAAAAATAAAAACATGAATCGCAAAATAAGGAAAACTGCTAATTTACAAATACTTTTGCAGTGCACATATATTGTCATGTGTTTTTTATCTCCTTGAAGATGTAGATTATTTTGAACATTATTAAGGCGTTATATTGTTTTTTGCTTCAGTATAATTGACTGCTACTTGCTTTGATGCTCTTATGAGTAAGATGTAGTTACTGCACTGCCAAATCCTAACCAGTCACTACTGACCCACTGGTTTAAGCAATTATACTCTAAATAAAAGAGCTGTATTGTACAATTTCACATTTCTGTGGAAGACTGGAATATGTAATAGTAGTACAATAAATATCATATGTGCATATCACATGAAATAGCCATGCTTTTATCTAAGTACTTTTTCATTTTCTCGTCAATAGATGCGTTCGACTTTATGCAACGCTGCGCAGACCGATCGAAATCCGTTTTAAATCGGTGAATGCCGGTTAGAAAATTTGTCCAGCTTGACGCTGCGCAGACGCCACGTGACTGTCACATCATGTGGCATCAAAGTACCGCAACAGCGCTCCGAGATCCACTGCAAACTCAGCCGCTGCATCGTCCGAAGAGCTGCGATGGCGACATCGATATTACACGATTGGCTGAATTCACCGCATGACAACAACCACGTGTGTTTCAGGTTTATTATTGGACAAATTCTTCTCACAAATTTTGAAAAAACAATGCTTTATGCATCTTTATCTTGTATACATATTGTATATTTATGCTTATTAAAAGATTACAAATATTTTACTGCAGTATCATCTTTTGTTAAATAATTTGTTTATAAAGGCAAAATTAGCTCACTTATTTTGGGAAAGTGCTTTTTTTAAAAATGCTTTCATTATCCAAGATAATCTTAATCATTGTTTAAGACAATCAGAACACCTTGTTTTGGGTTTTACACTAATATATATTGGAAAGTTTTATATTTATACACGTAAATAAATGTAAACCCTTTTTAGCATATTCAAACAAGAAGTATTAGCCTAAAGAGTAATGTATAAACTCATAGAATTAGTGCTTATAGCTTTGTATTTAATAAGTCTATTCGTTGATATTTATTTCCCTTTATGTTTATATTACCCTATCGTTTCCCCTTATTTCTCTCATGCGTTTGTTATATAGGCTACTTACATTTAATTTAGAATTCCCTTGTTGTCTAAAAATGAACTATTCATTTTCAGTATTCTGTTTTATTTGTGCTGTAAATCTTTAGTTGTTAAAAGTAAAAAAAAAAAAAATGATGATGACACCATGTGATCGGTCATCATGACTGCCGCAACTTTGAGCACCGAAGTGTTCGGCTTGACAGCTCTGTTTTCAATTCTACCCCCGCCTTCGCTTGGCTAATCTTGTTGATCACCGGCTTCAGCCGTGGTTCAAGTCGAGAACACTTAAAGGCGCGGTCACACTAGAGTTTGAGCTTGCGAAACTCTGTTGTACGGCGCTGCGAAAAGGGGCGGGATTAAACAAGATGAATAGGCATTTAAAAAGCGAGCGATTGCTCCATGTTTTAAATTTCTGTTCAGAGAGGTCATGTTTTGATCCTGGATTGGTCTCAAGCAGTCAAGTGATGCGATTTCGCAGGTCAGAGTTCACCAAGCTTGAACTTTGCACCGCAGCAACCTGTGAAACTCGACGTATGACCCTGCGTTTCCGGTCTGACGCATTCGCGTGCGTATGAATGGAAGTCTATGGAGGGAAAAGTCCAGTGTGACCACGGCTTAATAGGTGCGTTCGACGTGAAGCACAGCTGCAGCCGATGATCAATGAGATTAGCCGAGTGCGGGCGGGGGTGGAGTTGAAAACGCAGTCATGATTAGCGATCACATGGCGTGATAATTTATTTATTTATTGAAATAACAACAAAAGATATACAGTACAAATAAAACAGAATACAGTCTCTACAAACTATAGTTTATTTTTAAACAATAAGGGAATTATGAATTAAATTTAAGTAGCCTATACATAACAAATGCATGAGAAATAGGGGGAAAAGCAGAGGGCACATAAAAAGGAAATAAATATCCACGAATAGGATTATTTTTGATAATGAAAGCATATTTAAAAAAGCACTTTAATCCAAAAAGATTGAACAAATGACCAAAATAAATGAGCTACACTTTAAGTAGACATTTCCCAGAAAGAGCAGGTACATCAATGACACTTTTCTTTCTTTCACATTTCTGCATAAATGGCTTGACAGGAAATAAAATATTTTAGAATCATACACATATATATATATATATATATATATATATATATATATATATATATATATATATATATATATATATATATATATATATATATTACATATTTTTATATAACCTAAATGGCTAAGAAATCGTCAGGATCAAAAATTATAATTATTTTATTACAAGTCTGTAAGAGTTATTTGAGTTAATATTTAGTTTATTTACTAAAATATATCATTTAAATTTTATGGAGCTGAAAAAAGGCTGAATAAAACTGTGCAAACAATCTAGACATTATGAACAAATTATTTAACAAAACATGATACTGCAGTAAAATATTTGTAGTTTTTTAATAAGCATAATGTGTACAAGATAGAGAGGGTATGAAAAGTTAATTGTTTGTTTTGAAATTTGTGAGACGGAATTTGTCCAATAATTAACCCGAAACACACGTGGTTGTTGTCATGTGGTGAACTTGGCCAATCGTGTTGTATTGGTGTCGTCATCTTAGCTCCTGCAATCGCTCTTCAGATGCTGCACTGGCTGAATCAGTCGTCTGATCTCGGAGCGCTGTCACGGTACTTTGTGGCCACATGTGACAGTCACATGACGTCGGCGCAACATCAATCTGGCCAAAATTTCTAACCGGCATGCACAGCTTTAAGACAGATTTCGATCGATCTGCGCAGCGCTGCATGAAGTCGAACGCACCTAATGACTTGCAGCAATTGTCCTCAGCATGTACCAACTTCATTTTGACCATTCCAGTTTCACATTATTTGAGTTCTTCTGTTTTTTTCATCTTTTCTTGTTTTAAACATCAATCTGTACCTCCATTCAACCTCATAAGACGTGTTGATCAATTCCCAGTGAAACATTAATCCTCCTTTTTTAAAAACTCTCCCAAAAATGATGTAACCCACTCCATTTTCTGCGGCGTTCCTGCCGAAAGTGCATTCCCTTGAAAAGGAAAAGAAGACAAATGCAAGAACCCCACACGCGCACTAAAAACAAGAACTAATCCCTGACCTGACAGGCTGGAGAAAGGAAAAGCTATAAATTAATCTAAGGCAAAGCTCAGAAATAAAATCAGCCGAGTGGTGACCGCGCGCCGGCAGGCAACCGTTTCCCATATGTCTCTCTTCCTTTGAAGAAACTGGATGAAATTGCAGAGCGCTATTGAATGTAATCATACATTTGTTAAAGTGTGTAAGAGAGGCAGTCACATCCTATAACAGACTAATCTATATCCCTTAAACGCTGGCCGGCTGTCAGGAAAAGAAGGCAATGGGGCCGTTTAGGAGTTTGTGCTGAGTCGAGTGTTTTCTTCCATAAAGCAGGCCCGCTGAAGAGCTGACAGCGATGACCTCCACCTGTCACCTCTTATGACAACCACAAGCACTCTGCTTCTTGGAGCTGTTTGGGAAGGAGAGATGCATTGATCGAACGAACGCAAGAATTCAGAATGGGGATTTAAGTGACTTTGAACGTAGCATGGTTGTTGGAATTTCACAGTATTTCAGAAACTGTTGATCTACTGGGATTTTCACGCACAACCATCTCTAGGGTTTACAGAGAATTGTTTAAAAAAGAGAAAATATTCAGTGAGTGGCAGTTCTGTGGGCACAAATGCCTTGATGCCAGAGGTCAGAGGAGTATGGCCAGACTGGTTCCAGCTGATAGAAAGGCAACAGTAACTCAAACAACCACTCGTTACAACCGAGGTATGCTGAAGAGCATCTTTGAACACATAATACGACAAACCTTGAGGCAGATGGGCTACAGCAGCAGAAGCACCGGGTACCACTCCTGTCAGCTAAGAACAAGAAACTGAGGCTACAATTCGCACAGGCTCACCAAAATTGGTCTTGTCTGTTCTGATGAGACTTGATTTCTGCTGCAACATTCGGATGGTAGGGTCAGAATTTGGCGTCAACAACATAAAAGCATGGCTACATGTACTGTTTACAAGAAGTGCGATGGGCTTTTTAATGACCACAGAGAGTCAGGACCTCGGCTTTACGTCTCGGACGGCGCTCACTGACAGTATAGTGTCCCCTTCACTATACTGAGGCATTAGGACTCACACAGATCGCAGGTTCAGCACCTCCTGCTCGCCTCACTAACACCACTTACAGCAACCTAGCTGTCTCCCATCCAGTCACTGACTAGGCTCAGCACTGCTTAGCTTCAGTAAGTAACCGGTCTTGGGCTGCAGGGTGATATGGCATCATATTCTGAAGAACCATGTGACACCAAAGTAATGATACAGGAAATTCAGATTTGTCTTTACAAGAACAAATTACATTTTCAGATGTATGAAAATAGATCGAATGGATAGAATATTACAATCTTTGCTGTATTTTTTAAGTCTTAAAAGGGACCTATTATGCTAATACACTTTTATAAGGGGTTTAAATACAGTTGTGTGGCAACATTGTGTAAATATAACCAGCTTCTAATGGTAAAAATCAATTAACTCTATTTTTTATAATCACACTTCATAAAAACAGTCTGCAGAAACACTTTGATTGACATTCTTTTTACGTGTCATCAAAGGGGGGAAAGCCCCGCCGTCATTAGCATAGACAGCCCTGAGTGAAAAGCAGCCATCTGCCATTAGAGTTTTGAATCTGCCGTTATGATGACACACAGGCGTTTGCAGCTCCACCAATCTCCTTCGAATTTAAAGCGACAGTTACCAAACTCACTAAGTGCTCTGCAGAGACCCATAGAGATGCGCCTTTTTGGGACTTAAAAACTTTGTCTGGCCGTAGTTTCTAAATCTCCTAAAATGACCGGGATTCGGCTTTTGCTGTCTCTTTTTAAAGTTGTCGTTAACTGTAACTCTACAAATCTCATTTGAATTTAAAGCGACAGTCACCAAAACTGCACAATTTGGATTAAAGCCTAAAAGGAGCAGTTTCAAAGAGTTATAAAATATGATTTGTGGGATATTTTGAGCTGAAACTCCACATACACACTCTAGGGTAATCAGGAACTTAATTTACATCTTAAAAAGGGACAAATCACCCAAAAATGAAAATGATGTAATTTGTTACACACTCTTTGTTCATCTTCAGAACACAAATGAAGTTCTTTTAGAAGAAATCTAGGAGCTCTCTCATCCTCCATAGACAAAAAGGGTCACAAAATGGTAAAAGTAACCAAAAACATTGTCAAAACAGTCTGTGTGTTTTTATCAAAATAATTACTATATTCAACAGTTTCTTCTCTTTGGTGTTAATTTATGATGCTTTGTTCATGTATATACTACCGGTCAAAAATTTGGGGTCAGTTTAATTTTTTCATGTTTTTCTTTTTTTTTTAAGAAAATTATTCTGTTCATGAAGGCGACATTTATTAAATTTAAAGAAATTGTAAGATATTTATAAAAATTTTAAATAACTGCTTTCTTATTTTATGTAGTTTCAGATGAAATTCTTACTCCAGTCATTATTGCTTTTATTACTGTTACCATTAATAATAATAATAATAATAATAATAATAATAATAATAATAATAATAATTTTAAAACATTAAAGTGTTTTATTATTTAAAAAAAATTTTTTTTTTGAAGGATCATGTGAATCTGAAGACTGGAGTAATGAAGCTGAAAATTCATCATTAAAATCACTAGGATAAATAATTAAATTAAATTATAAACTTTGAACAGTTATTTTATAGTGCAATAACATTTCACAATTTTACAATTTGTACTGTGTTTTTGATTTAATAAATGGTAAAAAAATAAATACAAAATAAATCTTGGATGAGCTGGAGAAGCTTATTTAAAACATCATACTGACCGCAAACTTTTGATCGGTAATATACATGAACAGCATATAGTTGAACCATTGAACCACTGAAGACACATGGACCATTTTGACAATGTTTATGCTGTCTTTCTGGACTTTTCACAAACCTTTCCGTCTATGGAGGGTCAGAGAGCTCTCAGATTTAATCTAAATTATCTTAAATTGTGTTCATAAAATAAACCAAGGTCTCAGGGGATTGAACTAAATTGAACATTAACTAAAAACTGACGGACAGTTTCAATGTCAATTTACTAGAACTTCTATGTTAAGCTGCTTTGACACAATCTACTTTGTAAAAGTGCTATAGAAATAAATATTAATTCAATTGAATGACATGAGGGGGAGTAATTAATGACATAATTGTAATTTTTGTGTGAACTAACCCTTTAAAATCAGTTTGAGAAGTATGGTGATAAGACTATCATGTAATTGTTTATTATCTGCAGTATCTTACCTTAAAATATATAAAGGGTTTATAAAAGTGGTCCAAGTATGGAAGTTCTTGCATGTGTGCTACTTTGTTTTCATTTTCATGCAAATCCAAAAGTGATTTCTATTAGGTCTTTTCAGTATTATTTTATAAAGCTTTCTAAAGTATCATGTGACAATTAAAAATGTGGCAAAATTAAAACTTATTTAATTATTAAGTTTAAAAAGAAAACATAAGGGCGATCTTAAGCAAAAAAAAGACCCCTAGCCTAGGTATAAGGCAGTGGTCTCAAATTTAATTCCTGGAGGGTTGCAGCTCTGCATAGTTAGCTTCAACCACCTCCAACTCAAACCTGCTTAATAGTCTCTAGTAGTCTTGATTATTTAGATCAGCTGTGTTTGATCAGGATTGAAACAAAACTGTGCAGAGCTGTGGCCCTCCAGGAATTGAGTTTGAGACCTATGCAATAAGGTGTTTTATAGAATATCTTAAACTGACCAGCTATATGTTCTTCTTTCCCTTATTTATTGATTTTGTTGGTGCATTTACATGTGTGCGATTAGGAAACTAGTGTAATGGCTGCGAGCAAACTCCGCCCCGAAGCCCCAACTGGCCCTCTTTGGCCCAAGGTATTCGGCGGTGGAAATGCACTGGCACGCTCGCTTTAAGCACGACAGTGGAAACTATGCTAAAAATACAGCTTTTCTTATAAAAATAAATGACACTTTCTTAAATCTATTAAAACAAATCATTTAAAGCATAACAATATTTCACAATAATAAAGGTTTTCCTATATTTTTAAAGTCTCAAAACCAATTTGAATGTCAGTTTGCGTTTGTCAACGGCATCTAAATATAAATATCTACAGCAGTTTTCAGCTGATGCATTGCACCACAGTGACCTTTCCTCCATCAGAACTAACCAATGACACTTCAGATGTGTCTTTGTCCTCGGTTAATATCAGGACACTGTCACTTCCAGCAGCACGTCCTCCCTGACCTTAAGAAATGACCCTTCGCTGATGCTCCTAAATGGGCTTCTCCCACAAGGGGCCGCGGAGATGAAAGGCTGTGTTCTTAAAGAGAGATTAAACAGGATTTGATAGGCAGAGCAGAAGCGTTTCTTTAGTAACACTGGGAAGGACAGAGAGCACAGATCCACAGGGCGGCTCATTTAAAGAGAAGCACGCAGGGCCAGAATGCAGTCCTCCTTCAATAATGACCAGCCCCCAGAAAAATCTTCAGCTACATATACAGTGGGCAATCCTTTTGGTTTTTACCGTTTCGAGCATGTTTACTTGGGTTATTTATATATGCACTTACCTGTGCTTATTTTTTAAGGTGAGACATTGCAGGTTTTGTTTTGTTTTTCATTCAGAGATGCTGGACTTTTTGGCTATTGAGTCAAATGTGAAGAAAACATCCAAAACACGCTCATAAGTGTTTATATTTTTAATTACATTTTAAAAATTTGTGTCTGTAGATTTTAATTATAGTTAGTGCTGTCAAAAATTAACCACTATTAATCGCATCCAAAATAAAAGCTTGCATTTACATAATGTATATACGTGTACTGTGCATATTTATATATATATATATATATATATATATATATATATATATATATATATATACATACACACAACAGTTCTGTCTGGTTCTTGAATCTGATTGGCTGATAGCGGTGCGATATTCTGCCAGTAACAGCCCTCCTCCAGCCTCTTAACCCTTTACCCTTGTGTATTACTCCGCCCACATACAGCGACAAGCAGAGGACACTCTACAATGTGACATATTGCAGCTATTGGGTAACATAATGTAATTTTGAGGCTTTTTTAGTTGAGAATGTAGTTGTTTAGACTGCAACATTGCAATTTATTTAAAAGGATAGTGCCTATTTTAAATATTTATAATTTCTGTGTTGGTGGCCATAGGGTATATGCGGAAGGACTTTTAATTTGTCAGTAACCTGGGTCAAGCGCTTCCGATGAACTATATGCCGTTACAAAATCGGAACGTTTAAGGTCTGTTTTCTTTAAAAATCAGAGATCTCCACTGGCTGAGTGGTATCCGATATAAAGTGGGTCTCAGAATGTACAAGCAGCACTGCATTAAATTACATTTTTCCCCACCATGTCTTTAAAATGTAAACATTTATTTTACCCCAGTATATTCAATTCAATTCACCTTATATTTCTATAGCGCTTTTACAATGTAGATTGTGTCAAAGCAGTTCACATAGAAGATTATAGAAAATATTCTTAGTAATAGTAATAGTAAAACTAATAGTATTCAATGTAGTTTCTGTGCTAGCCTGCCGATCCTGACGGGCATGTGCGAGTAAACGGCATTTCGTCTCATTTTACGCTTGAGCAACTAAATGAATGCCAAAGTTTATTTAACTGATTGTATTTTAATTACAACAATGATGTTGTAAAAGAAACCGTATAAAATGGAAAAAAGTCACTAACAGTTCACCGGAAGTTTATCAGTATGGGAAGAAGCACTAGCTCTGCATATACCCTATTGGCCTGTCTTTGAGCAAAGACGGTTGATGATGTTCATCCACAAGATGGCGACAGAGACAGCATAATAAGAGAAAACCAGCGTAATTTCAAACTACAGCTGATCAAATCATTATTAAACAGGTAAATGACTTTCTAAGTTGATCTCTCTCTTTTGTATGTTGTAGTGCTGTATTTATACCATAGTCAGGGGCGGACTGGGAAAGCATTTTCAACCGGGCCAAAGTAACTGTCAGTTAGGCCACATCCGATGCGATATAGAAAGTGAAGAGCGGGGGGGATGCGTAGCAGGCCAGAGTCCCGGTGGCAGGCCACATCTGATGCGATATGGAAAGTGAAGAGCGGGGGTGGGTGGGGGGATGATAAGGTTTGGGTGCAGAGGTGGTGCGCGGCAGGCCAGATTGACCGTCAGACCACCGGGAAATGTCCCGATCTCCCGATTGCAACAAGGAAATCTCTGTAGACCGATGACATTTCATGCCGTTCAGCCTTATAAAATTAAAATGTGAGCAAAATCACCTGTTTTGTCTTCACTTTAGACATTACGCTAGAGAATCATTCAAATACTAGCTCTAAAGTGATGTTGGCGAATGAGCAACTGTTTCTGCTGTTCTGACGTCAGCTGCAGATTTGAATGAAAGGCGGAAGAAAGTTCTTCTTACAAAAGGGTTTTGAGACTCCATGTTTGACTTTCTTATTTATACACTCGATTATGCCCTCGAACTGTTGTATAAACGCAATATAACACTCGTAGCAGTGCGATGTGGCTGTATATCGTCACTGGTGGGACACTAACACAACGCATGCCTCTCACCAGTGCCGATATACAGCCACATTGAACTGCTACGAGTGTGATATTGCTCATGTATGCACAGTACATAGTATGGACAGTTGTATACAGTGGAGGAATTAGTATTGAGAGATATTGATGGAAGTTTAGTGGAGGGAATAAGTATTTCAGTATTGAACTTCTGAAGTACTTCAGTATTGAACACGTCACCATTTTTCTCAGAAAACATATTTCTAAAGGTGCCGTTGACATTTCCCCAGATGTTGGTAACAACGAAAGAAATCCATATATGCACAGAAAACAAAACTAAATAGTTTACAAATTAAGTTATGCGTAATAAAATGAAATGACACAGGGAAAAGGTATTAAACATATGAATAAAGGAAGGTGTAGAAAGGCAGTGAAAGCTCAGACAGCAGCTGAAATCTCAGTAGTAAGCAAGTAAAATCTAGTTATGTCAACATACTTATATATTAATTACACACACACACGCGTATATGCATATGTTTGAGAAAATGTTTGTTTATATTTATAAATTGAATATTTTTATCTATTACAAATTATCTAAAAATATATATGTAAATATTTTGCTTTTTGTATTTTATATGTTTTATTTATATATTTACAATATTTATACACAGTGAGTACACACAGATTATGTAAACACAAACTGTTATTTTGGATGTAATTAATTGCAATTAATCATTAGAAAGCACTAATTATAACACATACTGTATCTTTACAGGCTGTTTTTATCTGCTTCACTCAACCATAAATCTCCTCTTCAGCTGCACCTACATACACCAAAATTGATAGATTTATTCATTTCTATATTCTATGCAACATTTCATTCTACAAAACGTTGTGAAAGGCATAATTTTCTGAATTACAGAGTGATAAAAAGACATTCCCAAAACTTATTTTGAAAAAACTCTAATCTGTACAGGCGACGCAGTGGCGCAGTAGGTAGTGCTGTCGCCTCACAGCAAGAAGGTCGCTGATTCCAGCCTCGGCTGGGTCAGTTGACGTTTCTGTGTGGAGTTTGCATGTTCTCCCTGCGTTTGGGTGCGTTTCCTCCGGGTGCTCCGGTTTCCCCCACAGTCCAAAGACATGCGGTACAGAAGAATTGGGTTGGCTAAATTGTCCGAAGTGTATGAGTGTGTATGGATGTTTCCCAGAGATGGGTTGCAGCTGGAAGGGCATCCGCTGCGAAAAACATGTGCTGGATAAGTTGGCGGTTTATTCCGCTGTGGCGACCCCGGATTAATAAGAGGACTAAGCTAAAAAGAAAATTAATGAATGAATCTGTACAAAAAAAAATTATTTTAAACCTGACTTTAGATTTTTGTGATAGAAATGTATGCAAATTAGCGCATTCATAATCAAATAATGCATCGTTTGGATGTTATTTTAGAAATCTTGTAATACAAAATATGTTGTCAGTCCTTAATTTAATAAATTGATTTGACAGTTATAACTATACAGCGGGGAAAATAAGTATTGAACATGTCATCGTTTTCCTCAGAAAACATATTTCTACAGATGCCGTTGACTTAAACTTTTCCCCGGATTTTGATAACAACCAAAGATGTCCATACAGTATATGCAAAAAAACTAAACTAATTGGTTTACAAATGAAGTTATGTGTTACAAAATTAAATGACACAGGGAAAAAGTATTGAACACATGAAGAAAAGGAGGTGTAGAAAGGCAGTGAAATCCCAGACAGCAGCTGAAATCTCTCAGTAGTTCTTCAGCAACCCTCTGCCCTTCATCATTGTAAATGAACATTAGCTGCTTCAGTCCAACATCTGCAGTATCAAGATGATGAAGATGAAATCAGGGTGGACATTTCAGCAAGACAATGATCCAAAACACAGCCGAGGAAACTCTCAAATGGTTTCAGAGGAAGAAGTCAAGCTGTAGAATGGCCCAGCCAATCACCTGACTTGAATCCAATAGAAAATACAAAATAAAGATCAGATTTGAAAGACGAGACCCACAGAACCATCAAGATTTTTACACTCTGTTGAAGTCTGTGAAAAACTCACACCTGAGCAATACATGTGACTTCATTCTCCTCATGAGAGGCGTCTTTAGGCTGCCATCACCAAAAAAGCCTTTTATATAAAATATTAAATACATTTCAGTAGTTCAGTACTTTCCTCTTGTGTCACTGCAATTTTATTACACATTACAAATTTTCTGCTTTTTTTGTTTTGTTTTATTAATGCAGCTAATAATATCTTCATCTTGCCTGACTAGATATTTATATGAAAAAAAAAACACACAGTACAGTATGTGTGCTAGCTTTGCTATTATTACACTACCTTAATATACTAACCGTAGTGTGAACGTTACCTAATGTTTCATTGATGCCATCATTTAGTTGATTGTTTTTAGCAAGCTAAAAATGACAAGAATAGACACGTGTACAGGGATCTAATCCAAACACCCACAATCCCACATTTCATCTCCTGAAGTTTAAAATCACAGTCGGAGACGGTGTGGGCGGCCGCTTTCACATCATAACCATATTCAGATGTATAAGAGAGGCCAAAAGGTAATTTTCTTCTTTTTTTGGAAATTGCTTGTTTAACGTGAATTCTTTGTACACTGCGAAATCAACCCCGCAATGACAAACTTACGGTTAAATAAGGTTAAAATATAAAATGAAAGGTGTGGGGAGCGAGTGGGACAGCTTGAAAGATATTCAAATACATTTCCTATCAAAAAGAATTAATAATGACTCGCCCTCATTGGAAAGCCGTCTCTGCAGGGCTGCGTTTACTTCCCGCTCACTCTTCAGTATGGATCTGATGGAGTTACACACTGTAATCACAGTATGGAGGAATCCTTAAAGATCTGCACCTTTAAAATGTAAGATTATTATACAGAGCTTTTGCTTGAGTGGGCACAGTTTGCTAACATAATTCATATTCTGCGTGAAACCTTCCTGAATTTATGGATTTGTGATGTATCCTTTCCATAATATATCTTTTCTATGATAATATAGCTGTAATTATGCTCTCAGGATACCTAATGTTGCATTAAAGGGTGTATATTAGTTTTTTAAAGTAATATATGTTGACATACTGTATATACAGTTGAAATCAGAATTATTAACTCCCCCTTGATTTTTTTTTCTTCTTTAACTATTTCCCAAATGATGTTTAACAGAGGCAGAAAATTTTCACAGTATGTCTGATAACATTTTTTCTTCTGAAGAAAGTCTTATTTGTTTTATTTTGGCTAAAATAAAAGCTGTTTTTAATTATTTTTAAACATTTTAAGGTCAAAATTATTAGCCCCTTTAAGCTATATATTTTTTCAATAGTTTACAAAACGAACCATCGTTATACAATAACTTGCCTAATTACCCTAACCTGCCTAATTAGCCTAGTTAAGCCTTTAAATGTCACTTTAAGCTGTATAGAAGTGTCTTGAAAAATATCTAGTAAAATATTATTTACTGTCATCATGACAAAGATAAAATAATTCAGTTATTAGAAATGAGTTATTAAAGCTATTATGTTTAGAAATGTGTTGAAAAAATCTGCTCTCCTTTAAACAGAATTTGGGGGAAAAAATAAACAGGGAGGCTAATAATTTAGGGGGGCTAATAATTCTGACTTCAACTGTATAAAGTTGGTCAAAATGATTAGCCCTCCTGTGAACATTTTATACTGTTTCATATATGTGATGTTTAACAGAGCAAGGAATTTTCCCACAGTAACTTCTATAATATTTTTTTCTTCTAATATAATTTATTTTAGTTTGGCTGGAATAAAAACAGTTTTTATATATTTTTTTAAGGTCAATATCATTAGCCCCCTTTAGGATTTTTGTTTCTCAACTTCCTTCAGAGCAAACCACTGTTGTCCAATAACTTGCCTAATTGTCCTAACTTGCCTAGTTAACCTATTTAACATTGTTAAGTCTTTAAATTGCACTTTAAGCTGAATACTAATATCGTATAAAATAACTAGGAAAATATTATTTTCTGTCATCATGGCAAAGACAAAAAAAAATTGTTATTAAAAAATAGGTATTAAAACTATTGTTTAAAAATATTTAAAAAAAAAAACATTTTTACTTTAATTGTTTAACCTTTTATAACTGTAAAAATGTAAAAAATGTAAACGTAAAAATCTGATAAAAATTGTAACCCGGAAGTTTGTTAATATTTTACCCATATTAAAATGTAATTATTATTTTTAGAGTGTGTTTTTAGAGTGTACACTGAAAACAGAAAAAAACAATGAAAACTATTTTAACAGTGACTGTGAATTGAAATGAATGAATGAAATATAAAGAAACATACTAAATTAAATGTTAATATTAATAATTTAAACAGCCTTTTATGCTATAATAACAAGTTTAAAATGTTTAATTTAGAAAAAAAATACTTTTAAAATTTTACAATATGCAATTTTTTATGTTATATTTTTATGTAATGCATCACTACTTGATAAAAAACAATTATAATTTGTTTTGATTCCATATTTTACAATCATTGTAATAAAATATGATGGATTGATATAAATTTAGATGCTGTTGACAAACACAAACTAAATTGCAATTTAATTTAATTCCGTTCTCAGTCTAATAAGCCAATTTAATGCTCAAATATATTGAAAATATAAATTATTTCACAGTAACTTTTATGAATTTAATGTATCCCGGTGCAAAAAAAAAAAAAAAGATTAAAAATATATATATATTTTCTTTTTAAATTATTGCACTGACCTTAGACATTGTAACAAATAAAAAATGATGGGTAAAAATACACATTTCGAGGCTGGTGACAAAAATATTTACCATTAAATCATTTACTCCAGTGATTTAAAGCTGAATTTTCAGCATCATCACTTCAAACTGTCAAATAATCCTTCACAAATCATATTAATATGTTGATCTCAAGAAACATTTATTATTATAATTATCAATGTTCACAATAATTGTGCTGCTTTACATTTTAGCTTAATTGTTTTCTTTATTTTATCTAATTCTGCGATAAATACAATGAATAAGAAAAGAATAGCAAGTTTTTTTTGTAACATTACAAAAGTAAATGGCATCATAGTTAATAGATTTTGATGCATACACTTGAAGTCAAAATTATTAGCCCTCCTTTTTTCTATTTTAAATATTTCCCAAATGATGTTTAACAGAGCAAGGAATTTTTCACAGTATTTCCTATAATATTTTTTCTTCTGGAGAAAGTCTTATTTGTTTTATTTTGACTAGAATAAAAGCAGTTTTTAATTTTTAAAAAACATTTTAAGGTCAAAATTATAAGCCCCCTTAAGCGATATATATATATATATATATATATATATATATATATATATATATATATATATATATATATATATATATATATATATATATATATATATAATTTTTTTTTTCTCCTCGATTGTCTACAAAACAAACCACTGTTATACAATAATTTTTACTAATTAACCAAGGTAAGCCTTTATATTTAGATGAAGCTGACAACTAAACTAAACTGGTTGTTTAAGCCCCTCTTCTCATGTGTAGTTTACCAATCATGTGTCAGAAACAGCCTTAATTAAAAACGCACTGGAATTCTTTTTTACATTCTCAACAGGATCCGCGAGCAGGTACCTGGGGGACGCGGTAGAAAACGGGGCCAGAGAGAACGGGATCTTCATTCATTTTCATCAGCAATCAGCATGCCGCCTCTTAAATAATGCATTGATCTCTGAGCTTGCTGTTAATTCCCCGGTTATCAAGATGTGCAAAGTGGACGTGGCAGCGCTTGATGGATGAGCGGTACAGGCCAGCTGTCTATTTGCTTTGACAGACATATTCCCACTGCAGAAGAAGCACAGGCAACCTTTGAGCATCCGCCTCTTATCTGTCTTTCAAAGTGGAGCAGAGGACAGAGTTTCATTAGACCACGAGTAGTGCTTTCCCCCCCAAAAAATATGAGTTGCAATAGAAAAAATTCACATATGATGCTGTTTTCCTGGTTAATACTGAGGTGCAAGTTCAAAAATGTAACAAGAAGCGCTTCTTTAAGCTGAAAAAATAATGAATAAATACCGTGAGATGATATGATGATAAAACTTGATACATCAATATTGTTTTTTGATGTATTTTCTATTGAAATAGGAAACGTACTTCCCTATGTATAGTATGCTTAAAAAAACATGCACTGAGATTGCGTGAACTAGTGAATACTTTTCTATCCCGTGAGACCAAAAACTGAGCAGCTTTATTGAATTATTAAATAATGAAATATACATTTATATTGTTCCATCGTTTGGGGTTGGTGAGATTTTAAAATAAAAATGTCGCTCCTGCCCACGTGAATATACAGTATTATACTGTAAAAATAATAAATAAAAAAATATATAGTGTAATAAATATAAAAAACTATATATAAGTTATATACTATATATAACTATATATATATATATATATATATATATATATATATATATATATATATATATATATATATATATATATATATATATATATATACAGTTGAAGTCAGAATTATTAGCCCCCTTATTATTTGTTTTATTTCGGTTAGAATAAAAGCAGTTATTAATTTTTAAACACAATTTTAAGGACAAAATTATTAGCTCCTTTAAGCAAATTTTTTTTTCCGATAGACTACAGAACAAACCATCGTTATACAATAACTTGCCTAATTACCCTAACCTACCTAGTTACCCTAATTAACCTAGTTAAGCCTTTAAATGTCACTTTAAGCTGTATAGAAGTGTCTTGAAAAATATCTAGTCAAATATTATTTACTGTCATCATGGCAAAGATAAAATAAATCAGTTATTAGAAATGAGTTATTAAAACTATTATGTTTAGAAATGTGTTGAATAAATCTTCTCTTTGTTAAACAGAAATTGGGGGAAAAAATAATCGGAGGCTAATAATTCAGGGGGGCTAATAACTCTGACTTCAACTGTATATATTGGGGAATATTATTGCAAATTAAAATTATATTTTATTTGTTACAAAATATTTTTTAAATGTCTTTTTCGAGTGCCTTGGACTGATTTTTGCTGTTTATTCTGATAATCCCGATAATAAAGAGCACCGACACATTATTTAATCTACCCCTGAGCACCTTTTGTTTGATTTTGTATTTTTTTAAATGTAGTTTATTTCTGTGATTCAAAGCTGAATTCACAGGATCATCATTACATGTCTTGCTTATTCATGTCATATTATCATATATGAATAAATATATAAAATAAATCATAAATGATGATCTGATGCTCAAAAGCATTTATTTTTTATGCTGAAGACATTTATTATTATTTAATAAATATTTTTTATAGATTTATAATAATATGATGATCTGATGCTCAAAAGCATTTAACAATTATTCATTCATTTATTTTATTTTCGGCTTAGTCCCTTTATTAATCTGGGGTCGCCACAGCGGAATAAATCACCAACTTATCCAGCATATGTTTTACACAACGGCGATGCAGTGGCGCAGTAGGTAGTGCTGTCGCCTCACAGCAAGAAGGTCGCTGGTTCGAGCCTCGGCTGGGTCAGTTGGCGTTTCTGTGTGGAGTTTGCATGTTCTCTCTGCGATCGCGTGGGTTTCCTCCGGGTGCTCCGGTTTCCCCCACAATCCAAAGATATACAGTACAGGTGAATTGGGTAGGCTAAATTGTCCATAGTGTATGAGGGTGAATGAGTGTGTATGGATGTTTCCCAGAGATGGGTTGCAGCTGGAAGGGCATCCGCTTTTTCATTTCTTTTATTTGTTTTTTAACCCAAGACACCTCAGTTATGGTCCTACTGGGTAAAAAGAAAGTGTTTACACTTCAGAGTTTTCATTACTTCCTACATAAAGAAAGATGTTATTCCTATATTGGCATAAAACTTGCCCATTGTTTCTAATCTCTTTATCATCTCATGGTATTTTAGCTTAAAAAAACATTTTGTTAAATCTTTACTGAGTTTTTAAGTAGCCACCTTTGAACTTTGACTTTAAAGTCCATGTGAAATCAAAATTTACAATGTTTATTTTGCTAGCACGCATTATTATTCTTAGGCGATCAATTAATCCATGCAAGTTAACCCACTGAAAAACAATGTTTATTTTGGTAATCTTCAATCAAAATCTGACCATTTGCTTCTGCGTTTGGAGTGGCGGTTCTTCACTGTTGACATCAGTTTAACAGCTTCAGCCACAATATTCTTAACCACGCCCCCTTTAAACCACGCCCCTCAGTTTGCTATGAGGGAATGATGAGCAAAAAGAAAGTCCCGTTTCTTTTCTAAGTACATCCACGTACTGAAATAAAAGTCCCAGCAACTTCTGGTTCACGCTATCGTTTAGCAAACTTTTGTGAAACATTTTTAAGATCATTCCTACATACTTAAACATGACAAGAAGCAAACTATACACAGATATACGGGAAGAAGAATGGTTTACTCCAGGGGTGCCCGAACTCGGTCCTGGAGGGCCAGTGTCCTTCATATTTTAGTTCCAACCCCAATTAAACACACCTGAACCTGCTAATCAAGCTCTTTCTAGGTAGCTATTCTAGAAACTTCCAGACAGGTGTTTTGAAGGAAGTTGGAGCTAAACTGTGCAGGACACCGACTCTCCAGGACCGAGTTTGGCCATCCATGGTTTAGTCAGTGTCTCCTTTGGTCACACAGGTTATCATATTCTTCGTTTACTATTTGATATAGCTACATGTGTAAGACATTTCAGGACATCAACAGAACAAGTAATTTTAGTGTAAAATGTAGAACTAACATCTAAAACAACACATTTTGGCATTCAACATTACCTCATGTTCTGTGAACACGATGGGAATTGATCCTGATGATGTCATTAGTTTAAGCGGGAAGGTGAGTGAGATGTGGGGAAGGCGCTCCCTCTGCTGGACACACACTCTAATCACACCGAACACTGGGTTTACTTCACATTCAAGGTCTTATTCATTAATTTTCCTTTGGCTTAGTCCCTTTATTCATCAGAGTTCGCCACAGCGGAATGAACCGCCCAACAGTCTTATTATAATTATTTAAAATTATAACTATCTTTTTCATAAAATTCACGATCAAGCTATATCTATTAATATCTAACTCCTAACAATTATTCATATTAGATTAGATTAGATTCAACTTTATTGTCATTACACATGTACATGTACAAGTACAAGGAAACAAAATGCAGTTTAGGTCTAACCAGGAGTGCAATAGCAGCAAGTGCAGGATACAGGTATAAGTTATAAAGTGCAGTTATAGAAAAACTATGGTGATATTTACTGATGGATGTACTATGAACATTATATACAGGATGTGTTAGCTATGAACAGAGATTTACAATAGATGAATATATGTACAGGGTGCTATTAATAATCAGAAGTGTGCAGATGGATAAACATAATTACAAATGTATATGTGCAGTGGGTATGTACAGTTCGAATGAATGAATCAGTGCAAAGTAGTGCAATGAATATGTGAAATTTTTACATTTTAAAATGTGCAAATGTTAAATAGTGCAGTGATTATGAGGAGTATAAGTTATGAGGAGAGTGGGGGTGTATTAGGGGGGCAAAAGAGTCAGTGGGGGGCAGAGTTCAAAAGGGAGACAGCTCTGGGGAAAAAGCTGTTCGTCAGTCTGCTGGTTTTTGTCCAGGGGAGCCTGAAGCGCCTGCCAGAAGGCAGGAGAGAAAACAGTCTGTGAGCAGGGTGAGAGGAATCCTTAAGAATACTGCGTGCTCGGCGCAGACAGTGTTTCCTCTGGATGTCCTCTATGGCTGGTAGTGTGGTCCTTGTGATGCGTTGGGCAGTTTTCACCACCCGCTGCAGTGCCTTACGCTCAGCAACAGAGCAGCTTCCATACCAGACCATGACGCAGTTGGTCAGGATGCTTTCTATTGTGCAGCGGTAGAAGTTCACCAAGACGGCTGATGACAGCTGGTTATTCTTAAGGTGCCTTAAAAAAAATAGGCGCTGGTGAGCCTTCTTGACCAGGCTGGAGGTGCTGGTGGTCCAGGAAAGGTCCTTTGAGATGTGGGTCCCCAGGAACTTGAAGGATGAGACAGGCTCAACGGCCATCCCATTGATGTGGATGGGATCATGTGAGCCTGTTCGTCCCTTCCTGAAGTCCACAATGAGCTCCTTGGTCTTGTTGGTGTTAAGGAGCAGATTATTTTCGGTGCACCAAGTGGGTAGATGCTGTATCTCCTCCCTGTAGGCAGTCCCATCATTGTTGCTGATTAATTGATTGATCTGCAAATTTGATGATGGTGTTGGATCTGTTCACAGGCCTACAGTCGATAGTAAAAAGGGAGTAGAGGAAGGGGCTCAGCACACAGCCCTGTGGAACACCAGTGTTGAGTGTAATGGTGGTGGAGCAGATGTGGCCAGATCTAACATTCTGAGGTCTGTTAGTCAGAAAGCCCATAACCCAGTTGCAGAGAGACGTGTTGATATCCAGGTCTCTAAGTTTGATCATTAACTTAGAGGGTATGACAGTGTTGAATGCTGAGCTGAAGTCAACAAACAGCAGTGAGTACAGAGTGCAGTGCTATGGAGACTGCATCTTCTGTGCTCCTGTTACCACATTAAGCAAACTGATGTGGGTCCAGTGTGGATGGCAGAGAGTCTTTCAGATGTGCCAGGACCAACCGCTCTAAGCACTTCATGATGATGGGTATGAGTGCTACAGGGCGGTAGTCATTCAGGCATGTTGGGCTAGAGTGTTTCGGCACTGGCACAATAGAGGGGGTTTTAAAGTATGTTGGCACAGCTGCTAGGTTAAGGGACAGGTTGAAAATGTCAACCTGTCATAGCAATAAGATAAACTGAAGATTAAATTAATGTTCTACTTACTAAACGTCTCTCGAGTTTTGATCAAGATTCCAAAAGAGATTTATTTAATTAATTACCAGTTAAATCTGACTTTTTTTTTCAATAGCTGTAGCTTATTTTAGGTTGCGTTGTCAACAACTGACTTATATGAGCCTGGTTTTATCTCTTTTTTATGACAAACAATAAAACATAATGAATTATCTTATTTGTTAGTAATTATCTTAATTATTAAGTAAATGTCTTGTTTTACTTGTTTTAAGTATCTTGAGCTATGAAAAAGCAACCTCTGAATGAGCAGTTTCTAGGATTTCAACCTGGTTACCAAGAAAGGCATCATTTTAAAATACTCATAATGATAATATTTGTAAAAGTGGTGTATTGGTATATCTTTGTGGTACAGTATGTGTTTTATCCCTCTAAATCAGTTACCCAAGAAATACAAAAACATAACTTTCCATAAATATATATACATTTTTTTCATCAATCCAAATTAATTATATTTTCAAGTTATAACATTTTTTTATGAATACATTTTCTTAAAATTATTATAATATTCCATTTATTTATTTATGTATTTGTTTATTTGTGTAGTCTATTAATAAAGTTGTAGGTGTAATTAAAAAAAACATTTTGGAAAGAATTTTCAGTTTTGGAAAGAATAATTTAATGAAATTTATTTTGTCTTTTTCTTCAACAACTTTTCCTTTTTAGTTTCAAGTAGGGTTATTATTGACAACCACAAAAGTATACTGTTACGCTTTATTACTTTCTGCAGTTATAAATAACTCACAATTCCTCAAAATAAATTTATACGCTTTATTTATTCAGTTATTAATTTGTAGATGTAAAATGTACACATTTCTCACATATTTTTTTGTATAGTGTTATGTATTTTGCCTTTTTCATACCACATAAATGTAAACTTCAACAGCATTTTATTTTTAATTTTACTTTGAACATTAATGAACTAAAATAAAGTACATACATTTTGTTTATATAAAAAGGGCCATTTTTACCACCAAGTAGGCTGGGCTATAGTGTAACATTTTACTATATTCTGAAGTTACATTATAATAAAATTCCTCATAATAATTATGCAACCTTTATTAATTTAGGCTAGTTATTAAGTTGATACATTTTTCACAGTTTGAAAATAAAACATGTTTTGGAAAGAACTATTTTATTTATTTGGCCTTTTTCATAAAATTAAACGTAAACATCAATTATTTCTTTTTCATTTCACTTTAAACATTAATGAACTAAAATAAAGTGCATTCATTTTATTTAAATAAAAAGGGTCTTTTTTTTTACCACCAAGTAGGCCGGGCTATAGTGTAACGTTTTATTATATTCTGAAGTTACATTATAATAAATTTCCTAATAATAAATACCCTTTATTTATTTACACTCACTGGTCACTTTATTAGGTACACCTGTCCAACTGCTTGTTAACACAAATTTCTAATCAGCCATATTTTCTGGATAATTTCTTGTCACACCTTGGGCCCATTAGTACCAATTGAGCATTGTGTCAACGCCACAGCCTACCTGAGTATTAATGCTGACCATGTCCATCCCTTTATGACCACAGTGTACCATCTTCTGATGGCTAATTCCAGCAGGATAACGCACCATGTCATAAATCGTGAATCATCTCAGACTGGTTTCTTGAACATGACAATGAGTTCACTGTACTCAAATGGCCTCCACAGTCACCAGAAGTCAATCCAATAGAGCACCTTTAGGATGTGGTGAAATGGGATATTCGCATCATGGATGTGCAGCCGACAAATCTGCAGTGTGATGCTATCATGTCAATATGGACCAAAATCTCTGAGGAATATTTCCAGTATCTTGTTGAATCTATGCCATGAAGGATTAAGACTTCTGAAGGCAAAAGGGGGTCCAACTCGGTACTAATAAGGTGTGCCTAATAAAGTGGCCGGTTAGTGTAGTCATTACGTTGTAGACGTGTATACATTTTTTCAGAGTTTGGAAATAAATCATGTTTTGGAAAGAACTATTTCATTTATTTCGTCTAATAACTTTTTTATTTTCACTTTGAACATTAATAAAACAGAATAAGGCAGCCAACTTTCATTTGGTTCAGATAAAAAGGTCATATTTGCTCAAGCGATGTCACCTCACAGCAACCACGGCTATAGGTGAGCTAAGTACGCTAAATTGTCCGTAGTGTATGTGTGTGAATAAAAGTGTATGGGTTTCCGAGTGCTGGGTTGCAGCTGGAAGGGCATCCGCTGTGTAGAACATATGCTGGATAAGTTGGCGGTTCATTCCTCTGTGGCGACCCCTGATTAATAAAGGGACTAAGTGGAAAATAAAATGAATGAATGAATATTTGCCCAATTTTCGACCGCCACGCAAGTACAATGTAACCCAGTGTACCACCATAGATATATACATGGTGTACCACTACTACACTGTGCCGTATGGGGGCGACATAACTGCAGAAATCACACACTTTCACTACCCATCGTCATGTGCTGCTGGTCCGTCTCTCTGTGTGTGAGAGTGTCTGATCGAGAGTGTGTATGAGTGTGTGTGGATGGAGGAGGCAGAGTCAAACACACATACACAGAGAGACACAGACCAGGACCACACCGACCGGTCTGTCTCCTAAAGATGCTGAAATAACGGCGAGAAACCAACATCTTTCGGTTGTCGATCTTGACCGGCTCGCATACTGTCACCAAGATGTCTGGGAAAATAGACAGTAAGCAAGGTGAGTGTTTATATTTGCTTGGCTTTTAATAATAAAACGAAGATAAACTTGTGTTAGCCGCGTTAGCATTAGCGTTAGTCGAAGGTTCAAGGCCACTGACAGGATCGAAGCATCTTATCTTCATCTTATTATTAACAGGCAAACCAGACAAATAAAGGATTTAGATGGGATATCCAAGTCTTTAATTGCATATATCAGAGGGATCTAATAATAATGTCTACACGAGTTCGCCCCAGACAGCTGTGTTTGGGTGTGGACGGAGCTGCTTAACGTTAGCCCTGTTGTTGACTTCAGCTAGCTGTCACACTTCTCGTTTTCACCCATTTTTCTCATATTTGCTGTTATCATGCTTTAAATGTGTGTTTTGTGTTGTGTTGTAATGCTTTTTGAACGGGGTTTGTGTTACTGTTGTGTTTGTGCTGCTGTCTGGCCTTTTCTGGCATTGTTTTGGTCTGTTGTAACTGTCTGTTGTCAGAAAAAATTGATTATATTTTGCATTTAAAGGTAATAATAATTACTGAAAATGTGTAATTTTCAACGGGTTATGTTAGCTTATTAAAGTATGTTGTGTACTTGTGTATTTAGAATAGATGAATGGATGGATATATCCATATGGGATGTATATTGCAAATATATGAGGAATCTGGTGCTGAGGGAAAAGTTCCTCTTTACATTTACACTGCTAACTTTAGATTTATAGTCATTTATTGTGACCTGTGATGAATATGTCAAAGCTAAGCTGGTAACATCACTTTTATTTCCTTTTCTTTTCCTTTTTATAGAATATAGAGTAATTTACTATATGAGTTAACAGATTATTCCTACACAGATGTAGAATAGAGAGAAAGTGACACTTTTGAATGATGTGTTATGTACTGTAAGTGGGTCAAGATAAAAGCTTGGTTAAAAATGGGTAATGACGTCTTCTTTTGTACATTAGAAGGATTTTTTTTTCTGAGCAAACAATGACTCATCATACCGTGTAATATAGACTACACCTACTTAAATGTCATTTAGTGTGACAGTAGTTTATGTATCAAAAAATCTTATCAGGTGTCTTTAGGATATTAGAACAATAATCATTTGATGTATTGAAAGACCCGCTGTGCAGCTTTAAAATATGAATTAGTTGCCATTTTACCATAAACTGATTCTGTCTTTCAATCCACTAAGATTTACCCATGTGTCAGCAATAAGTTTTTAAACAACTTAAATAGCACATTTATTAGCTATTTATATGGTGGCCGAGAGAGCTTAAAGCGCTGCAATTTAAGAAAACGCATGCAATTACAAAAAACACCAGCAAATTAAGAAACGATCTTCATCCGTTTGACAGCACGTGTTGCAAATTCTCACAACACAAACAACTGAAGAAATGCGCTGCAATTATTAAACGCGCTAACAACGTTTGACATTTAATCATCAGTTTATTTAGGCTAATAATTTACAAAAGACAACTGAATCGTGTAATCAGGATTTTAAAATAACAAAAAAAAACTCACCTTTAAAAGACCACCAACAACTTCACTGAGCAACAGTCACAGCATAATAACACATCCATATCTCAGCAGGGTCCGTCATGTTTTTGGGTCCCCATGAAAAATTTCCCTTGTGTTACGTGGATATTAGCAAGTGTTGTGACAAAATGCAGCGAGTTCTTCAGTTGTTTGCGTTGTGACAAAATGCAGCACGTTTCTTCAGTTGTTTGTGTTGTAACAAAATGCAGAGCGTTTATTCAGTTGTTTGCGCTGTGACAAAATGCAGCAAGTTCTTCAGTTGTTTGTGTTGTGACAAAATGCAGCACATTTCTTCAGTTGTTTGTGTTGTAACAAAATGCAGAGCGTTTATTCAGTTGTTTGCGCTGTGACAAAATGCAGCAAGTTCTTCAGTTGTTTGTGTTGTGACAAAATGCAGCGAGTTCTTTAGTTGTTTGTGTTGTGACAAAATGCAGCGCATTTCTTCAGTTGTTTGTGTTGTGACAAAATGCAGCGAGTTCTTTAGTTGTTTGTGTTGTGACAAAATGCAGCGCATTTCTTCAGTTGTTTGTGTTGTGACAAAATGCAGCGAGTTCTTCAGTTGTTTGCGTTGTGACAAAATGCAGCACGTTTCTTCAGTTGTTTGTGTTGTGAGAATTTGCTACAAGTGTGCTGTCAAACTGATAAAGATCGTTTCTTAATTTACTGGTGTTTTTGTAATTGCATGTGTTTTCTTAAATTGTAGCGCGTTAAGCTCTCTCGGCCACCTTATATTTAATAAATTAAATAGCGCTGTAATTTGGTATGATCTCAAATTAACAAGAACAGGTCAAAATAATTGTTTGAATTTTGCACAAATATATTTGTTATGCTGAATGGCAATTAAATATTATTTCATCCATATATTTTTTTTCACAAATGCCATTTTAAGGTAGATATTTGTTTATCAACCTGCATTTGCAATGACACATCTGTGTGTGTGTTATTTGTGAAATTGATACAAAAATTTGTTGCATTTTCTTTTTTTTTGACTTTATCTTTGATTATTATTTAAATCAGTGCTATTGATTTCTTTGTGTTTTTATTGTCGATTATGGGGGAATCCATTGGCAGTTTCTTTATGCAACTTTTTAGTGACTGTCGAGTGCTTTTTCCGCACAGTGTTGACTTTTTTTGACACAGAGTGCTCCGTCAAAATTGCCTTGCATGCGGTTAGAACGCAAGGCGCCCAAATGCTCACTACGAATAGAAAAAAGGCACCTCTCAATTGCAAAAAAACAAGCCTGATCTCATGAGGAAACGTTACTATTTTACATTTTGTCAGTTTAGTCACTAATTCATACAAATATGTACGAAAATATACGATTTTTAAAAGGAGGCGTGGCACCCAACCCCACCCCTAAACTCAACCATCATCATGGGATAAGCAAATCATTCTAAATTGTGTAAATGAGATTGTACAATTTCACACACTAGCCACTAAATAAAAAAGCTACAAATTGCCGCGAGATACCGTTGAAAAAAACACATTCGGTATAATGGAAATATTTGCTTTGTTTTTACCATATTTGGAAGGGTCGTTACAAGTGTGCAAAATATTCATCAAATTGAGTAGATGCCTTGTCAAATTTAAAAAATACACTGTGTTTGTGCATCTGCTTATAATTTGTTGATAAAATATAGGCTAAATTATAATTCTACTCGACAAAAGGGACTGACATGGATGTATCTACAGTTGTATTTTTAGATCTAACGCATGACGGAGCATGCAGGAAGTAATATTAATCTTTCAAAAGTGGGTCGTTATAATATTTAGTTGTCTATTCAAGCTGGATTTTGGTGGTTAGCTACTCTTAAGGTTATTTTAGTAACATCTTTCATTCAGTGCCATCATTAATTAATTAATTAATTCATTCATTCATTCATTCATTCATTCATTCATTTTCCTTCAGCTTAGTCCCTTATTTATCAGGGGTCGCCACCAGTGTCATCATAATTATTAAGTCATCAGTGTTATCTCACAAAGACATGTTCAGTTAAAACAGAAATTACAGCAACAGTTAAGAAGTGAATAAATCATACTGCTTCCCGAGTGTGATGTCACAGTCAGTGTTATGTTCTGATTCACCTGTTTTTCAGTGGTTTTTGCTCAAATGAGATTTACATGAGTAGGACACAAGGTTGTTTGAAGCTCACTGACATTTTAACATTTCCATATTCAACTATGCCATAGGTGTATGGTTTTCCATACTATGGTATCTTTATTTTTTTAGATTCATAAATATTTGACTTACTTGATGCATCTTGGTCTAGATTAGGTACTGATGCATTGTTGTTCGTACACATATGGAAATTTTTTGAAACACTGATAACCGATAACTGTATTTGGAATGGTGTTTGAAGCTCATGAACAGTATAACATTTCCATATTCATCTATGCCAAACACTCAAAAAATATTTTTGCTGGTTGTTCAAACCACTACTTTAAAATGAGCTGAATCTACACAATTCCTGCACTTTTTGGGGGGACAACTTAATCGTTTAATGTTCAATTTACTTTTGTAAAAACAATTAACTTAATCAATTTGTGTTGGGACAACATGAACCCAGAATTTTCAGTACAATGCTATCTATTATTTCAGATTCTGAAAGATTTGAATCACTTGATTCATCTTGGTTCAGATTAGGTAGTGATGCATTATTGTTCAATAAGCATATGGAAATTTTGCAAACACTGAAAAACGATAACTATATTTTGAAGGTGATAGCTGATATTTTTTCAAACTAGGAGAAAAATTACACCTTTTTTGAAATCCTTCACAAATTCCAAGCTTGAAGTTGAATAAAAAAATAGTTAATTCATTGGAATGTATTGAGCGATACCTACAGTTGAAGTTAGAATTATTAGCCCCCCTCAAATTTTTTTTTCTTTTTTGAAATATTTCCCAAATGATATTTAACAGAGCAAGGAAATTTTCACAGTATGTCTGATAATATTTTTTCTTCTGGAGAACGTCTTATTTATTTAATTTCAGCTAGAATAAAAGCAGTTTTTAATTTTAAAACTAAATAAAATGATTAGCCCTTTAAGCTATTTTTTTACTTGCCTAATTACCCTAACCTGCTTAGTTAACCTAATTAACCTAGTTAAGCCTTTAAATGTCCCTATAAGCTGTATAGAAGTGTCTTGAAAAATATCTAGTCAATTATTATTTACTGTCATCATGGCAAAGAAAAAATAAATCAGTTATTAGAAATGAGTTATTAAAACTTTATGTTCAGAAATGTGTTAAAAAATCTTCTCTCCGTTAAACAGAAATTAGGGAAAAAAATAAACAGGGAGGCTAATAATGGGGGCTAATAATTCTGACTTCAATTGTATATGGCCACTCGCATCTCTATTTTATAGTTGATTGCATTCATTGACTGCATTTTTATGAATAAGGAAACATGTCTGTTCAGTCAACCCTGAGGTTGCCAGCACTGTCACTTCCTTTCTCTCTGTGTTCAGAGAAATTTGAATCAGTTGTGGGTAAGTGGTGCGCTTCTTGTCAAAAGTTTAGCTCTTTTTCTCTAAACCGGCCTGTGAAGTAGATGTTGGTTTGCGTAGGAAGATGCTGGCCAGTGTCTTCTGCTTTCAGATGTATCTCTGTTACTGGTATTATTGTAGCTGCTAGAGATGTTTGCATGATTTGATGCTATTTTAGTAATAACGGAAACTGAAAATGAAAGTGTTTTTTTCAGTTTGTTTGCTCTTCTCAAGTTTTATCAGGTCGTGCTGACTTTCATCTGCTGTGTTTTTTACGCTACAGTTTTAGGGTTTAAATTTAGCACTGTTGTGAAATGCCAAGTTGCACAAATTTGTTTGATTGAGAGTGATTGCCTTTAAAGAGGATTAAAGTCTATGCAAAAAGCAGTACATTTTTAAGCAGTCTAAAAACTGTTTTTCATTTACCAGATAACTTTAATGAAGCTTCATGCATGGATATTTTAAACCAGACTTTCGCTTGCTATTAGTAGGGCTGTCGAAAGTGCAGATTTTGGTAGAAATCGGGACTGACATTTTAAAAACGTCCATTTCTTGCGAACATTTTGAACTCTGTTGAGCCAATCACAGTCATATCTGTTGAAAGCGTGAACATTGTAGCCAATGCGGCTGGATGGTATAATGGTATATATCATTACGGTGGAATAAAATGTATACCCTAAAATATTTTTTTTATTCATATTTATATATGAAATGTAAATAAGTGGGCTGAGAAGGTGTTGCCAATTGCTTTATAGACCATTGTGAGGGATGTAAACAATAACAATGGTCCTAATGTATTTCCAGTTTCACAATTTTAATTTCCATAGCTCCCAAGAATCCTGAAAGGTCCACATATTAATAAATAATATTATGACAGCTTTTTAAATGTAGAGATATGATTGAGTTACCTCTTGTTATAGTTATTAAAATACTTTGACAACAAGCAGGAAATGTTCATGGGCCAATGGCATCACCACATTGAAATAGTCTATACAGTATTTCAACAAGATGTGATCAGTTTGGTTGGTTCCGAAATTAACCTACTACTTAGACGATGCCATCGTCCATCGCCGATGGCCTATAGACATCTTGATGCTGAGGCGGCATCACCGATCTTCTGCACCACCCCCGTTGCAAACCCGCTCATGAAAAACACACACTCGGGCCTTGTTTACACTGATACAGCTTAGTTTTAAAATGGCATTTTAGAACGAAAATGATCCATATCCAAACTGGCGTTTCGTCTGGCATTTCTGAACAGCCCTCCATGTGCTGAAAACGCACATCACGTGACCACACACAGACACAGCCACAGCCACACACACACACACAGCAAAGGTTTGAGAGTGTTTAAACAAGAGAGAAAAGTGTGAATGCCTGTTTGAGAAAAGTGTATAAAGTGTGTAGTGAGGGGTTTCACAGCCTTAAAACATATATAATAATTGTAAAAAATAATGAGAGACCACTGTATATAAAGACCTTTTTAAAAAAAACTATATAGTTTCATTATTGTGATATAAACGTTCTCATACTGTGAAATAAAATTTGATCTTACAGCCCAGCCCTAGTAGCCAATCAGCAGTGCTCAAAATGCACGCAGGAAATGCTGGTACAGTATAATTGTTTCATTTTTATCATTTCACTATCGATTTGAACTGAAGTCTGTACATTTGACAACCCTAGTTTATCTTTGTGGTGGAAACTTGAGTCTTGTTGTAGCTTGAGGATGTTTCTCGAGTGTGTGGTGTGTGTTCAGAGGTTGTGGCTGATTATTTTGTTAGTTTCAGAAGAGGATATGCTTAAAAAGAGGATCTGAATTAGGGGACAGCACTTCCCACTACATATGTGAGGAGCGGATGGAAAGATCACATCCTCTAAAGCCGAAAGCACACCTCATTGGTTTGGCGTGTTTTCATTAGCAGAGTGCCGCGTTTTCTTAGACAGTCATTCAGGAAGTTGGCTCTCATGGGCAATTTAACCTGTTCAGATTAGCAGTCACATCAGTTACTGTGAGATAATTCAGATAAGACTTGCACTTCCACTGAGTAATTTCTCTCCTGCACATATTTAAATGTATTAACTTTCAGTAAACTGTATCAGGTTCTGTACTTCCTATTGCTGTTTTGTTTTGTTTTGTTTTACAAGGTTGGTTTATTGGTTAAAAAAAAAATAAATAAATAAAAAAAATATTTTACCCCACCTGCCAATGGCCAATGACTTTAGAAGTGCAATTTTCTTTTCTTTATAAGAATTGTACGTGCCTTATTTAAAGGGCCATGAACCTCCCCTGTCTCAGCAGGTTGTTTCTTTGTTTAGGTGGGAGTGTCGAGTGGTGAAAGAGGGAAGGGTTTGCATGAAAAGGGGAGTTTCATTATGTGCGGCAACACAAACACAGACGCAGGGCAGATAGACGCTGATTCAAAGAGCAGCATTTACAGATCTGAGAGCTGTGTGAGCTGTTTACAGTCCATAATATTGTAGTGATATTACTGTAAACTTAATAACTAAATCATTGTGACTAGGGTATGTCTTTAAAAACTGAAAGAATACTGCTGACGATACTTTATAACTATGCCATCTGAATAAACATAAACAAGGAAAATAGATCAACATGAACTGGAACTGCGTCTTTTTTTTTTTTTTTTTTATAAAGACGAGTGGCAAATCCGGATTTTTACCATTTTCAGATTCGAAAAAAGCTCTTGGGTAAAAAAAAAGTTCCTCACAAACATAATTTTGTCGCATGTTAGCAGACAACTATATTGTCCACACGCGAGCTGTGCTTTCATCGTGGGTAAATGAAAACAAAACCTTCGTTGCGGCACGTTTATAAACACAACACTGGCGACCCATGTCTCCGAACAATTCTTCTACTTGTTTGAATTACGGTTGGCAACACAACATGGCGTCTCTCTGAATACTGTAACAGGTAAAAGGAGTCTTCGACGCTATCGTGCATATTAATGAGGTTGCATCTTGCTCACAATAGAGTGCGCTGATTGGTTCGAACCAAGTCTTTCTCATGAATTAATGAACAGATGTGCTGAAAACTCAATGACGTCACTTTGTACCAGACGGTACAGACATTTTTTTAATTTAAAATATAAAAAGGCATTACATTTATATTCTATTTTTTTATTTTATTGGAATTTTATATGACAGCAGTAAATTTACAAAGCTGGTATTATTTATTTGTTTGTTTGCTGTCCAGCATAAAAAGGATGCTTCACCCAAAATGAAAATGTACTATTTTCTTGCTGTCAAGTGGTTGTCAATGTTTATGAGTTTCTTTTATTTCTGTTGAAGACAAAAGAAGTTACTTGGAAAGATGTTAGAAATCTGTACCCATTGACTTCCATAGTAGGAAAAACAAATACTTTGGGAGTCAGTCAATGGTTACAGGGTTTCAGTTTTCTTCGAAATATTTTATTTTGTGTTCTGCAGAAGAAAGAAACTCATAAAGGTTTTGAACAAGCAAAGGATGATGACAGAAATGTCAGTTTTGGGTGAACTACCCATTTATGTCGCTCTGAGACCCTAAAAAGTAAATTTGGACAAAAGCGTCTGCTAGATGTAAATGTAATGAAAGCATGAGCTACTTCTACTGTCTTTATGATTATGCTAAAGTGACCATATTGTGTTCTCAGGCATTGTTAAAATACATTTTTAAAAGTTTACCAGCAAACTGCAGAGTAACACTGTTTAATTACATACTCGCCAACACTTTTACTCTCATTGTAGCACTTAGTGAGTTTCATTTTTAAGCTATTTTTAGACTCCTCTTACCCAATTGTGTAACCATTGAGAATGTATTTTGTGCCTAAATCGGTTGCCTCTGACTGGCAACAGCATTTAGTAAATAATATTCATGATTTATATTTAAACTAAAGCTCATAGGCTGTTAAATGTTTTTGAAACCATTTGATCCTGCCCCCGTTTCCTGTTTTAATAGGAAATGCATCAACATAACAAAAACAAGCTTCTGTCTTTGATATGTGATTCTCTTCATGTCTCATGTACTTATGTGCTAGTCTACTCACACCCAACCTTCAAAGCTTGTATTCACATGACTCAAACATCCTGATACAACCCCATTAAACACACTCTTCTGACTTTTTCCAGCTTTGTATAGAATATTCTGTGTTGTATGATTCTGAAAATTTGCAGAGCATCCTCACAAGCCCAGAGCACTTCATTACTTTGTGTGTGAGGATGAATTGCCCCTAAATGGTTTGTTGGCCTGCACAATAGTGTCATCACCATAATTCGTTCCAGAGCGCCACGCTCCAAGAGAGCAGTAAGTCCAACTGTGACCAATACAGTTTGTAGCTGAAGGCAATTTTATTGTACACAAAGGACTGAATTTCATCTTGTATATTTTTTCAAGGTACAGAATAAGGTTGGTGTGAAATAATAGCACAGTGAACTAGAGTGGTCCAAAAATACCCACATAGTAAAGTTTCTCTGGCCCACACAATCTGCTTTTGCTTGGTCCACATGCCGCAGTGATTTATGGTATATGACTGGTCCAAGTCTGGCTTCCAGACAAGGACCAAACATGGACCATATCTGGGCCAAGTCTCAGCCAAGTTAATAACCCATAACTGGGCCTGAACTGGGCCAGATATGACCCATGTTTGGCCATTATTTGGAAGCCAGACTTGGTGTATCACAACTGCAGTGAAATTGATAAACCCATGAAGCATTGCGCTTTTGGTGCTTTAATAATGATAGTTGTTAATAATAATATAATTTGTAAAAGAATAATTCGGTTGATAAAATATATCTAATGTAGGTTAAATTCAGTTAATTTGCAACATACAGGAAATAATAGATTAATAATTAAAATAATTACATCTTGATTGTTTCCTGGATTAAAATGAAGGCATTAGAAGCTGCAAACAGGAAGATGGAAATAACTTTGTGTATTAAAATATTTCTTTACTCAAAAAATAATTTAAATATATTTTACATTTGGGTCAAAATAGGCCAAACTTACGTGGCCCACATATCAATTTTTAGCATCCGGGCCAAATACTACATTTCATAATACTGGCCTATGTCTTGTGTGCCGCCCTGGTGCATCTCTGCCAGGTTTGGCCCACATGCTGTATGCCAGCTCTGGATGAATGCCTGCTTTGCCAGCTTTATGCCAAATCTGGGCCAGAATTCATTACTACCTGGGTAAAACCATTCGGCCAACTGGAATAAAGATATAATGCAATATAAACTCATTCATTTATTTTGCTTCAGAGGTCGCCACAGCAGAATAAACCACCAACTATTTCAGCATATGTTTTACATAGCAGATGCCTCTAGCTGCAACCCAGTATTGGGAAACACCCATACACACTCATTCTCTCTCTCTCACACACACACACACACACACACACACACACACACACACACACACACACACACACACACACTCATACACTACAAACAATTTAGTTTATTCAATTCACCTACTGTAGAGCGCATGTTGTTGGACTGTGGTGGAAATCGGAGAACCCGGAGGATACCCACGCAAAACACGGGGAGAACATGCAAACTCCACACAGTGCTAACCACTGAGCCCCGATGCCGCCCTGTAATAAAGAGATGGAAAAACTGCACCTTAACAAAAAGTAGCATTCTTGCGATGGCAGCTCATTTAAATGGCAAATGTTTATTTAATTGTGCTAAAAAGTTTTAAAACAATGGCTGCAACACATGACGAAATGACTAAAACTAAAATAATACAAATCAAATAAAAAAAAACCTCCAGTAGCTCTGTTTCATTATGAATTGTGTCTTCCGAAATTTGTATATTTATGAATGTGATTTATGCAAAATGAGGATGAATTTAGATTACAGTCATGATGTGCAAAAATATACGTTTATTGAATTCAGCTCCAAAATTCTTTGTATTTTAATAACCCTGAGGAAATTAACTTTGTTTTTCATGTTCTTTCAGAGTCTCAACGCTCCCACTTGACATCCTTCACCATGAAACTAAAGGACAAATTCCACTCTCCCAAAATTAAGAGGACGCCATCAAACAAAAAGTCCAAACCTCCACCAGAACAACCCGTAAAGTCCCCAGAGAAGACTGTAACTAAGGTATGAAATAGATGTTTACTTGCCTGAAAACATGGCAGGTCTAAAACCAAATAAACATGTAGTTATGTTTTGACGTGTTAGTGACATTCTTGGAAACATTTTTCACCACATTAGAGTCTGAGTCGATTAGAGGAGCATGAGAAAGAAGTGGTCAGCGCCTTGCGGTACTTCAAGACCATTATCGACAAGATGGCGGTGGACAAGAAAGTATTAGAAATGCTTCCTGGTTCTGCAAGCAAAGTTTTGGAGGCTGTTACTGGCTTGGTACAACTAGATAGCAAGATACTGAGCAGGTAAAATGTTTTTAGGCATCTCTAATCTTATTGCTTTTTGTAGTCAATGCTTATTTGACTTCCTTTTCCTTCTGTCTTCAGTTCAAGGGTATCCTCCTGTCTCAACCGACTCTATCAAAGCCTTGCAAACCTCATTCGCTGGTCGGACCAAGTAATGCTGGAGGGCGTGAATTTGGAAGATAAAGACACAATAACAACAGTCACAAATGTGATCAAAGCAGTGCTGGATGGTGTAAAGGTATTGATGTTCTGGAGAACTCTGTCAGGGCTTGTTTTTGACATGCTGCTGATGTGTCGATTTATTCTCCACCCATAATCCAGCTGGATTTAGCCAAAGGCTTTGTTTTTAGTTGATGCTTCTGTGGTTTCCTGCAGGAGCTGGTTAAAGTTGCCATTGAGAAGCAGGAGCACCCTTCACCTACGACACCTGTCAAAACCATTCCTCCAGTCGCCAGCCCACAGCGGTATATGAAAAATCTTATGCTAATGAACATTATGCTTTGAATTTTTTCATACAAAATGAAAATACAGCACTGGAAAATAACTGCAAAGTAGATAATGACCGATTTAAAACATTTTTGTGAACAATCCCCTATCCCCATGTTTAATTAAAGGGTTAGTTCACCCTAAAAGGAATATTCTGTCATTATTTACTCATTCTTTACTTGTTCCAAACCTGTTTGACTTTCTTTCTTCCTTTAAGCACAAAAGAAGATATTTTGAAAAACGTTGGAAACCTGTAATCATTGACTGCCATCCTGTTTGTTTTTTCTATTATGGAATTTAATGGTTTCAGGTTTTCATCTTTCTTCAAAATGTGTTTAACAGAAGAAATAAAATCATAAAGGTTTAGAACAAGTAAAGGATGAGTAAATGATGATGTAATGTTCATTTTTTGGGTGAACTATCTCTTTAAATACAAATAATTTGGATTAAATCCACCTGTACATGCCGTGTATTGTGATGTGTCAGCCCTAATCTGGTGTCAGCACTAATACTGTTAATAATTTTTTACCACTTTATTGTAGCAATTAATGACTGCGGTATGCAAACATTGCTTTATTTCTGTGCACGCTAATTTAGTTGGCAAATAATAAAATTGAAGCGTTCTGTCAATATTTGGGTTATCAATGAGTACGTTTACATGGACACCAATAATCCGAATTTAATATGATTAAGACAATACTCTGATTAAGAGTCTACTATGTAAACCGCACTTTTTGATTACCTTAATCTGACTAAAGTCATAATCGAACTAAACAGAAATCAAATTAAGACATGTGGAGTATGACAATTTTAGTCGCATTATTGAAGTGATTGATAATTTGGAAAAAATCCACCTGTACATGCTGTGTATTGTGATGTGTCAGCACTAATCCTGTTATTCATTTTTACCACTTTATTGTGGCAGTGTTCCAGAGCCCCCTGTCATTGAGATGCAGGAACCCATCTTGAATGACAGCCCTGCCCCAGCTGAAACCACTGAGATCCCAAATGATGTCCCTGATGAGGAAGTAGCCCCTCCGAAACCCCCTCTACCTGGACTCAAAGTGCCTGAACAACACTGGTATGGAAGCTTTACTTCGCTTTCACCACAATTTTTAAAAACATTAGGAAAAGCATTTTTTTACGTTTTCAAATATTTTCCTAATGATGTTTAACAGGACATTTTCACAGTATGTCTGATAATATTTTTTCTTCTGGAAAAAGTCTTATTTGTTTTATTTTGGCCACAATAAAAGCAGTTTAAAAATTTTTTGTAACCATTTTAAGGTCGATATTATTAGCCTTCGTAAGCAATTCTTTTTTTTTTTTCCATTGTCTACAGAACAAACCATCATTATACAATGACTTGCCTAATTACCCTAACCTGCCTAATTACCCTACCCTAATTACCCTAACCTAGTTAAGCCTTTAAATGTCACTTTAAGCTGAAAACTAGTATCTTAAAAATATCTAGCAAAATATTACTTACTGTAGGGATGCTCATGATAACTATTAATAAGTTATTAATAGTTCTTATAAAATATAATTTTTTTTAAAAAGCCTACATAATCTATGAATCAAACAATTCAATGATTTTCTTGATTTTTAGATAATGATAACTCATTAATGATAACTTTCATTTTATAGCATATAAAACACATTTAACAGTTAATGCAATATCATATGTAAACAACAAAACTGTTACATGCTATAGTAGCCTATACTTTACAAAAAGTGAATATATCTGTCTTGTCATTGTCTTTCATCATGCGCAGCGCGAGAATGAACCGTGAGTGAGATGGAGAAATTAAGAGCACACTAAAAAAGTATTGTGTGAAGTTGTTCTTTTCTGTATGCTGCTGTTTGCATGTTAAATAAATCAGTATTTTAAAATGCAATATTGAATCTGTCAGACAAAAAAAAAAAAGACACGTCAGGTCATTTAAAAAAAATTTTTAATAATAAGCGTCATGGTGGCGCAGTGGGTTTCTGGATGTCATTAATAATATAATAACACTAATCCTTAAACGGTAAGGCGTTTTAGAATGACAAAAACAACATTTCAGATGGTTTACAATGTGCTCAGCCTGCTGGTTTGTCCATTTACACACATTTTTATCATCACATGATCTCTTATAACAAAATCGCATGACCTTTTTTAATGCACATACTGGAATTTGTGCGGTAAAAGTGTTTCCATCGTAGTTTATGCGCATCTTTTCTTATCGAATAAAAAGTTTATCCTACTCAGTCATGCGCATATGTTTTTTATGCGGATTTTCAAAATTGCTGCGCATCATGGCGTTTCCATCAACCGTTTTTTTATGCGCATATCCAAAATGCGCATAAGAATAGGTGGATGGAAACATAGCAATCTGTCTGACAGAGTCTGGCAATTAATGACTGCGGTATGCAAACATTGCTTTATTTCTGTGCACGCTAATTTAGTTTGCAAATAATAAAATTGAAGTGTTCTGTCAATATTTGGGTTATCAATGAGTACGTTTACATGGACACCAATAATCCGAATTTATTATGATTAAGACAATACTCTGATTAAGAGTCTACTATGTAAACCGCGCTGTGATAACCTTAATCCAACTAAAGTCATAAACTAAACAGAAATCAAATTAAGACATGTGGAGTATGACAATTTTAGTCGCATTATTGAAGTGCCGTGCAGACATGTAAACACCTTAATCAAACTATTATCGTTGTGTAGGATTTTCAGCGCATTTTGCGACAGGATAGTCTATACACACACGACTGACACAATTTTCTGCACCTACCAGGTCAGTGAAGGACCACAGACACCCGCATCGTGTAATGCTGAGTTTTTTTTTCCCCATTCGGTGTGCGCTATCAAATTCCATTAAAACAACACTCTTCCCGCAGTTCATACTCTCATGCAACATCTCGTTTGTCACGGGGGCAAGCATGAAATGTTCCTGAATGAAAGTGAAAGTGCCAAACTGCAGTTAAAGTCGACAAATTACAATTGACTTTTACAATTTATTTATTAAAAGTATTTTGTCCTTTTCCTTTATTTACTGGTTTTCTTCACTGTCTATAAAAAACAAGAATCGTCTTCAAGGCATTGTTAAATTGTGGTCAAAAATTTTAGTGAGAACCCCTGCGAAGAGTTCCCTTGCGAAGTCTTGCATACTATTACGAGCAGCAGGTGTTAAGGATGGCACATAAAATACTAGGAGACAGCACACACCCCTAAGTAGATATTTTGAGTGGATGCCCCTTGGGTGACGTCTAAGTACAATAAGATCTTTCACAAATCGTTATAAATTTACTTTTGTGCTTGAATCAATTCAGTTACATAATAAATGTAGTTAATCGATGGATTATTATTCATTATTGTTATTTATTTTTTTTCCCAGTTTTTAGTTTGTGTACTTGATGTTAATTGTTGGTGTTTATTGTGTTAAGTGTGTCATTTTTGTAATATGTGAAGCACCACCATGTGAGAATGAATTGCCCCAAGGGGAATAATAATGTTTTAAACTAAATACAAAATAAAACAAATGCAATTACTTGAAACTTCGGAGGAAATGTGGATAGCGTAGTGACCCAATGACGTTACTTAAATTATGTGCTATAACATGTAAAACGGGAAATGAACATTTAAAAAGCAACTCATGAAAACACCTTAATCATATTATTGTCTTATTCAGATTAAGGCAAATAATTCGATTACTATGTAAACACAGTCATTGTTTAACAATAAAATGAGTAATGCGGTGATATAAATTAGGTGAGGTGGAAATCGTATACATATCATATAATTTCCTCTATTTGCTATCTAATTACAAAATATAATTAAAATTGGAGGTATTTTGACGAAATTCTGACAGAATTCATTTTTCTTGGATATTTTTGAGACCATGTATATTTGAAAATGTTTATTGTTTACATTTTTTGTAATTTTTTACTTGAATTTATTTGAATCTGAGGTTTAAACTGCGATAAGATATATCCCAGATTTATAAGCTTAAATCATTTCAAACCCTTTTAGAAAATGAATAGATAAAACAGCAGAAAGTGTCAGGCCCAACTCATACTGCTGTTTATATCATTTACAAGCTTTATGAAGTGGAAAAACTATGAGTGTGATGGTATGAAAGGCGCTACTGCACAAAGCAAGCAGTTTATAAAAGGAACTGTGAAGTAGGCTGTGTTATCATGACATGCCATCTTATCAGGTTTGCATGCAGTAAACATGTAGATATCACAGGTGATGCAGTTTGCAGCAACATGTCGATTCTATTTTAAAGTACGGTGCGGTGCTTGGCTATAGATGACTACACAGACCGACCCATCATGGTTTGTGGGAGGCCTGAAAGAAAAAGGTGTGAAGGAGAGATATAAATAGGGGTATTCTTGAGAATTTAGGCCTTTGTAGGGCGCAGCAGCAACACCGAAGACTCAGCTTCCTCTTGCAGCGAGTCATTGACATATGGGCTGTTTTCTGAGAAATGAACTGAGCGGTGTCAGCTCTGATCCGAAGACTGGAAGATAGAGAGAGAGAAGCGGCGAGAAGGGATATTCTGATACCAAGTCTAGACGAGAGGATTAAGTTGTGATGCTGGCATAAAAGAGAGTTCGCTTTGTGCCTTGAATTATTTGCTGGCATTTCCATTTTGGCCTGCTTCCAGTCTGTGTCTCTGATATGTGAGCTTTTTGTTGGAGATTAATTTGATGCCAAGTTTATCCTGCCACCTGGTCTTTTCACTCTGCAGCTTGGTGCTATTGCTGCTGCTGTTGTTTTTTTTGTTTTTGGAGGGATATAATCTAGTGCCAGCTTGAATCACTGTAAAAAATGCTGGGTTGCAACTTAAATGGCACCTATGATGAAAATCATCTTTTGTAAGCTGTTTGAACATAACTGTGTGTTGGTATAGTCCACAGTCATATTGGAGTGATATAAACACAATAAGTTTCTTTTTTTAATTTCCTGACATTAAAATAGGACCAAAATCCCTCCCATTTTGAGGCCCACCACAACGTGAGGTAGGAGTGCAGTTTCCCCACCCACCAAATTGATTGACAGCTGCATATTAAAGGTGCAGTATGTAAGTTTGACACCCAGTGGTTGAACTAGGTATTGGAGTCCTGAATCATAATAAAGGTACGCCGGGTTGCCAGTTTGAGGGATTTTAAACTGTGTTCTAAATAAAAGCAACGACACGCGATTGAGGGAATATTCTCCATATTAAAAGGAGTTTTGGTTCTAACCAACACCTCGAATTGATTTATTAGAAGCGGCTTCTATTTCTCACAGCTGAACAACAGAAACCTATGACAGATCACCTCAGGTAAGCCTCGTGTGCTTTATTCAGTGCTAAATGCTAACAATGCGAGTTTGAATGCATTTTACATGACGTGTATTACCATATACTGAAAGCAGAAAGTTCACTTCACCTTTAATGATGTTAAAGAGGGTTAACATGTATTAAATAGATTCTAAACCTTACCGTTTTGTGAGTGAGTGCATATTCTGTGCTTCTGAAAGGCTGTATTTAAATTTCTGCCGTGTTTTGTGGTGCAAACAGCCAAATGGCTCATCACTCATAACAATCTCGTCACAGCGTGTTGTTAGGACATGCGATGTAACCTGCTCACATTCCTAATATTTATGTCATTTGCTAATTAACGTCATGTGGAACTGAATATGTCTCATTTTGACATCTGAAACTTTCCACTACACTGTAGCATTTCGCTCATGGACGCATGCTTTCAGAGTCTTTCTGAATGAATGAATGAATGAATGAATGAAATATGCTGTTTTCCAACAAGGCAACCCGGGGTGCTGAATTATAATTGGTTAAACTGGCATGTGCATGTGAAAATGACCTAAACAAAGACATCGTTCCGGCACGGAAAAAAACATTTTCAAAGCAGAATATCTGACTTCAGCCTTGTTTGTCAGTTAAACAAGTATGTTCACTTGGGATGTTTTTTAAATATCTGCACACATATTATTGTATTTTTATGCTTTAGAAGAGTCAAAAACTTACGTACAGCACCTTTAACATGTCTCTGCGATACGTGTATAATCATATCAACAAGACAGGACGTGCGCAAAGCAACCAGGATTAAAAGATCTGTTCAGCTCGCTGTGATCATCAATCATCATTAAATGTGATCAAGAATGAGTTTTACAAGTTTAAAACTTTTTAAAACAGTGCATGTTTGTAATAAAGTAAAGACGGTTAAATCGCTGTAATTCATCACCACAGCTGCATGTCAGTGCAATTATAAAAGAAGAAGCTTCAATCCCGGTTTGTTAAATCAGGTTTATTGTGTACATTAACATAACGGATATCCATACAGCAGTGGATATTAGCGTGTGTCTTGTCACATTTGCCGTGCAAAGCTAAAGGTGCTCGCTGTGTGTGTGTGTGTGTGTGTGTGTGTGTGTGCACATGAACTTTGTAACGACATTGTGCGTGACTCATTATTGCAGAAAGGCTTGATTTTACTCCACAACAAATACATCAAATAATCATTGGGAAAGTTCTTACTGTAGTATTTCTCACAAACATTACGTGAGATCTGCTTCCTTCATGTCTGTCACTGTGCTGTTTATCTGATGCAGCCGGAGTTTGAGGCACACTCTGACAGGCATGTGGAAACGGTGAGTGGGGAGAATTAGCATTAAAGGCACAGGCCACAAAAACAGCTACATTGTGTTCAGAGCTGAACATTCCAACATTCTGAAAGGTATAATAAATAATCTGATGGGTGTTTTGAGCGGAAACTTTACAGACACATTCTGGAGACACATCTTAGGGTATTCTTACACCTGCTTTACTTAGTTTAGTTGAATCGCACTAGAGTTCGTTTTCCCTCTTGGTGCGGTTTGTTTGGCCAGATGTGAATGTAGTAATTGCACTCAAGTGCGCACCAAAAGCGGACCTGGAGCGGTTCGTTTGTGGTGAGAACATGAACCTAGCTTGAACAGTACTGCGCCTTTTTGGACTAATACAGCTGCCGTAGTTTGATGTGCTGTGTATTATGGGATGTGGAGGAAAAATATTTGTTGACAGCGCCTTACCAACAATTTTTAACAGAGAGAGAGTGGGAAAAACGTTACCTGATGAATCGTTGGTAATATTTCCAGAAGATGACCATATCCCAGTTTAGCTAAATTAATTCACACCTCCTCCTGAAGCGACTTGCGATGCGCCTTCATCGTTTGCAATGCATCAAAACATTGTTTTCCAGTCGCAGCCGCGCTTCATTCTTGAAGTGTATAGTTTTTCTAAAGTTATGTATACAAACAATATAGTATACTATGACCAGGGATACAATCAGCCAGCTCAGTCGTCCCTCCATAGTAAAAAGAGGCATTTTGTGTCTGCCGGTTTGTTTATTGGCGGGAGTTCCATTGGCATTTTCCCGCACGTTAATTGTGACCAATTAAAAAGCAGTTTAGGAAATACGTTCAATAACATCTGGCCAATGAGTGATGTGGACTTTGTCACGTGACTGCATTTTCATTTTTTTCAACTGGTTCGGACCAAAGTAATCAGTGTGGTGTGAAAAGGACCCCAAAATGGCAGAAAAATGCTACAATGTATCATTTGTTGCCCTTGGCCCGGACCAAATAAACCGAACCACAGATGTGAAAGCACCATTAAATGTTGAAAAAGGGGTAAATAGGTGCCCTTTAAATGTTGGTATTGGTGGTTTACAAGGACTCTCCATTGGCGTAATATAATTTATACAGTGAAAAACATTTCTTATATGGCCTTATTATATGACACTATATAATGTTTTACATCTGCACAACTCTGGTTTGATCTCTTTGCCATGTGCCCTTAAATGTAACTGTATTGTTTACAATTTTTATTTTTACCTATATTTTTAGATTATATTATATGTGTAAGTGTATTTATTGTGCATTTATTCTTTTTAAAATTCTTCTTTTTTATTAATATTATCTGTTATGCACCTAGGGTCTGACAGTAACGCAACTTATATTCTCCTGTACAGAGAATAAAGAATTTAATGTGCTTGAATTGACAGTAAAGCTGACTTTGACTTGACTTTGACTTTAATCTTACCCCTAAACCCAACCCTCAGAGGAAACTTGTGCCAAATTTTGAATGTCAAAAGACGCTATTAAGTATGATTTTTAAGCACTTTGAATTATAAGGACAAAACTAACTAAATAAATAAATGGAATAATGTTCAACTAAAAAAATACATTTAGATGGCCTGAGGGTGAGTAAATAAACAGAAATATCAATTCTTTTGGGTAAATTATCCATTTAGCATTCATTAGTTTGAAACTGAACTAAAGCAGCATTTATCTTGCTGTTAGAACAAGCTGCTTTTTTAAAATAGACATGCTAAATGAATAAGAACATGAAGTCAAACTTGTATTGTGGTGTAAAACATCTCAACCACATTGTTTTAATTCCTTAATGTGGCAACCTAACCATATGAATTTGTTGAAGTGTTTTAGCAGCACATTTTTTTTGTACATTTTTACCCTATTGCAGCTCACAGTTTCTCATGGAAATACTTTAAAAGACATATTACATCATTCATTAACTTGATTAACCCTCACAGTGCAAAGAGACTCAAAAACGCATAATAAAAATGAATATTAATAGTGAGAGTAACAAATCTTCCATAATGTTTTATAAAATGTTTTTTGGTCTTCATTTTGAAGGGGAAAGTTCACCCAAGAATGAAAAATCTTTTATGCTCGCTCAAGCAGTCTGAGTTTCTTTCTTCTGTTTAACACAGAATAAGATATTTTAAGGAATGTTGGAAATTTGTTGGATGTTGGAAAACCGTTGACTGCATTAGTATTTACTTTTTCTACTATGTTAGTCAGTAGCTATGTTTCCATCCACCTATTTTTATGCGCATATTGGATATGCACATAAAAATGGTTGATGGAAACGACAAGATGCGGATACATTTTGAAAATGTGCATAAAAACACATGTGCATAACTGAGTAGGAGAAAGTTTTTATTCGATAAGAAAAGATGCTCATAGACTACAATGGAAAACTTTTACCGAACAAATTCCAGTATGTGCATTAAAAAAGTCATGTGATTTTGTTACAAGAGATCATGAGATGATAAAAATGTGTGTGAATGGATAAACCAGTAGGCAGAGCACATTGTAAAATACCTGAAATGTTGTTTTGGTCATTCTAAAACGCTATAACAATTTCAGTTTTATAGTTAATTATAGAATATAATTAATGACCTCCAGAACTGTCAAGAGCATCTGTGCTCCGCGTTTCATGCCTTTAAACATCACCACGCGTTCATTGTGTGTCGGCATACTGTCTTCTGAGGCGCAAGTTATTTATTAAATAAAGAAAAGATTGACGCAGCTTCTCCTACTGCAACAAATTCTGTTTTTGCTTTTGATATTTGGTGCCAGTTACAGTAATCAGGAACTGATGATTTTGTTCTCTTTTTGTTGGATGGAAAAGCTGCTTTATTCGCACATCTTCTATGCGATATTCCTATTTTGCGCTTAATTTGCATCTTTGGATGAAAACATAGCTACTGGCTACTGGTTTCCAACATTATTCACAATGTCTGCTTTTATGTTCAACAAAAGAAAGAAACTCAAAGTAGACTGGAACCAGTTGAGGGAGAAAAAATTATAATAAATTTTTTATTTTTGGGTGAACTGTCCCTTTAAAAAAAAAAATCATTATTATTTTATTTATTTTTATGACAGTTTTCTTATTACTTTTGGACCCTCAGTATGTATGAAGCACTAGATATAGATTCAGAAAGATAAATTATATTATTATTTATTTTTTGATTTGGTTCTTGTGTGTTTTTTGATGTCAGAGAATTTCTCAATCTGATTTTGATTACATTTTAAATTACAGTTCAACAGTACAATCTTCTCACGGTTCAGTGTGTATCGCAGTTTTAGTGTCACAGTTTCGGTAGGATATGGTTTGTGCTATGCTTAGTAAAAAAACGCCTAAAGAACAATAAACATTTTTATTGGGTAACAAACACCTGACAATGCAACAGCTCCACACATATGACTGTAGATTTGCATGTTCTCGCATTCATTAAATAAAAGTAGGGCATTTAAAGAATTGCTTGAGAAAAAATTTATAAGTTTCCCCTTTTTCTATTTTACATTTCTACTCAACAGTCTCAACCAATTGTGCAGATAATATTTGTCAACACAACTTAATAATTGAGCACTTTTAAAGTATTGATCACTTCTGTTAGCATTATGCTTGCATTACCAAGGCAACAAGACATTTTTATTTATGATTTTATTATGAATTCTGAGAGCTCTGTTTCACTTATCAGCACCATCGTAGTAAATGAAACTTAAGCAAAGAGAGAGCGTTCAGCTCTTCTCTAATTCAGCAGGAACAGTCAGTAGAGAAAAAACTGTTCTTAGCAAACAGCGGGTAAACCGAGTGAATGGCGGGAGCGATCGGGTGTGGAACAACAGTAACGAACCTGCTGAATGTCCGCGTCCATATGGAATGCTTCTGGGTTTGGACCATAGACTGTAAAAGATATGGACGTAGTATCCGTGACGTCACCCATAGGTTTCTGAAGAACCCAAAAGAAGCTACCAGTAGGCGTGGCCAACTGTCGCCATTTTGTTCGCGCGTCATCACACAAACCACAGGATACCAAACAAGGGCAAAGAGGTGGAGCATGAGCGGAGCTGCAGATGTCTGCTAGCATTTTTCTTAGACGGGCTTTCCTATGGGAGAAACTCTTAATACTTCATTACCTGCGACTCGTTTGTGTTCTGACCACATGTGCTTGGTTGTATACTAGATCAATAAAGTGTTTAGACTTTTAAAAACACTGATGTAACACATTGAGCCACTAAGCATTGTTCTTATGACGTTTTTCAACAGGAGGAAAGTGCGAATTACTTCCAAACACTTTAGATATAGTCTGTGTTAGTAAATGCAAGGCTATTGATGAAATCCAGGCATAACACTGAATGACAATGTTTCAGATGACTGTTCTAGAGCCTACAGCTAATCAATCTGTCAGATTCTGGAGTGCATTACAGGTCTAAAGAAAAATATAAATGATAAATGATCTTAAATAAAACAAATACATATATAGATATGATATATAAATATATAATTCTATATAAATATGGGAAATGGAGGCCACGTGAATGGTTTGTGAGCACAATTAAGTGCACACAGCATGCCATATCATCTGATAATTGTAAGAAATAATTCCAAACGGCAATTGACTCTGTAAAGCCACATAAAACAACACAAAAATACGATGCATAAGCCGAGTTCAGCGGCTAATTAGCCGGAATCAGCTGAGGTGAAGTGACGGAGACCAGCGAGACCTAGCTGTCACTCAAGTGGCCACGCCCTAAATTATGCAAACTTAATATAACCTAATATAAAGGAAACGGATGAGTTATAAAAAAAATTCACCCCCCTCACAGTTGTCGTGAAGGGTAATATTAGCTATATGAACCAAAATTGTTCTTTGTACCAGGCTGTAAACACCTTTTTTATGCTGTAGAGTTGGCCATTAAAGCAGTGGGGTCAATAGAAATTTGCTCCATATGGAGCCAGGACTAGCGGAATTTCGATAAATTGCAGTTTCAGTTACTTCCGTATTGGCTTCTGGAGGGAGAGCAGGAGGTTGCCCCTTGGTTGAGAGGGGTCTGGATGCAGACCTGGTGCAGTGCAATCTGAGCTACATCCAATGCTTTTTAATGGGCTCACCTAACCCCACCCGTAAGCCTACCCCTCACAGTGACGTCACTCGCTCCACTTAAGTGCATTGTGTCTGACATTGCATCACTGAGTGATGCAATCTCTGCTTGCATCATAAAGGCTGCATCCAGATACTATTGGCTTGGTTTGGAAACAGACCTCGATGCGCCTGTTAGTGACCACTGATCTTTGCAACAACAACAAAAAAGACATTCGTTATGTTTTTTGTCTGTCTGAATTTATATTGAGTGTCTGTTGAAACACTGACGACAATGCACTGTCATTTGGCCTCACCTGCGCATTTGCGCATTATCTCCTTTACTTGCCATGCTGAAACACACAGAAACTCCACCACAGGCACACACCGACACATACTAAGAGGCGATTGGACAGGTCTTCACACGTGCAATGAATGGGAAAGGTAATCGAAAGCGTACAAAGGCAGACCCTAATTTTAAAGGGGTAAACAATTTAATAGCATGGTAAAAACATGGTAACACCCAAAATACTTTTTTTGTTACATTGCCTGAAGTGTATCTCCTCAGGTACAATATGGGTTTAAGCTTAAAAAGAAAATAGTGAACTTCTAACTGTTTAATAAAATGATGATGTAAAATCGAGATTTTAAAGGAGTGTTAATGGGTTTTGTTGTTGCCTGTTTGCAGTGGTCAGAGCAGCACTAGCATCCCAGAAGCACAGTTAGCTCACTGAAATGGCATGTAGATGCTTTCATGGCCAAATTCGCTCAGCTCACAGCTGAAAATGCATCTTATCCTTTTACCAGCAGCCCTGAGTTGGTTTCCATCCATCAGATTGCTCCAATAAATGACCGTGTTAAGACTACGACAGGTCTCCCAGGTGTTTAATAGCTTCCTTTCATAGCCAGAGCCTGATTTAATCTCATTTCAAGCCTCTCGCCTGCTGAAACAATTTAATCTGTCAAGAAAATCTGTCTGACCGGGCATACTGAGACTGGTTATTTAGAAGATAATCGGTATTTGCAAATGTCAGCCAGACGAACTCTACATTCACTATGAGTCAGTTCGTCTGCTAGTCGCTGGGTTGCATGACTTCACTGCTAACAGCTGTTTTTGGGGCGGCGGAGCAACTAACCAGACTGACTGATTTATGAAGTTGTGGTTTTTGTGGTCCCAGAGCTGGATTCCACTTTCGCATTGCTAAAAATGGTCCTGATGACTTAGGATTGTTTATGGTCTTACTTAAAGTCTGCATGAACCGGAATCTGTGACCTTTTTTTTCTGTGTTGTGACACAGTTCCTAGAGAAACGGGAATATTAAATGAGAAAACAGTGGGCGTGGCTTGTTTTTTTTCTACTGTGGATCGATTGGATGTAGTAAATAGGCATTTCATTCAGATAGATCGGCAAAAAGGTTTCGAAAGAGTTATTACAACATGACAGACACATCCTCACCATTTCTGTTTGTTGTCAAAACTAACAGTTGTTGGGTGTGGCTAAATATGTTAACCACGCCCAATACCTCAGACTGGCATAATCTGAGAATTTAACTGAAAACAAACAGGATGTGTATTTTCAGTTTGCAATTAAAAAATTACAAGGACAAACTTTTTTTTTTTCATAATGACATGCCCAGATGAATTGTTTAACACAAAACTAGCTATGTGACCTATTCATTGCTACAGTTAATTAGTTTGACACATAAACGCTCTCTTTGCAGTCCACCGGCTCTCCCTCCAAAGAAGCGTCAGTCGGCACCGTCTCCCACCAGGATTGCTGTGGTTGCACCAATGAGTCGCACCACAAGTGGATCAAGTCTTCCCATTGGTATTTGTCGACAGGTGAGAATTTGATCTTGATGCTTTATCACTTCATCATGAATTTGATGTAATCCTTAAATGACTCATTTTTAGTCCCTCCTAAAAAAATTTAATAACCGATTGTAATTAATCTGAAATTTAATTAAATAAGAGGTCATTGTTTGAGGTTGTTTTTTTTTTTATTTCTCGAAAATGTCATTCAGGTCTAAAACACTCAATTTTTAATTGTATGATTAAAAAAAAAAAAAAAAAGAGTATTATAAAAAATTTATATCCGCTTGTTAAGTGTGACGTCACACGAAATGGCTTTTGTGTCCAAGCACTATATTAAACCGTATGGTGAGGCTCATCAAATGGTAATAATAAACGTTTACAAAGCGGTGTAATACTTTCGAAAATCACGATCCATGCCTAATATCTAATGGCCAGAAAGTGATAATTTTTTTTATAAATTGGTAAAATTTTGGTATTTGTGAAGTCCAGAGACTGTTGTGTACACCATGATTTTATATAAAATTCAATTGAATTAAATTTATGACCACTAAAAAGTGGTCATAAACGAGTATTTTCTCAATTCAAAAGAGTAGCGGCTTGGACTCGGAAACTGTATTTCATACTTCACTGATATGACACGACTTAACAAGCGAACAGTTTGAAAATAAAAATATATATATAAAACATCCATTCTTGTCTTGACAAAATTTTGAAAAACATTATTGATCAACTTTAAACTACTAAATTACTATTATATATCATTTTATTTTTTGAATCTTGTATGTTTTTTAATAATTTATTTCTTCATATTTAGATTTAAACCTCATTAGTACCCATTTTTGGTTAGAAGATTGTGAAACTGAAAAAGACTAACTGCTGTGACTTGAGGTCTTACCTTCTTTTTCCCATGAGCTGTTCTTAAGTAACCATTCAGAATTCATCAGAAATCTGATCTATTATAAGGTCACTCAGTTATCAGTAACTCGGACAATTTTTAAAAGGATACTGTATTGTCTTGCTAGTCCTCCCATTTTCCATGGAGCATAAAAATGTTTTGAAGGAAATGGAACTGAGTCCAAAGCAACGTGAGACTCCCCTTTATTTAATGTTTGGTTGTCCCTCAAGGTTGACTGTTCTTATTTTCAGGAATATGAAGCAGATGCCTTACAAAGGCGTTTTTCTGGAGGCAGTCACTCATATGGAGGAGAATCGCCACGACTGTCCCCATGTGGCAGCATCGGCATATTGAGCAAGTCAGATGAACAGCTAACCTCTCTGGATCAGGACAGTGGACAGTGCTCTCGTAACACCAGCTGCGAGACTCTAGGTGAGATACGTTTCAAACAATGCCGCTGAAGCTACTTTGGGATGGAAACTTCTGGATGGAAAAATCTATTTTTCAATTAATGATTGCAGAAACCTGTCCGATTTGATATTGATTTTCATAGGCCCTGAATTGATTTGTTTTAATATTATATATTCCAGGGGGAGAGCTTGTCAGGGGATAAGCAGTCTGGAAAGACAATATATAGTCATAATGTCAATCTACAGACAGTTAAATCTGTGCACTTTCTAAACATTAGAGCATCAAAGACGCATTATTGAATGAAAAGAAAAAGTTTTACATGATGAGTAATTAAAGTAACAAGAAGGAGACCTGTCAGAATGAAACACCTCAGTATGTGAAAGCTAAATTCACTTCACTTTTTAAGCTTACTGCAACTTGACCGGTCAAATACAAACTCGTGTTTCAAAATCTCGCTGAATATTCAAAGTTCAGAGACATTAACAGTGTCTTAATGTCTTAAAGTAACAACAGCCTAATTATGCTTTTAAAATGATGAAAGATAATAAAAAAAAGTCCTTAATGTTTTAATAGCTTTATTAATCTATTTGGAATCTATGTATTTATATGCATGTGTAAAGCAAGGCGCACTGTGAAAAATACCAGCAATATTTCAAATCATGACTACTTGTTTGTGTTATGAAATAGAGAGGTTATTTTTAGGACTGTGCAATATGAGGATATACAGTTGAAATCAGAATTATTAAACCCCCTTTAAATTTGTTTTCTTTTTTAAATATTTCCCAAATGATGTTTAACAGAGCAAGGACATTTTCACAGTATGTCTGATAATTGGTTTTCTTCTGGAGAAAGTCTTATTTGTTTTATTTCGGCTAGAATAAAAGCAGTTTTTAATTTTTAAAAAAACATTTTAAGGTTAAAATTAATAGCCCCTTTAAGCTATATTTTGTTTCGATAGCCTACAGAACAAACCATCATTATACAATAATTTATATAATATCTAGTCAAATATTATTTACTGTCATCATGGCAAAGATAAAATAAATCAGTTATTAGAAATGAGTTATTAAAACTATTATGATTAAAAATGTGTTGAAAAAATCTTCTCTCCGTTAAACAGAAATTGGGGGGAAAAATTACCAGGGAGGCTAATAATTCTGACTTCAACTGTATATCGTGTGGATAAAATAAGTCTATTTTATATATAGATTTTATATCTATTTTAAAAGTTTATTATTTCATATTATGCCCTATCATTTATTTAGTGGTGTCACAAAATACATTTTTTCTTTTTCATAATTTATATGACCGCAGTTTACAAGCCATTATGGGGATGCAGACAGAAATGTGAATAACAGAATTGTTAGAAAGTTGCAGTCTTAAAAGTACAATGTTTACATTTTGAGTTCTATTTAGCAATATTTTTATTTTTATGTTCAATCGTTACTTTTTCAGGGTGTCCGCAGGGTCTTAAAAAGTATTAAAAATGGATGAATCAATGTAGAGAAATTTAAGTCCCTTAAAAAGTCTTAAATGCTATTTTGCAAGGATTTTATATCATTTTTGATTATGCAATGTATGGTTGTATGCTAAAGTTTGCCTTAATCAAATCTGCGAATATCAGGATGCTGTGTAGTTTATGAAATCAATAAAATCAAAAATATATGCTGCTCTGTTTTCTGCAGTAAACAAGGCAACATCGTTATTTCAGCAGTTCTATAGGTGCCAACCTACTGAATTAGCTAGATTTAATAGATTTTGATTCAGTAAATGAATAATGCTTTAGTTTATGATTAGTTTCTTAAAATGTAAGTTAAAATGTTGCCAATGTTTCTGGTTGAAACCTAAAGGGGTTATAAGGTCTTAAAATGTATGGGAAGAGTCTTAAAAAGGTCTTAAAAGGTATTGAATTTCACTCTCTGATTATTGTATATACTTTTATTAATATTTATTTTGTAAGTTATTTTATTCAAACATTTGTTCTGAAGTTGTAAATAAAGTGAGAAATATGATATGAATGGGTACATTTCTGAGTATGGATGGATGGATGGATGGATTGATAGATAGATAGATAGATAGATAGATAGATAGATAGATAGATAGATAGATAGATAGATAGATAGATAGATAGATAGATAGATAGATAGATAGATAGATAGATAGATAGATAGATAGATAGATAGATAGATAGATAGATAGATAGATAATTGATTAAATTTACAGAAGTGGTACTACAGTATATTGTGATATATATCATTATCAGCATATGAGAGGATGCGATTTGAGCCATGCGCCTAAAATGGGGCTTACTTATCATCGTAGAAATATCAGTAGCATTTGTATTATATTTTCATTCACTGAATCGAAAATTGAACAAAAGATTGAGTCAAATTGAATCAAGAGCTTGTGAAAATGAATCAAATCTGGCCATTTGAATCGATACCCCACCGTTGTTTCTTGCCTGCCCCAATAGCGATAAAAAAAAAAAGGATGATTTTTATCTTCTCTCTCTTTTCTCCTGGTTTACTCAGACACAGCAGAGAGCTACGACCCTGACTATGACTTCTTGCATCAAGACCTGTCCAGCACTGAACAGATCCCTCACGCGCACACAGGGGGTTGTCTGAGCCCTCTTCCCGAATCTCTCCACGAATCGTCCTCATTCCCAGTCCAGCTCCAGTCGATGCCGCCTGCCCTCCCGAAGAAGGAACGGCGGCCCCCTCTGCCTCCAGTGGAACGACTCTACTCTCAATATGACAATGTTACAGATGAGGACATGCACACTCCACCCTTCCCGCTCTTCGGTGCAATCCCACCCTCAAACCCTGGAGTATTTATGGGGAACTTCGGCCCCAGTGAGAACACACAGATCCCCCAGAGCCCCCCGCCCCTGCCGGAGAAGAAGAGTCGCCATAGTGAGTATAAAGAATTTAGATGGGTTGTTTAGAGGATTGCAAATCACTGGGTTACAGAGACCTGTCTAGTTGGAAGTACAACATGTTTTGGTCTTCAATTCTGGTTCTTTCCCTTTTATTTCCTCTTTAGTCTACTGTAATGACAATTTTCGCTTCTGTTTTGTGCTAAGAAATGCAAATACAGCCAAAAATGTAGAGTTGCAAAAAAAAGAAGTCCTGAATAATTTAAACTGAAAAAACAGAGTTTGGAAACAAATGAAGTAAAGTTTGATAAACTAATTTTAGAGGAGCATGTGATCCACATTCATCAATAAACCAATAAGATTAATCCAAATGTACAATAAATGACCCATTTCACATTATTTCCCTTATCTTCATTTTTGAAGAATCCCCCCATCCACCCCATCTCCCCCTTTTTTCTCTTTTACCAGGGGGAGCTCTTGAGAACTACCTGATCTCAGATTGATTATCTCTGAGCTCAGGGTTCTCTCCTGGGACTACATGCCAAACCTGCTATTAGTATCAAGCAATATCTAAGTGTGAACTCTTAAAAATGTAAATTAGGAAGAAATCAAACAAATTTCGGCATCACGGTGGCGCAGTGGGTAGCACAATCGCCTCACATCAAGAAGGTCGCTGGTTTGAGCCTCGTCTGTGTCAGTTGGCATTTCTGTGTGGAGTTTGCATGTTCTCTCCGTGTCTGCGTGGGTTTCCTCCGGGTGCTCCGGTTTCCCCCACAGTCCAAAGACATGCAGTACAGGTGTCTTGAATAAGCTAAATTGGCCGTAGTGTTTGTGTGTGAATGAGAGTGTATGGGTGTTTCCCAGTGTTGGGTTGCAGCAGGAAAGGCATCCGCTGCATAAAACATATGCTGGCGGAAAACATAAGTTGGCGGTTCATTCTGCTGTGGCGACCCCAGATTAATAAAGGAACTAAGCCGAAAATAAAATGAATGAATGATACTAATTTCCCAGAGCCTTAGACTTGGTGTAGAAGTTAACGCATCTTAAATTGTGAACCTAGACAATTGTACAAATAAAAAATTCCATGAAATCAATGATAATTATTGAAAAAGGATGTACTGTACCACCAACGTGTAATCACTGTAAGGCCTCTCTCACCATAAAACACATTTTATTAGAATGTAAAATTTTTAAAACTTGTTGACAAGATTTTTATACTCGAAGCACTTGGATGTTTTTAAAAATGTATCACCAGGAAGAATTTGAAGTTATTTATCACAAATTGAACTGGAAAATTCTATCCAATTTATTTTATGTATCATTTGGTAATTTTACTTAATTTATATATATATATATATATATATATATATATATATATATATATATATATATATATATATATATATATATATATATATATATATATATATATATATATATATATATATATATATATATATATATATATATATTTATTTATTTATTCTGTATCATTTCCAGTTGAAATATGAAGTAATTATTGAAGTAATTAGTATGTAATATGTTTTTATCTATATTGATCTTGCCATGAGTTGCTGATGTGGCAATAAATAAACAAATTCAAATTGTGAACTTTTTAGAAAATACAGAAAAAATTTAATTTCTAAGGTGGGAAAAAAACCTTCTGAATGATGTGATGTTTTTATAAATAATTCATCCATACATACAAATGTTTCTAAATAAAATAATAATAAAACTTAACAATAATTTTTTTTAACTAACAAACATAAGTCTTCTTCCCCACATGAGTACAAGATTCAAAACTACCATTTTTGAATTGCTGAATAATTTATAAGTTGCACTGGAATACTGAAATATTTTCTTCTTTATTGTGATATACATGCAAGTGAAACCTATTATTATTATTATTATTATTATTATTTATAAATGTTTTATTTATGCATTGTAAAATACATTACAAAAAGATACCAAATAAAAGACAGCAAAAAACATGTAAGACTAAGCAAATACAATGACGAGTTGGGAGTTGGGGGTGGGGACTCAATCAGAAAGAACAGGGTCAAGTTGAAGAGTTGGGGCATGTTTGCGAAGGCGTTCCCACAGTTTGATGAAAATAGTACTACGGTAGGTCAGTAAAGAGAGTACTTAATTTTCTTTAATTTCATAAAATAAAGAACATTACTTATCCAACACGTGTGAGAAGGAGGATGAGGACTCCTCCAGTTCAGAAGAATTAACAGTCTAGCCAGAAAGGTTAAGAAGGCAACAAAGTCTGCAAAAGAAGAGGGTAAAGTGGAAACCAACAATTGGAAAATATGGAATATCAACAGTAATAATAGCAGACAAAGAAACGAAAATCTACCTCCAGCATGAAAACAGGGAAGGGCTGGACCAAAACCAATTCTTGAGAAATAAAATGATATTGGGCTGTCTCTTCATCCATCAGTTGTTGATTGAATTGAGACAGGTCTAAATGAAAGCTTACGATCAGTTGCAGCTTACAAATAAGAGGGCAGGATTATTTGAAATATTTGGTGAATTCTGTCTCATGTCACCAGAGAGAACCCAGTCATTATCTATAATTAAGATTGAGTTACGACATTGTGACTATTAACAATATTTTTGTAATGAACTATACAGTATACAGATGAATCATTCATAAAAACATGTATTCATAACATGCATCTTCAAGTACTACTGTATGTCCAAGCTAGTAGTTTGATCTGTAGCATTTCTGTTTGTCTTCAGACTAAGCTGTTTGCACAGTTCACTGAATTCCTTGTGAAATGTGCGCGCTGTGTGACGCAGTATACGGCAAAGCCCGTTTTTCACTAGTTTTTCATCTGTAAAGCCTCTCAGTGTTGGGAAACAGTGATGTCAGCTGCAGTGTGAGGTCAGATGGAATAATGGCTTTGTTGGAGAAATCTCTGGCTCAATGCAGCTCAAGGCCTCACCCAAACCGGCAGGAAATGAGCTCGTGCTGAAAGACTGTTGTTTGCAGGGGAGGAGCCTCTGAATCATGTTATAATCCACACATCAACTGTGAGGACTGATAGATGAGTTGATTGGAGGCCACAAGGGGGATGCTGAGCTCTTTACACTTTTACATTGGCTTTGGATTGCAGTTTGTGTTTGCTATATATTCGAAATAATGTGAAATGGACACAATCAATTATTTATTTATTCTGTATCATTTTGTTATTCGAAATACAGTTGGGTCCATACATATATGGACATCGACACAATTCTAACATTTTTGGCTCTATACACCAACACAATAGATAGAAATTAAACGAACAAGATGTGCTTCAACTGCAGCTTTAATTTGAGGGTATCCAAATCAGGCGAACACTGTAGGAAATACAACAGTTTGCATTTATGCCTCCCACTTGTTACGGGTCCAAAAGTAATTGAACAATTGGCTTCTAAGCTGTTCCATGGCCAGGTTGTTCTCTCAATAAGCTATATACTTATACACGCACGCACGCAAAGAATTATTAAGCTATATATTTTATCGATAGTCTACAGAACAAATGTTACGCAATAACTTGCCTAATTACCCTAACCTGCCTAGTTAACCTAATTAACCTAGATAAGCCTTGAAATGTCACTTTAAGCTGTATAGAAGTGTCTTTAAAAATTAGTAAAATATTATTTACTGTCATCATGGCAAAAATAAAGGGCAACGCAGTGGCGCAGTAGGTAGTGCTGTTGCCTCACAGCAAGAATGTCGCTGGGTCGCAGGTTCGAACCTCGGCTGGGCTGGGTCAGTTGGCGTTTCTGTGTGGAGTTTGCATGTTCTCCCTGCGTTCGCGTGGGTTTCCTCCGGGTGCTCCGGTTTCCCCCACAGTCCAAAGACATGCGGTACAGGTGAATTGGGTAGGCTAAATTGTCCGTAGTGTATGAGTGTGAATGAGTGTGTGGATGTTCCCAGAGATGGGTTGCGGCTGGAAGGGCATCCGCTGCGTAAAATCGTGCTGGATAAGTTGGCGGTTCATTCCGCTGTGGCGACCCCGGATTAATAAAGGGACTAAGCCGACAAGACAATGAATGAATGAATGGCAAAAATAAAATAAATCAGTTATTAGAAATGAGTTAATAAAACTATTATGTTTAGAAACGTGTTGAAAAACAATCTTCTCTCCGTTAAACAGAAATTGGGGAAGAAAAATAAACAGGGGGGCTAATAATTCTGACTTCAACTGTATGAATGTATGTATATATATATATATATATATATATATATATATTCTATGAAGGTCTGATAAGATATCTTTCCAATTTCAAATCAAAATAATGTCATTTAGAGCATTTTGTCCCTGCCGAAAATGCCAATTAGTTAAAATAAGGGTTATTTCAACAAATATTTATCTTTTTTTTTCACCCAATACTTTCAGCCGATTCGAACGTTATCACTAGATTGAATGGCCATTATCAGTGGTTATCAGCTGATAGATATGTTCTAGAGGGCCCTTCTGCGCCTACTAGTGGGTTCAGAAGGCTGTAATCGTCCATCCACATGGTTAATCAGCTGTAGATCACATGCGGCTGCGGTCGGAATTATTTATATTATTTATTAAATTTCCCATTTATTGTATATTATTAACGTCTACGCGTACCCCATCCCTAAACCCAACCATCACAGTAATGTAAAAACAGATCTGGATCTGGAGTCTTCTCTATTAGTATAGCTGATTAACCACGAGAAGTAATTCATTCATTTTCTTTTTGGCTTAGTCCCTTTATTAATCAGGGGTCGCCACAGCGGAATGAACCGGCAACTTATCCAGCATACTGTATTTTTTACACAGCGGAGGCTCTTCCAGCTGCAACCCATCACTGGGAAACACCCATACACTCTCATTCACACACATACTCTACGTACAGTTTTAGCTTACCCAATTCACCTATACCGCATGTCTTTGGACTTGAGGGGAAAACCGGAGCACCTGGAGGAAACCCCACGCTAACACGAGGAGAACATGCAAACTCCACACAGAAATGCCAACTGATGCAGCCGGCGACCTTCTTGCTGAGGCAACAGCAATACCCACTGCGCCGCCCACCAGGAGAATTATTTATATTGTTTATTAAATTTCCCATTAATTGTGTTTTATTAACGTCTACCCCTACCCCAACCCTAAACCCAACCGTCACAGTAATGTACAGTAAAAACGGATCTGGATCTGGAGTCTTCTCTATTAGTATAGCTGATTAACCATGTGGATGGATGATTGCAGCCTTCTACTAGTAGGTGCAGAAGGCCCCTACTGGCGCATATCTATCAGCTCATATCCACTGATAACGCCTATTCAATCGAGTGATAACATTCTAATCACTTGATTTTTTATTTATTTATTTATTTTTTTACATTTATTTATTTATTGTTTTTATGTATTGTTTTGAATTTGAACTATTCTGAAGTTTAAAAATTTTCCCTCAAAAATTTTTTTTTGTGTTGTTTTTTTTGACCAAATGTCATTTTATGCTCTAAACGATAACATTATAAATTTACATTTAAAAGGAATGTAATTTTAGAGTTTGCAGAACAAAACAAAAATTAGGATTTCCCCAAACATATAATTATAAATTTACAGGAATTCCATGGCTGTTTATTGCATTTCTTTCTGTCTATTTGAATATTACAGATTTTTCTTTTCTTTTTTTTAATCTGTTTATTAAACTTTTACAGATATAACCAAGTAATTTTACAGAGAAATTTAAACAAATACTATTGCCACCACTACCGTCTAAACAAGATGAAATTACATTTATCTAAGAGAAAAAAGAAGAAATAATAATAATAATAAATAAAACAATTAAAACATTTAAAATAATTAATAAAAAAAAATGTAATAAATTTAAAAATTAAAAAAACTGTACAGAATATACATGTACCTTAATAACCCAATATTACATACATTAATTCTCAGGTATTTTTACAATGTACTTAATTACATTTGCTGACATTTTTTTTTTACAAATGTTTGATTCATACATGCATACACTTACTGTGTTATACAGATTAATTCTAATTTATTATTGGCGATACATCTTAATTTGCATAATGTATACAAAATTTAATCATGACACAATTTGCATTCATTTTAAAATATCCAGAATTAATTGCTAAACACACCACACAATTAACTTGTTAAGTAAATCTACAGGAACTCTTAGTATTTCTTATTTTTTTCCATGGTTATATATTCCATTTCTTGTTCTCAAACGTTTGATTCATATATGCATTCGCTGACCGTGTTATACTAATTAATTCTAATTTATTATTATCGATACATCTTAATTTGCATAATGCATACAAAATATGAAAAAATGACAAAATTTAATTAATTTAAAATGTCCATGGTTGCAGCTGAAAGGGCATCCGCTACATAAAACATATGCTGGATAAGTTGGCGGTTCATTCCGCTGTAGCGACCCCTGATTGATAAAGACACTAAGCCGAAAAGAAAATGAATGAACAAATAAAATGTCCATAATAAAATGATAACATCACTTGTGAAGTAAATCTAGAGTAACTGAGAATTTATTCATATTTTCTGTAGCTCGATATTGCATTTCTTGTCATCCTTTTGGATATTACAGATATTTAGACTTTTTTTTCTACAAACTTTTGATTCATACATGCATATGCTAACTGTGTTATTAATAATTCTTGTCTAATAATGATAATACATCTTATTTTCTGAAATGCACTTTCAAAATACGAAAATGACTAAATCAAATAACTTCAGAATATCCAAAACAAAATTGCTAACCCCTCACATAATTGACTTGTGAAGTAAAAGTGTCAGTTCACACCGTAGTTTCCGTGCCTCTTGACATCATAAACTTTTCCCTTCTTAAAGCATGTGCTCGTTTTTAGCACCTGTCGACCTGTGTGCTGATTTAACCTATTTATGTTTCCCCCCGTCTACCCGCAGTCCTGAAATACATGCAGTTCATGGAGGACTATTCAGAGCCGCTGCCTTCCGTTTTCTACCAGACGCCCCAAAGTGAAAGCATTTATGAGCAGCGCAATAGGAAGCGATTTCAGGAAGTGTACGGCCTCAGCGACTCCTTCAGCAGCAGCGACGAGACCCTTCCTCCTCCAGCACTGCCCCCAAAACAGAGACAACTGGTGAGAGTTAAATCACTTATAACACATTCACATCTGTCCTGAATGTTGATGCAATCTTTTTTTTTTCTAGTTACAGACAGTGTTGTTTTTGGCTAGAGCTACTGTGATTGGTCGATATAATCGACATCAATAGTTCAGGGTGTCCGCAGGGTCTTAAAGGTCACATGAAATGCTTGTTTGCATGTTTGACGTAATCTCAACTGAAACATGTAGAGAGGGTGGGACATAGTTTAGCTCCTCCCCTATTTTGTTTTATCACCGCTCTGCCAGTGAGAGCGGTTGAGCTGAAGCGCATCAAATGTGAAGCATCTTGAAGGGGGCGGGGCATGTCAGATACTGAAGTATCAGGTGACATGAATAAAACAATTGATCCATTTAGGCGGAAGTAACAAACTGCAAGCTTTACATGTTTATTTCGGTTTTATACATCATAAATGCTAATTTTGTCACTGTTTTTGTGCGCATTAGCTTATAGATATCCTAAAAACAGTTACTAACATCTAAAAAAATAATTTTAATTTCATGGGATCTTTAAAAAGTATGAAAAGTAAAGTTTAGAGAAATGTAGGGCCCCTAAAAAGTCTTAAATGCTTTTTTGCAAGGTATTCAATTTTGTATAGTGTATTCTGTAATCTTTGATGAGATTTGATATCACGTTGCTTTGTTTACTGCAGTAACCAAGGCAACACTGTTATTCCTGCTGTTATAGGCGCCACCTGCTGGATTAGCATTTTTATTCCGTATATGAATAATCTTTTAGTTTAGTGCAGGTTTAGTGCAGTTTTATGTAGCAAAATTTCACAGAACAGATTATGTTGTTACATCATAATTTTTAATTATTAAATCAATTGAATTCATGATGATGGTGAAAGTGCAATTGTTGCTCCACCATGTAAAAAAGCAGTTAAAAAAAAGTTGTCACTACTCATTTTATTAAATTTTTTTCTGGTTTCTAAAATTCTGAAATATGGAATCAGCCAATTTGCTATTAAAAAAAATTGGCAGTCGGACATGAAAAACTAAAGATCAGTGCATCAATGTCTTTATAGATGAATGTAGGGCTGGGCGATATTGCAAAAAAAATTATCACAATATCATGTTTCATATCATTCGATATCGATAATCATTGAATATTTTTTAACAACACATTTAGGAATAATAGGATTTTTTTTTTATTTAACCACTTTATTTTAATTTACCACCATTACTAAGGCAAATAGTTTTAATAGTCAAAAACAAAAATATTTAAACAAAATATTTCATCTCTTTATAATAAAATAAACATAAATGTTCAAGAGACTCTTAAACTTGATAAAAAAAAAAAAGGTTACAAAATGTGTGCAATGGTAAAGTGTGAATACTGAACAATTAAAGCAAACTTTAAGGTGTGACTAATAATGCTACAGTAAACCTCAAACTCTGTCAACAACACAAATTATGATAATCAAATCTGCGCTTTCAAGTAAAGGAACCGATCATCATTATTCAAATACATATTTTAACATTACAAATTGTGAAGTTGGATGACTACATTACCCCTATGCTAAAAAAATCTTTCAGTTGGGGAGCTAGTGGCTGGGATGCACAAGAAAAGAAACCAAAAAGCCACTCTGGCGACATCCTTACATCATTTTTTATTTACAATTTCTTTACTGCTGCTATACGGCACTTATTTTCGCCTGTGTTATTATTCTGACCTGAAGTGACAAGCGCGCATGGATTCTTTGACCATTTACAGTGGACTTTGCTCGTGCTCCCCTGGCGTCTCTCGTAACTAGGCGACCATCAACCGTTTTTTTCAGAGGAGGACAAATGAACAAACCATTACTACGGTTTTGATACAAGTTTATGAAGAAAAGTAAAAACCGCTGCAGTGTTTGGATGCGCTGTGTTTGTCTGAGGTAATTAGTCTGCCGTTACTGAAATGTGTATATTCCATACAAAGTGTGAAGAAGATTGATTAATTCTACTCGCGCTCGCTGCATTCAGAAATGTTCAGATGTTTTCAACTAGGTGCAGCTGGGAAATGCGTGCGGTTCAGGTGCGCGCCGCTTGCACAACATGTGTGTGTTGTGCAAGTCGCGCGTCTGCATTGGAAATGACAAGTGACACCCTCAGCTTATTGGCATTGCTTCCAAGGCGCGCACTCAGCAACCACATTTTAATAAAACTAAAACACTTCATACTAGGCATGGGTCGGTAAAAGATTCTGACGGTATGATAACCTTTGATAAAAATATCACGGTTTCACGGTATCTTGGTATTGTGATTACAGCTCTAAAATATGCTGTTTTTAAATGTCTGGGTAAAAAAAAAAACTTTTTTCCCCTTTGAAAACAATATATTTTATTTTTTGAAAGATTTATAATATTTTGGAGCAGTAAACATGTCAGGCTGAATAATTCAAATGAGTCATTGACTTCTGCTGTCTTCATTAGTTTCAAAAACACAGATTTCTTTACAATTTAAAACAGCATCTTTGGATATTTTTTCTGCTAAATATACTGTTGTCCTAAAAAAAGTCTAAATAAAAAAATATTTCACATACCTTAGGATCGGTATTACAAAAAATGTTGGCGGTTTTAAAACCTTGACTTTTCCAAACCGCAGTATACCTTGAAAACGATTATCGTCCTATGCCTACTTCATACCAAATCTTTTTTTTATCGATATAAAAAAATATCGATTTTTGATTATCGATTATTTTTATTGATACCAATTTTATCGCACAGCCCTAGATGAATGTGTTGAGTTGTATTAAATGGGAGTCTAAAGTTTCATTAATTCATTTAAAGGAGTTTGTTTGTTAGAAGCTTTACATATAGTTTTTTTTTTACTGGTCTAATTGTGTTGTTGTATTTCTCTTCTGAAAGTTTCAAAGAGGTAGTCAGCTTGTTCTTCTTTCACTTTCTCTGAATTCTGTTGCTTTGATGAGAAGTTATCACAAGCTAAGAGTCTTTAGATGTGCTTTCTTACAATCAGTATTTAGTAAATACAGTATATTGTAAGTTAAATTGTCGCCATTATAAAACCTAAAGTGGCGATGAGGTCTTAAAATGTATGGAAAGAGTCTTAAAAAGAGCTTAAAATATATTGAATTTCATTCTCTGATTACTCTATATACTATTGTTGTCACAATACTGGAATAAGGTACCAATCAGTACTGTTATTTTAAAAACATCCATTTCCCGCTAACATTTGAGCGCTGTTGAGCACGTTCTTAAATAGCGCTGATTTGTCATTGTGTTCACATGCTCAACAGAAATGATTGTGATTGGCTGTGAAAGTCATCAGTTCACCAAACACACCTCTGTTTACTGAGTGTAAACACAGGTACAGGAACGCTAGATCGTTTGAAAGCCATGAAGTTCAGTCAATTCTTCGGCAGATAGCTCGTATGTCAGCTCATAAACAGACCAGCTGATGTTTGCGACTTAAATGATCCAGAGTCTTTGTATCTGTGGTTAGTCAGTCATTTTCAAATTTCTGTTGAGCATGTGAACGCAATGGGAAATCAGCGATGTTTAAGAACGTGCTCAACTGCGCTCAAATGTTAGTAGGAAATGGATGTTTTTAAAATTTCAGTACTGAGTGGTACCGAATTCCAGTATCGTGACAACACTACTATATACCCTGATATTTTTAATCAACTTATTATATATATCATTTTAATTTGACCTTCATTATTTAAACAATAATATTAATAATAATACAATTTTGGACCTATTATTAAAATACAAATCTTGATTTAAAAAAGAAAAAATCAGTTTAGTAACAAAGTGTTTAACATCGACTATTGCACATGTTGTACATTTGTGTTCAATAGCCAATGCAAGGAATGTCACGAGCATTTATATAGCGCAGTTCACAAAAACTGGTAATGTTAACAACTTACCTTAGGCCTCTGTGCAAAATTAAACCAGTGTAGCTCTTTTTTGTTTCCTCCATAATAAATATTGGAGGCATCAGAGTGGGCAGAAGACACACAAACGCTGTCTTGTGTTCGGTGTCAGATATAAAGATGTCTGGGATCACAAACGTGAGACTGTTGTGAGAGAGATTTCTACAAATTCACATTAATGATCGACTTTTACTCCTATTTCATGAAGTGCTTCAGTGTTTTATGAGAATTTTTGGCATTTGCATGGAGTTGTTTTTCTTGTGCTATATTAAAGAACTTTTCATTGCGAAGCTAGCTGCATAAATGACCTAAAGAACATGTGAAAATAAAGTACTGCCATTCAGAATAAGAATATGCTTAAGCCTACACTTAAAGGTTTGTTTATATTATTATTATTATTTTACACTTAATTTTACATCTTGTTTACATGTGTTCTTCAAGGTACAGTGCATCCGGAAAGTATTCATACAGCCTTATTCCAAAATGGATTAAATTAATTTATTTCCTCAAAATTCTACACAATACCCCATAATGACAATGTGAAAAAAGATTTGTTGAAATTGTTGCAAATTTATTAAAAATGAAAAAAGCTGAAAAATCACATGTACAGAAGTATTCACAGCCTTTGCTCAATACTTTGTTGATGCACCTTTGGCAGCAATTACTGCCTCAAGTCTTTTTGAATATGATGCTACAACCTTGGCACACCTGTCTTTGGGAATTTTTGCCCATTCCTCTTTGCAGTACCTCTCAAGCTCTATCAGGTTGGATGGCAAGCGACGATGTAAAGTTATTTTCAGATCTCTCCAGAGATGTTCAATAGGATTTAGGTCTGGGCTCTGGCTGGGCCACTCAAAGACATTCACCAAGTTGTTGTGAAGCCACTCCATTGATATTTTGGCGGTTATTGATCACCTCCCTTACTAAGGCCCTAAGACTCCCGGCCAACTCTAGGAAGGGTCCTGGTGATTCCAAACATCTTCTACTTACGGATGATGGAGGCCACTGTGCTCATTGGATCTTTCAGAGCAGCAGAAAACAATCCTGTCTCGGAGGTCTACAGACAATTCCTCTATCTTCATGCTTGGTTTGTGCTTTGACATGCACTGTCAACCCTGGGACCTTATATAGACAGGTGTATGATCAGTGGAAACAGAATGTACCTGAGCTCAATTTAGAGCTTCATGGCAAAGACTGTGAATACTTATGTACATCTGATTTTTCAGCTTTTTATTTTTAATAAAAAACTAATTTCACATTGTCATTATGGGGTATTGTGTATTTTGAGGAAATAAATGAATTTAATCCATTTTAGAAAAAGACTGTAACATAAAAAATGTGGTAAAAATTAAGCTCTATGAAGACTTTCCTGATGCACCGTACACTACTCAATGTCAAAGTTACAAGTTAAATGAATCGATTTTAAATTTCTCAAATTATTTTTATAAAAATGTAAAACAAATTTTTTTTGTTCAAATTAAATCAAATCACTCATTTAGATTAGTCAAATAATCAATACATTTGTTGATAGATTAATCAATATACAGTTGAAGTCAGAATTATTAGCCCTCATGTTACCATATAATTTCTGTTTAATGAAGAGAACATGTTTTTCAACATTTCTAAACATTTTAGTTTTAATAATTAATTTCTAATAACTGATTTCTTTCTGATTTGACTTATCTTTGCCATGATGACAGTACATAATATTTTACTAGATATTTTTCAGGATACTAGTATTCAGTTTAAAGTGACATTTAAAAGCTTAATTAGGTTTATTAGGCAAGTTAGGAAAGTCATTGTATAAGAGTGGTTTGTTCTGTAGACAATAAAAATATATATTGCTTAAGAAGGCTAATAATATTGACCTTAAAATGGTTTTTAAAATAAAATTAAAAACTGCTTTTTTTCTAGCCAAGACCAAAGGAACAAAACCTACTCCAGAAGAACAAATATTATAGAAAATACTATGAAAATTTCTTTAATCTGTTAAGAAATATTTGAAAAGAAAAAATATTGCACAGGAGCGCTAATAATTTTGCTCTGTATACGTAGTTATTAGAGGCAGCTCTTCGTAGGGCACAGTATTCATTCTCTGATGGTCGACTGAAGTTTAAGTGTTGCCTTGGGCGATCAGTGTCATGCTGTGCCAGTAAAAGCTAATCTTACTTCATCTATCTCATCATTGTGTGTTGTGTGGACATGTCTGATATTTATTCAGCTAAAAAGTATCAAACAAAGTGGAGATGTGAACTCAAATTCAGAGAAAAAAGAAAAGATGTGAAATCATTATGCAACGTCCTTGAAATGTGCTATTTCTGTTTGGAGCAGCATTAGCTGTGCAGATTAGAAACAAGCAAATGAAGATCCCTGGTCAATTTTCTGACACATTTCAAAACAAAATCTTGCTTTGTTTTTAGTGATCCTGTAATGCAGTTTTGCTGAGTTATGAATTATATAATATAGGATGAGAATTTTTTTTATACATCAAATGAATAATGAAATGCAAATAGGTCCCAGAGTCAAATCATAAAAAAAATCTTAAGCACTCATGAGAAAATGCTATAAGACATCTAATTTAACATGTAAAAATGGAATTTACATAACCAGTTCATAGTCACACAAGTATTGAAGTTACAAAAAAGTAAAGTGGCTATTTAATTGTTAAAATGTTAGAGGATGGGCATGACAAGTTTTAAAATTTTGTTGGCCAAAAAATATATAAAATACAACATATATTAAAAGAATTATTACGAGTGTAGGATTTATAGTAATTAGTTAATTTAGAAGTGTTTGTGTATTATTATTAATATTATTTTAACATTATTATTATTAATAATAATATTATTATTAATACTATTATTATTATTTACTTATTTTTTAAACTCAAGGTTTGAAGACATGAAATATTTATTGACTTTTTGTCTTTTGTTTTTCTGCAAATAAATTCTGATATTCTATTTAGAAATTTTGAATATATGTAATCAGTAGTTTATGTAAGGGATAATCAACGGCTTGCCTTGTTAAAGGATTTTAATGCACAACATGAAGGCCTCCTTGAAGATAATGCACACCCTCCAGCCAATCAGAATCAAGAATTTGAACAGACCATGGAATAAAACAAATAGTAAATTTACTCTACATGTGCACCTATTAATGACAAATTCAGAGAATCAATAATACATTTAAAGTGTTCTCAATTTTTTTTCTGAGCTATAGACAGACAGACAGACAGACAGACAGACAGACAGACAGACAGACAGACAGACAGACAGACAGACAGACAGACAGACAGACAGACAGACAGACAGACAGACAGACAGACAGATAGATAGATAGATAGATAGATAGATAGATAGATAGATAGATAGATAGATAGATAGATAGATAGATAGATAGATAGATAGATAGATTTCAGTGCTGTTTCTACACTTTGTGCTGCTCTGTCTTTTGTTCTCATTTCTGTCTTGCTAACCCTTCTACCTCATTTCATTTGACTTAGTTTCCATTGTTTTTTTTTCTCTCATTCCACGTGACTGAGCTGGAGGATTCACAGAGGCCTGTTGCTTAGTGTATTGTGCTCAGGTATTAAGTAGCCCTATGTGCTTGTATCTATATTACACATGCATTTAGCCATTTAATTGTGCTTTTAGTCTTAGTAAGTTCCTGCTTTTGTTCCCACACTCTGATTTGCAAGTACAAGCAGCTGCCAGGCTAAAAGCAGAAACGTTACTCTCTCATTATTTTACACCTTCACTGTACAACTCTTTCACTTAACGCTTCTTTTCTGCTTCACAGTAGCCTTAATTCTGAGTCTGAGTAGACATCACGTTTAACAGAGTGAAAATAGGGCCCATCTAGGGCTCAAGGGTCTTTTTCTTAAACATCAAATCTGTCCCTTCAAGATTTTCAGAATATATTTTATTCACAAAGGACTCTACAGTATGGAAATAAAACCGTTAAAAGACAGTGACCCTGGACCACAAAACTAATCCATTGTTTGGAAATCAAGTTTTATACATTATCTTAAAGCTGAATAAATAATTTTTCCATGATGTTTGGTTTGTTAGGATTGGAACATATTAGGCTTAGATACAACTGTTTAAAAATCTGGAATCTAAAATATTAATATAAAATAGCAAATCGAAAATTGCATTTAAAGTTGAACAAATTAAATAATTATTTGCAATGTATTTTGGGTATTATACCCACAAATATGCCCATGCAACATAAGACTTTGTATTCCAGGGTCACAAATATCTAATTGAACAAATATTTAATAAATAAGATTTTTAAGACTATCAGCTGCATTCTTGCACCAGTTAAGCCACTAGTTGATTCCTCCGTGCAAGAATGTAATAATTTCCTCAACTATTTTACAGAAAAAATTGATAACATATACAAGTCTATCAGTTCCAACTGTTCCCCTGAAATACAAGAAATCCATCCACTTAGCTTGCCTGAAACTACTTTCTCCAGTTTTAACATAGTCACTATTGACACTATCTTGAAAATAGTGAATGCAATGAACACAACAACATGCATTCTCGACCCAATCCCAACATCTGTTGTAAAGGGAAGTCTCTCTTCTATATGTCCCCACATTTTAAACATTGTTAATACCTCCCTTACCACCGGCACTGTCCCAAAAGCCCTCAAGGTTGCAGCTATTACACCAGTCCCTAAAAAGCCTGGATGTAATAAGTCAGACCTGGCTAATTACAGGCCGATCTCAAATTTACCCTTTCTTGCTAAGGTTTTGGAACGGGTTGTTGTGGCGCAACTCCACTCACACTTGTCATCCAATAAGCTATATGAACCTTTTCAGTCAGGGTTCAGAAAGGGACACAGCACAGAGACAGCCTTGGTTCGTGTCATGAATGACCTGCTTGTCTCTGCTGACTCTGGAGCTTCAACTATCTTAGTTTTACTTGATCTCACTGCAGCTTTTGACACAGTATGTCACTCTATACTGTTAAATAGGCTGGAGAAATGGCTTGGTATCACTGGCACTGTGCTTAACTGGTTTAAATCATATTTTTTGGATCGTATGCAATTAGTGGTCATGGGAAATAATCAATCTGATATCGGACGGGTCTGCCATGGTGTCCCTCAGGGGTCGGTCTTAGGTCCAATACTTTTTAGCATTTATATGCTTCCACTGGGGCATATCATCAGCAAATATGGACTGGGATACCACTTTTATGCTGATCATACCCAAATCTATATCAGCTCTAAATCCAACCTGTCTGTTACTGCCTCAATCCTCTCAGAGTGTGTGCAGGAAATTAAAATATGGATGCACCAAAATTTCCTAAAATTGAACTGTTCTAAAACAGAAGTGCTCCTTATTGGCACACCAGCAGCCACTCTCAAACATAGCGAGTTTAAATTGAATCTGGATAATGCTATCGTCTGTCCATCTTCTAAAGCACGAAACCTTGGTGTGATTTTTGACTCTCATCTATCACTAGACTCACACATCAAGAGCATTACAAAATCTGCTTTTCATCATCTGAGGAACATTGCAAAAATTAGGTCTTACCTCACTCAACCAGATGCTGAAAGACTCATTCATGCATTCGTCACTTCTAGGATTGACTATTGTAATGCACTCTTTGTCGGTTTACCTGCTAAATCAATCAAACGGCTACAGTATATTCAAAACTCAGCAGCACGCATTCTCACACGCACTCCACCACGGCAGCACATTACTGGTGTGCTTTATAACTTGCATTGGCTCCCAGTTCAGTCCCGTATCATTTTTAAAACCCTCACACTTGCATATAAAGCTCTACACGGCACTGCTCCTTCCTATATCTGTGATATTGTCTCTCAGTACACACCTTCTCGTTCCCTGCGGTCTGCTGATACTCTCACCCTTCAACAGCCACCCTGTAAACTAAAATCAATGGGGGAGAGAGCTTTTTCTGTTGCTGCACCCAGGTTATGGAATGCTCTCCCTTATTCTGTAAGAAATGCTTCCACACTAGCTAGTTTTAAGAAGATGCTAAAAACTCATCTTTTTAAGGCTGCATTTTTACATTCTTGATTATTCTGTTTATATTTTAGAACCTTTTTTAATGTATACTTGTATTTTATTGCATGTTTCTCTCTTGTTGTAGCGCTTTGGGTCCTAGAAAGGCACATTATAAATAAAATGTATTATTATTATTATTATTATTATTATTAGGCTGAGATGCAACTGTTTGAAAGTCTGGAATTTAAAAATACATTTATTTAAAATAATAAATTACTTTAAACAGACCTACAGCATTTTGCCCACCACAATTGAAATGACAGAGATTTTATCATCACATTACTGAAGATTTTATGTAGAGAGTTAGAGAAATAAATTACTATTTATATGCATTTCATCTGGTCCGTTATCATATTGCCAAATAACAATAAAAATACAATATTATATTTGTGCATATACATTAGTCAGTACTAAAGCCAAATCTGGAGCTTATCTAATAAAATAACTTACGATAACGGTCCAAAAACTAACACACCCAATTTTATATGTTATAGAAAAATATTAAATACAAATTTAAAAAAAGAGGAAAAATCAAGAAAAGCAAAAAAAAAAAAAATTGAAAAATCTAGTTTGTAAAAATTAAATTTGTAATATTTGCAATATTTTGCTTGAATTTAATTGTATTATCGTTTATTTTCTAAATATGTTTGGTGACTAAAATATATTATTTTAATAAATATATCTGTTTTGTTCAAATGCACCAAAATACACTGCCTATATTCACTGAGAAATGGATAAAAATATTCATTTTCAAAATGGGGTGTACTCAATTATGCTGAGCACTGTATAATATATCACCATAATCAAGCACAGATAAATAAAAGTAGCTTCTACAAGTTTATTTTTAGCATTAAAAGTAAAATTAGATTTATTTCTAAAATAAATACTAAGCTTTAGGTTCAGCTAATCAGATTAGCAATGTGTACATTAAATAAAAGCTTGTCATTAATCCAGATACCCAAGTACTCATAAGAATAATGTAAAATGTAAAACTCGTAATGTTATTATATAACATTACTTGTTATCATTTCTTCTAGACAGACAGACAGACAGACAGACAGACAGACAGACAGACAGACAGACAGACTGATTGATTGAGCATTCTTCAACATAGTCTCATTCTGAAAACGTAACACTATATAGCAGGGTGTCCTCTGGGTCTTAAAAAGTATTAAAAGTTGATCAATCAATTATGTGTTATGTGTTTGACTCCAAAAAAGCATAAATATATAAATTTTCCTCCTAATAATAACAACAGCGTGCTCTATCCTCATGATTGGTTCGGGCCGGGGCGCATCAGGCCAAGCTCCTCCGTCCGGGTGAGGTCACGTAATTTGCGACAAACAGGGGAAGGTGATGTGACTCTCTCCACATGTAGCGAAACCATAGAGCGAAATAGACGGCAAAATGGGAAAATGTAAGTTTGCGTACTCCTAATTGGAGAAAGATGAGTTTAAACACTGAAAACAACCGCGTAATTTATCATTTCAAGCTTTGTTTCTTTAAGCTTATCTGAGTTATTTTGCATAGTTGTGCTACATTGATTTATTATTTATTAACAACTAATAATACAACTTAATACTGATTAGAACTTGAAGTGGCGATGAGGTCTTAAAATCTTCTGAGAAGATCTTTATAAAGTCTTAAAAATTTATTGAAATTACCTTTAGGATTTCTGCATATAAAGATAAAAGTAAAGGTAAAGGTAAAGATAAAAACAAAATCCAAAAAATAAAATAAACATGTAAATAACAGGGTGAGAATGTGGTAAAATCAGGCAAGGGCTTTTCTTTTTCTGGATTGCTTTTTAAAAGTGTCGGTTGGGTTAAGGGAAGATGGTGGGGGGGTCAATCGCTGCTTTTGAAAACACTATTGGTTGGGTTTAGGGAAGGAGGAGGGTGGGTCAGTTGATCGGTCAGTCAGTCGACAGCGGCCTCTGGTGGATTTACGTGAGAACAGCAGGCGTGGATGGCACTTGGAAGAGAAATGTGAGATTTCAAAAAGCGTACACAGCGGCCTTTGGTGGATTCGCAAAAACAAAAACTGCAAAAAACGTAGCTCCTGGGACGTATTTGGCGGTCTCCAGAAATGTATATAGAGGTACGTTTTCAAAATGAGCCTGGGTTGCTAATTTTGCTAAGTAAAACTGAGCTGTTTTGTTTCTCTCTGTATTATGTATCATACGAGTCATTTAAAGTCTGAAGTATCAAGTATAATATAATAATACAGTGTGGCATGTTTTTGTCCAGATTAAAATGTGACCAATTCAGTTCACACACGATGCATCTGGCTACATAAAATCCCCAGCAGTGTTGAAAAAATGCTGATTTTACTATCAATTGTGCAATCATAGCATCACAAAATCCCGGAGGGACTGATTTGAATTGAATATACCAGTTTCTCCATTCAGCTCACATCTGCACTGTGCATGATGAATCTCTGGCCTCTTTTTTTCTCTTCCTTCCTCCGCTCTCCTCTTTCCTCCTAGGCTTCCTCACACTCTGCATCTCCTTCCTCCTCCTCTTCCTCGTCTCTGTCTTGTCAGCTGCAGCAGTGTGTGTCTGGGCCCGGTCCCGGTGAGACAGAGTCCGCTCTCAGCCTTTCTGCATCTAACTCCTCTCTGAACCGCCAGGGCTCTCTGCCTGTCCCTACGGTGAGTCCCTGCTGCCTGTCCACTATCTAACATGTTTATTCCTCACCTTTTAATATCTTCTTGAAAGTCTAATATTCAGGAAACAGCAGAACTTGCAGTGGTGCACAAGAATGTATGACAACTTTTTTTTTATCATGGTAAAGAACTGTGAGATATAAACTCAGAATTGAGAGTTATAAACTTCCAATTTTGAGAAGAAGCGTCAGAAATGTGAGGTGAAAAATCACAGATTTAAAATGAAAGGCAAAGTTGTGATAAAGTAGGCATTAGCTTTTTATTGTGTGACGAATTTTCAAAGGATGTAGAAATTCAGAATTCTAAAAAAAAACTCACATTTCTAGGGAATAAAAAGGGAATTATTATATGTAAATTAGCAAGAGCTTAACTTAAATTTATTAATATAAGCTCCCATTTGTAAGGATTTTTTTTTTAAATGAAAGGTCGCAGTTACTTTTATCTGTAGCTAAAGTAAAAAATAATTGTGAGATATAAATTTTTTTTATAAAACTTGCAACTGTAAAAATTAGAACACATTCAAAAAAATTTTATAGTTTGTTAAACTACTTATTTAAAATGCGCTGAATAAACACAATTCTTGATTTTTTTTTTTTATGATGTCAGAAGCGCTTCAATAATCACGCTCACGTTATTATCATCAGCTCAAGAAGTTTGTTATTTCAAATATAAACGCACACAAGAAAGCGAAACTGCTTGCGATTTAGATAGCCTTGTAAACAACTACGTGGCACAAGGTAGATTCTGCTCTTCTTCTTGGCTTTGTGGCTGTCCATTAAGATGACGACAAGGTTTGTTTAAGCTCGGGGTGACCATGGCTTGTTATTATATGTATATATTATTATGGTTTAATGTCTCGGCTTTGTATTTAAAAATGTCGCTTCCTTTGTTTTTATTATCCTGCTTGCGTATGCACTGGTGACGTTTCTCTGTAAACCTATAGGCAAATTACCAGTTTGTAAACATTCAGGATGCACTCGCAGCGAGGTTGCAGAAAAAAAAAGAGAGTGCTAGCGTTTACAGCGAGGGAATGACATCCGATGCGGCACAGAGTTTGTTGTTGTATTAGAGATAAGTTATATTGATTACATATTATATATATTATTTACTTAATGCTTCAGCGTATTATAACAGCTTGTCACCCAGTGATAAGCACAGTAATTCTGCAAAATTAATGTTAAAGTGAGCGGCGTTCGTCTGACATGTCCATTTGCGAGAGCACCCTCTAAATAGATATTGGATAAGATGAAATGGCCAAGCATCGGGCCCGAAATATACATTCTAAGCATTCAGTGTCCGCAGTTTAGTTAACCATATTTAACTGTTTTTGCTGAAATCATTGCTGCAATCAAAAACGAGTAATGTGTATAATTCAGCATAGCGTGAACTTACCTGATATAAAATGAGAACTGCAGAGTCGAGCATTTTTAATAAAGTCCTCACTCCATTCAGCTCTTATGATGGCTGTTAGCCAAAGACGTCTGCGGTTGACATTAAAAGCAGTGTGGTGTACGTGAATTTGGCATCCTACCGCACAACACAACATGTTTGCTATTGCAACCGGTCTTTTTTTGCAGCCGGTGTGCATGGTTGAACCCGTGTGACGACATGTGTGAAGTAGGTTGGTAATTTTTCTATAGCATTCAGCTGCACGTCTTGCTCCGCCTTTTGGTACCCTTTTGTTGTGTAGGTACCCTTCCAAAAGGGTACCCAAAAAGTGGTATGTTACGGTTCACTTTTTGGTATCTTTTGAGAGTGGAAACGGCCATAAAAGCATAGCACCCCATAGTGCACTGTACTGTACCACTTAGTGGAAACGGGCCATTAAAGTATTACCCATCTTTAGTTTTGTGCTCAGGTGAGCTTTGCACTGTACACACTACAAGCGAGCCCAACCAAACCGTGCTCTGTCTAGACCACCTCCTCCAACCGGGCCAGGGCTGATTAACTAAACAGTGCCTGGGCACAATTCGGAGTACTCACTTGTCAAACGAACTGGAAAAATGCGGCTCAAATGTGCCCGGGCACGGTTCAGATAGCCTAGTGTGAGTACAGCCTTAGTTAAAAGTTCAATAACCTTTGTAAAAAAAAATTAAGATAAAAGCAAAAAAAAAAAAAAGGAGTCATTATCAGATGAAAAGTCACAATTATTTTAGTTAATTTTTAGATTAATTTACATTTAATCATAAATTCTTTAATGAAACAACCTTAAACAGAATAGTGTCAAGTAGCTGCCAGCACTGCAGTTTTACTTCTGTAGTTTTTCACATGCTGAGAAGTAGCACAAACATGCAAAGAGTGCTGATTGTCTAATTATTGACCGTGTGTCACTGCATTTACCCGCGGCTACAAGGGGAAACATGTTGGTAATAGCCCACATGAATCACAGGTGCCGTAGCCTGTAGGCAATGAATAGTTCACAGTCTCAATTAACAGCAGCACTGCCTTGTTAGGGTTCAGTGATTTATTTATTTTTTTTCCACACGCCTTTAGAGATCTAAAACTGGAGATCTAAAGAGTCAAAGCCTTGTACCACACGGGGATTCTGCAACTGTGACCTGCTGAAAGCTCAGGTTAAACACACATCGTCCCGCAGGGTCTCGTTTGGATCCCCACCGTTAGGTGACTGAGCTGCCTGTTATGATCTTGTGTCAGCTGAGCTCTGTCCTTTTTCTGAATAAAGGGAACACTTTTTTTTTTAATGTTTTATTGGGAAAGAGACTACTAAATATAGGTTTGACTAATCACCAAGGACCAAGTTTTTATCTAAAAAGCTTCTTTAAAAGGTTTTATTTAGAACTGTTTTCTAGTAGCAAAAAAGCTAAAATTATTACAGACTGTATACAAAAAATATTATTATACAAATAAAAAATAAACCAAATATATATATATATATCAAAATAAAATATTCCAGCAAAAGCATGCACCAGATACAGTGAACAATGTACAACTTAAAGTTGTGCTTGGTCAAATTTAACAAAATGAAAAAGGGAGTGGAGAAAAAATAAGGTCAATTTGTCCTTGATTCATAAGCGCTCTACTTTCAACTTATAAAAAGAAAAGCAAGAAAAGTAAGTTTTTAGAAGCATCAGTCTTAGCAACACATTGCTGATAATGTGTCAATGTTAACAGGGTTAGAGTGTCTAAGCATGGCTAATTCAATATCTATACTAATGTTTTTTTTCCCAAACACTTATGAATACCACTGAAAGCTAAAAATATATTTATCTTTTGCTGATTAAAAAAAATCACAGGGCTTGAATAGACTTGAATTAACACTCGCAAAAAGAAAAAAAATATATACACTCACCAGCCACTATTAAAGTAATGCAAAATGATATTTCTTTTTAATATTGTTATTATTTTAACATTATATTATTAATGTACACTGACCGGTCACTTTATTAGGTACACCAGTCCAACTGCTCTTTAGCACAAATTTCTAATCAGCCAATCACATGTCAGCAACTCAATGCATTTAGGCATGTAGACATGATCAAGACGATCTGCTGCAGTTCAAACCGAGCATCAGAATGTGGAAGAAAGGTGATTTAAGTCACTTTGAACGTGGCATGGTTGTTGGTGCCAGACGAGCTGGTCTGAGTATTTAAGAAACTGCTGATCTACTGGGATTTTCATGCATAACCATCTCTAGGGTTTACAGCGGCTCACCAAAATTACACAATTGAAGATTGGAAAAACGTTGCCTGGTCTGATGAGTCTCGATTTCTGCTGTGAAATTTGGATGGTAGGGTCATAATTTGGCAGCAAGAACATGAAAGCATAGATCCATCCTGCTTTGTATCAACGGTTCAGGCTGGTGGTAGTGGTGTAATGGTGTGGGGGATATTTTCTTGGCACACTTTGAGCTCATTAGTACCAATTGAGCATCGTGTCAGCACCATAACCTTACCTGAGTATTGTTGCTGACCATGTCCATCCCTTTATGACCACAGTGTACCCATCTTCTGATGGCTACTTCCAGCAGGATAACATGCCATGTCATAGCGCGCATCATTTCAGACTTGTTTCTTGAACATGACAATGAGTTCACTGTACTCAAATGGCCTCCACTAGAGCACCTTTGGGATGTAGTGGAACGGGAGATTCGCATCATGGATGTGCAACCGATAAATCTGCAGCAACTACGTGATGCTATCATGTCAATATGGACTAAAATCTCTGAGGAATATTTTCAGTACCTTGTTGAATCTATGCCACAAAGGATTAAGGCAGCTCTGAGGGCAAAAGGGGGTACTAATAAGGTGTTTTTAATAAAGTGGCCGGTGAGCATATAATTTTGGGGGGGTAATAATATATATTTATATTTATTTATATATATATTTGTATTAATATTTTTTATATATACAGTTTTAGACAGAATTATTAGCCCCCTGTTTATTTTTTCCCCAAATTTCTGTTTAACTGAGAGAAGATTTTTTCAACAAATTTCTAAACAAAATAGTTTTAATAACTCATTTCTAATCACTGATTTATTTTATCTTTGCCGTGATGACAGTAAATAATATTTTACTAGATATTTTTCAAGACACTTCTATACAGCTTAAAGTGACATTTAAAGGCTTAACTAGGTAGGTTAGGGAAATTAGGCAAGTTATTGTATAACGATGGTTTTTTCTGTAGACTCTCAGAAAAAAAATTTGCCTAAAGGGGCTAATGATTTTGTCCTTAAAATGGTGTTTAAAAAATTTAAAACTGCTTTTATTCTAGCCGAAGTAAAACAAATAAGATTGTCTCCAGAGGAAAAAATATTATCAGACATACTGTGAAAACTTCCTTGCTCTGTTAAACATCATTTGGGAAATATTTAAAACAGAGAAAAAAAATTCAAAGGGGGGCTAATAATTCTGACTTTAACTGTATGTGTGTATGTGAATATTATACAATTTTTAAATACTTGTTTATGATTTCATGCTTTAGTACAGTGATGTTTTATTACACATTTTGTTCTGTTATTCTTTTAATTTAACGAAAATATAATAATAATAATAATAATAATAATTTGTCATTTTAATAAATGTTATTAGAAAATGAAATGCATCTGAAAATGCCAAAAAAGCATTACAAGAAGCAACAAGTACTTCACATGAAAACATCAATGCATTGCAATCACCATAATATACTAGTATAAGATCTGGTAAGAATAAAGCAGAAACCCACAATAAATGCAAAAGAAGAAACCCATAACTATAAAATAACCAGTACATAATAACCAGTATACATAAAATGGGTAGAAAAGATGGAAATTAAAACTCATTCATAACGAAATAAAATAAAATGCTTTAAAAAATCATTAGTGAAAAATATATAGACATTTTTGTCTTTGTTTATAACAAAATGTTTTAATTGTAAAAACACATGTGTATATACAGTACGATTTCTTTATTCTTCTAAATGAAATTGTCCCAAAAATATTGTAACTCCCTATTACATTTGTCTACACTGGAAGTGCCCAGCTTGTTTTGACAGGAAACAGCCCCGCTCAGTCTGACGTCAATCCACTTGTAATGTAGGCGACTGCTTTTATTATAATTGGAGTAATACAGTTTTATTGCATAATAAATGTTGCTTCCAGTTTAGACACTTTGTTAGGCTAATAAAAGATATCATCTGCTGGAAGAATTATTTAATGCAATAGCCCTAAACAAATGTGATCATTTATTGTGATGTTCTTGTTAATCCTATTTCTTTTGCTGCAGTCGAGGCACTCTCAAGGCCATGGATTTGCAACAATTAAATGTGTTTCTGGAAGACTACACAACATGTGTAGTAGACTCACTATAACGCTCATCTTCTTGCCAGGTTTCCAGGCACCGGTCATGCAGGATCTTGCTTTGCAACAAAGTGTCTTTTAATTTTAACCCCACCAAAAAGCAACAGTGTATTTGAGCTGTTTTTCAGCTGCCTTTTGGCCATCAGCTTTACTTTGACGCCTGCCTGTGCTTGTGCTGTCCTCCCTCTTGTTTTCCTGTAGAGCGAAAGTGCTAATGATGAAGGTGGGGAGGGTGAATACGTCAATCTGTATTCATCCAACCAGGCCAATGGAGATGTGACTCTCTCCAATGGAGTAAGTAACAGCATGTCAGCTGTCGGTGGCCTCACATGCTGCGTTTTGTGCTGTTTGTGACTGTAATGCTTGGCTTTGCTTCATGCAAACTGGATAATTGCTATTTTACTTAACGCTTGCCGCCAAGGTGCGCTTCGTGCGAGTGTGAAAATCAACAAACAAGAAATATCTTGCATGTTAATCTGAGCCTGTCCTAACTAACAGTGTCTGTCAATATTGTTGCGCAAGACAATATTGTTTTATGCTTGGTGGCTTCGACTAGTGAAGTGTCATTGGTTCAAAATCCTGCTTTAAATGTTGGATATTAAGTGTCTAGTAGGGCTGAACGATAAATCGAATGCGCATTTGTCTATAAAACTATCAGTTGTGAATCTCCACTAGTGTGTTCACCTTGAGCAGTGTTTTACTGCACAGAGCCATAGTTCACTGACAAGCTACGCAAAACATCACATTGTTATAGTCAAATCACAGATAATCATTCTGCAATATTGACGGCTGTTTGCCTTGCTTGTCAGTGAACTACGGCCCATTGTCGTAAATGTTGCTATTGTTAAACCTGAAAGCACATGCAAATACCATATATAATCAGTGTTGGGGAGAGTTACTTTTGAAAGTAATGCATTACAATATTGAGAGACTTCTCACAATATTGAGTTACTTATCCCTAAATGTAATTAAGGATAATGTTATCTTCTGAGAGTTTCCTGACCCCAGAGCTGTACGTGCCGTATGTACAGATTAATAAAAGTTTAAAGCAATGTGTTTGCTACTTTTGTACTTTTTGTCTGATTAATTCAGTCAAAGCACTGTCTTTTGAGACAATCCGTTTTCCTTTTCTTTGATGCGTTACAAATAATGCAAATACTTTCAGCGCAGAAATGTAATGCTCTGGCATCTTCGATTCTGTCTGTTCTCGCGGGAGCAGTCTCTCATTGAGTTACAAGTAACTTAAATATTATTACTTATTTTTTTATTACATGTTACTTAGAAAAGTAATATTATTGTGTGTTATTTGTAGTGCATTACCCCAACATTGAATATAATGACGTTTTACTCAAAACTCACTTTATAGCTTCTGTCGATTGTTTTGAAATTAATTATTTTGGTAAACAATGTGTCTTCTTACACAGAATAAAGCATATTTAGCAGTGGCAAAAGCCTTGCATCATTACATACTTTATTATCTAGAACAGGGGTTCCAAACTTTTCAGCCTGCGACCCCCAAAATAATAATAATGTCAGCGACTTGTGACCCCCAATATCCTCTGAGGTGGTTATAGATATGTAAACTTTGCACACAACACTGCACACATACCAATAGGCCCAAGTCTATTCATCATTTAATTAATTTTGAAGACCACCAACCTCGGAGACCATCCTCCATTTTCAGTTGTGGCTGTATTTATTTTGAATGTACGTGAGATGTGTACATATTTAATATTGTGTTAATATTTAACATTATGTTAATATTAACTACTATTTTTTCTTCTGTAGGTTATGGATAAAATATTGTAATTCTAATGGTTTAATAAAGTGAATTTGATATTTATTAAGACAATCGCAAATCCGGTTTTATGTCAATTTATCGTTCAGCCCTAGTGTCTAGTACAGTGGTTTTCAACCTGTGTGTCGTGACAGAATTGCAGGAGAGACTAGCTGTTATTTAATAAAAATAATATTGTCAGTATATGTGAAATGTCTAGTCCTGATTTGATGTATAATTAAATAACAAGAAATAATAAAATCTTTACTATGCATTCACAATTGGATTTTATCAATTCGTTTAATAACAACCTGCTAATGTAAAACCTTTTTTTTGCTGAATACATAGCTGTCAATGGGTCCCATCCTACAATTATCTGGCAGTTTTGACTGCTCATCCAAACTAGAGAACTGCAATCGCTGAACCAGATGCAGACGAGACAAGATTTGGTTGGTGAATTCTATTGTGGGCGTAAAATTGATTGGATTACCTGTGCTTAAAAAGATATGCAGGACTCCCAATAAATGGATACATGTAAAAATAAAAAAGTTTAAAAGACAAATAAACTGGTATTTATCTAACTCACTGATGCATCATGGATGCATTATAAAACCCCTTTTACTCTGGAAGTATGTGTTATTACACAGTTGAAGCATTTTGATAAGATAATGGTTATGTTATATAGATAAAATCAACAAGGTTACATTTCTATTAGGCCTGCATGATTCATTTGTTTATAAACCGAAATCGCGATTTTCAAATCCCAAAGCGACGATTATTTCGATATACTATCAAATATAGCATCTAGTTTTTGACACTTTAGCTTCTGACAGTTGGAAGGCATCTTAAATGGCATAAACGTTTGATGTCATTGTTTCACGTGAATGTAGGTTATCGTCAGTGTTTTACTGATAAAAAAATAGAGTGTGTTTGGATCCTTAAAATTTTGATTTTTTTTTTTATATAATTAATTTTATTTAAGATACTGTAGTTATTTTCTTAATTTGTGTTGACAACTGACAACTTTATTCAAAAAATGGCAACAGCGTTGAGGTTTTAAATATAATATACAGTAGCATAGAGCATTGTTTCTCAACCACGTTGCTGGAGGACCCCAGCTCTGCAAATTTTCCATGTCTCCTTAACCATTAGCAGAGACTGAAAGACCTGTAATGGGTGTGACAGACAAAGGAGACATCTAAAACATGCAGTGTTGGTGGTCCTCCAGGAACGTGGTTGGGAAACACTGGCATAGAGTATACTTTGTGTCTTTCTTTGGTGCTGTTAAAACCACCACTTTAAACCTGTAGCTATTTAGTAGTAATTCGCAATTTTGACCAGAAAAATCGCAATTAGATTTTTTTCTCTAAATTGTGTGCATGTATTTGTTGAAATCTAACACAAATGTTTCATGGAAATATGTTTGGTTTAGTGGGCCATGAGTTAAAATAGGTTGGTAACCACTAGTCTAGCATGTCTTCTTGTGCAGAAATTTGTTTGCAGTGTGGAGGAAAAAATAAGTCAGACAAAAAAAGGCTTCTCGTTTTTAGACAATTTTGTATGTAGACATTGTTGTGAAATCGAGTTGGTTGAAAACTTCCGAGAACAAAAAAGAGGAATTGGGGAGTTGATGATTGTGTGCTTTTCAAAAATAAAACTTGCTGTTGAAGCAGTAGTTATTAAGCTTCTCTTAACAGGTCAACAGATTCATCCTAATGTGGGTCATCTTAGTGTTTACAGGCTACTGTATTGTTATGTTGCAGAGTCACTTCAACGGTATGCTTTTGGAGAAATCTGCAAAAATTATTTGAGACTGTAAACACTCGTGATACCTCAGTGATGCTTTTGTGTGTGATTTTATTAATTACTAAATGATTTGTCTAACCTCATGATTGATGCATGTCATGCACTTTGTCAAGCTCATTTACTGTGGTTTTATTACATGCATTACCATTCAAATCTTTGAGTACGATATTTTAAAATAAATCATATTTTAAAAGGATGAAAACTGATCAATTTAACATGATCTTAAAGGGATAGTTCACCCAAAACAATTATATGTGTGCACAGTATTTACTTGTTTGTTTGAGTGTCTTTGAACACAAAAGAAGATATTTTGCAAAATGTTGGAAACCTGTAACTATTGAGTTCCATAGTATGGAACAAAATACTATGGAAGTCAGTGGTCACAGGTTTTTAGCATTTTACGAAATACCTTTTTTAATTCCTCTTTTCAACTAATGACAATTTTCGGTTTTGAGTGAACTATCCCTTTAAGAAAAACTCTTTTCAATACGGATAATGATAATAATAAATGCAAAGCTGCTCATTTCAATGATTTCTCAAGGATCATGTGACACTGAAGACCTAATAAATTGCAGGTCTATTATATAATATTACTGTTTAATAGCAAATTCACCCTTGGTGAGCTTAATAGACTTCTTTCAAATGTCATACCAGCCCCAAACATTTGAATGGATGATTGTTATGTAGTGAAACATAATCTAATATATTTTGTTGTGTTTCCAATATCTCCCAGTCTTGTTTTGAATATTTTGTGAAATTAACTGGCACCTTGTACTCTTCCCTGTATTTTGCATCCTATCAAGATGCAACCCAGTTGTCCTTTATTGATGAAGTGTTTTCCTCAGCAATGTCTCCTTGTTTATTGTTGTTGTTTAGTTGTGATAATCATTAAATATTTGTTCTGTCATTGCCAGGACTCTTTTTGCGGTGCTGAAGATTCGCTCCAGGACTCCGCTATTGAACACAGCAAAGATTCGGCTGACAGAGAGGGGTAACAGTCCTTGATTTAAACTCTCTCTCTGTTTATTTGTTCATCTTTTAAATGTGCATTATGTAGGACTGACACCTAGTGGCTAAAATAGATAGTGCGGTCCAAATTCAAAACATTGAAGAGTGTTTTTTTTTTTTTTTTCACCCAGCCCCTCCACTTTAGATATGACAGACAAGTTGCCAGATTGACGACACCAACAGATCACAAGCATGCCTGAAAGTCAAGCTTTATGGGGTGTTCACACCAGATGCCGCTTGCGCAAATAAATCACGATATTCGTACGTAAATAGACGCTTGAATATTTTAAGTTTACTCGTTTCATTTGTGCGTCAAATTCGCTTCATTTGCGCGTGAAATTCACTTCACAATAGGCGCGGATTCGCGTTATGTGCGGGGCATCCGTCTGCCCGGTGACTCCAGTTTCTTTGCTAAATGGCTGACATGGATTTTATTGAGAGAGTAGCTGCGCTTTATAAAGCCTGAAAAACAGCGTAGATTCGTTTGGCGCTGTGTCTGAGTCCACTAGATCCTTTCAGAGGTGCACCCAGCTCTGTGAGTTCATCAACTCCTCCAGAAACTATACCTGGATGATTGGCGCTTTCAGTGGTGCTTCCGACTGAGCTGAGCCCAGTTTGATGAGCTGTTGTCTGGTGTCAGCAGGAGGATTTCCTCTCGGGACACCAACAACAGGCACTATGTCATAATCACGCCCCTACAAGGGCAAGTTCCTGATTGGTTAATGTTGTGCGAATGTCTGCTAAAGTTCAGATTTTCGAAGTCGAGCGAATCGCACCTCTAACTCAATTTGTGCCACTTCATTCGTGCGAATCGCATCATTTGCGCCACCTCATTCGCACAAATAGCGCCGCAGGATGTCTATTCATGTCTTTGCATTGACTTATCATGTAAATCACTCTCGCTTGATGCTTTATCCGTGTCTGGTGTGAATGCACCATTACACCAGCGGATGCCCAAACTGGAGGGCCAGTGTCCTGCATAGTTTAGCTCCAACTTCCTTCAACACACCTGTCTGGAAGTTTCTAGCATACCTAAAAAGAGCTTGATTAACTGGTGTGTCTAACTCAGATGTGTCTAATTGGGGTTGGAACTAAACTCTGCAGGACACTGGTCTTCCAGGACTGGATTTGGGCAGCCCTGCCTTACACTGTGAGCTGCTCAGCTAATGTTTACATTTATAATATTTGAGTTGTTTGCAAAATAAAAACCACCTCATGCGAATTTTTATAACTCTGAATCTGCGTCTCATTTCGGAGGCTATTACTGTCCTCTAAAGGTCACTTTTTGGTTGCACCCGCATATATTGAATTTTCCAACCAAGGCAACCTGCGGTGCCTAAATAAATATAATTGTGTAAATTGGCAGAGGGCAGGTTATAGAGAAAACAAAGACAGACATTCCAACACGGAGCGCACATTTTCAAAGTAAAATAAATTACTTTGGCATGGGTTTTCAGACAAACTAGTATTTACATTTGGCATGTTTCTTAAAATCTGCATGAAATGAAAATTTACTATGTTTATTTTGCTGGCTCACATTGTTCATTGTACATTCTTAAGGTGAATAATTCATTAGTGCAAGTTAATCCACAAAAAAAGACTTTGTATTAGTAATCCTCAGTCAATGTCTTCTACAGTACATTTGAAGTGGCGGTCTTTCTCTGTTGATGTCAACTTGTGGACTTCCATTGCAACTGCATAGCAATATTCTTAACCACACCCTTCATACCGTTAGTTTACTATGAGGGAATGATGTGCAAAAGAAAGCCACGCCCCTACTCAATATTCCATTTTAGTTGGAAATACATCAACACACTGTAATAAAAGACTCAGCAACTTCTGGTTCAAACATATTATGGTATTTTTTATGATTTAGAGTCAAAAACTTACATACAGCATCTTTAAAACTATTTCAGAGATTCAAATGTGTGGCATATGGACATCTTTTTCTTCACACCAGAAAACCATTTCCATGTCTTTTTTTAAACACCTATCCTTGTTTGCAGCTGGAAGCAAAAGTGTGTGGACTCAGATTTGACCTCAGAAGAGGTGGATGAGCTCTGTCTGATTGACCACGAAGAGATCATGTCTCGCATAACACTAAAGCACGAGGTAAACCTTTGTGTTCGCTATTACATACAGTATGCACATAAACAGTAAAGACAAGTTTTGCTTTTAGAAATGCATTGGTTGTGATAGTCAGAGATCTGCTGCCCTCTGCCTGTGACTTAACACCACTGCAGTGATGATTTGAATCACATATGATGTCCACAGTCAGGAGAATTTTCCCTTAAAAATACATAAGACAGTTATTAAGGTGGACCACTCTACAATAAGACAATTTGATATTTGTACAAAGCTGATTAAAAAGCTTTCCAATAATGTATAATTTGTTAGGATGATATTTGATTAAGATCTAGAATATGATGGTGCAGCAACGCAGTGGCGCAGTAGGTAGTGCTGTTGCCTTACAGCAAGAACGTCGCTGGGTCGCAGGTTCGAACCTCGGCTGGGCTGGGTCAGTTGGCGTTTCTGTGTGGAGTTTGCATGTTCTCCCTGCGTTTGCGTGGGTTTCCTCCGGGTGCTCCGGTTTCCCCCACAGTCCAAAGACATGCAGTACAGGTGAATTGGGTAAGCTAAATTGTCCATAGTGTATGAGTGTGAATGTGTGTGTGGAAGTTCCCAGAGATGGGTTGCGGCCGGAAGGATATCCGCTGCGTAAAATCGTGCTGGATAAGTTGTCGGTTCATTCCGCTGTGGCGACCCCGCAAGGGACAAAGCCGACAAGAAAATGAATGAATGAATATGATGGTGCAAATAAATCAAAATGTTAAGAAAATTGCCTTTAAAATTATCTAATTAAAATGCTTGGCATATTACTAATCCAAAATTTACAAAACATCTTTATGGAACATGATCTTTACTTAATATTTGAATGATTTCTGGCATAAAAAAATCTATAATTTTGTGTATAATGTACCCATGCAGCAAAAAGGTTTTGTTATGCCGGATCACATATATGACTAGTAAGCATTAAATAGCCCAGCTATATAGTAACTCCAACTAGCGAGCTGTCCACTAGTAGATTTTGCAAATATTATTTTGTAAGTTATATTTAGGAACTGATTACAAGACGAGCTCTAACTTTAACCTGCATAATGAAAACCGCATAATCTGTGTTTCTCAGAACGATGACGGCCCTGATGTTAGAGCGGGATCAGGCGATATTTTATTAGTTCATGCCACTGAAACCGACCGCAAAGGTAAGAATAATCCCTTCTAATCTGGGCCAGTCAGATATATTGCGTTTAATGTTTATTTATAAATTCATTATATATAAATGAATTTTATAATAGTAATGATCTAATGTTACTAAATGTTTATATCAAGTAAATTCTGTTCTTTTCTTTTTTTTTTTGTATTCATAAAAGATTATGAAAAGTGATAATTGATGATGATAATACAGATAAATGTTTTTTGAGTATCAAATCAAATCAGCGTATTATATTGTTTTCTAAAGGATCATGTCACACTAGCTATGTTTCCACCCAAAGATGCGCATACATTTTTTATGCGTATTTTCAAAATTGATGCGCATCTTGGCGTTTCCATCAACTGTTTTTTATGCGCATATCCAAAATGCACATAAAAATATGTGGTTTGAAACATAGCTACTGAAGTGAAAACTGAAATAAAGATGCTGAAAATTCAGGTGTCATCACAGAAATAAATTATATTTTAAAATAAATGACATTATTTTTTAATTGTAATAATATTTTAGTTTCCCAGTACTGGGTTGCAGCTGGAAAGGCATCCATTGGTAAAACATATGCTGGATCAGTTGACAGTTCATTCAGCTGTGGTGACCCCTTATGAATAAAGGGACTAAGCCGAAGGAAAATAAATGAATGAATAATATTTTAGAATATTGCTGCTTTTTTTACTTTAATTTTGACCCCAGACCTTTGAATGTCAAATGTATTCATTTCTAACAATGTTTTTACATTGATGTTGCATTGTTAACTCTTGATCTATAATTCTGATTAAATAAATGTACCCTGTGTGCTCTCTTGTAGATCGGGTTTTATACTGTGAAGCTTTCTTGACCACGTACAGAACATTTCTAACCCCAGAGGACCTCATTAAAAAGCTCCGCTATAGATATCCTTTCTGAGAAGGGTGCATGATAAGTCTTTGCATATCTAACCTTTGTACACCAAGCTTTCTTTTCTTTTTTGCCCTTGACTCTGAACACGTATACCAGATTCTCGCTCAGCTCTGACAGCATCAAACAACGAGCTAGTAAAAACACCTTCTTCGTGCTGGTGCGTGTCGTCGATGAGCTTTGGTGAGCTGAAACTCTTTACAATCACAGTTGAAAGGCAAATTTACCACTCGTGCAAGCTGTTAAAGTGCCTCTGTTGTGCATTTTTGGCTATTGCCTTTTATGAAATAGAACGTATTTGTGAGTTATTTACACCACTTTTAGATCTTTTAGAACCTTTAGATCCAAAAGTAGGACAATTAGCATAAACCTATATAGGTTTTTTAACAAATGTGTTTAATCAGGGTGTCTGTTGGGTCCTAAAAAGTCTCAAAATATCTTAAATCAACTGAAATATGATGTTGTAGGTATCCGCTTGTTAACGCGTGACTATCTGAAGCAAGTGACTTCTTTTCAGTCATATAACACATTAAAGTAATTGTTTTTTTACTATAAAATCATGGTGTACACAACAGTCTCTGGACTTGCTGCATCACAGATATCAAATTTTTTTAGCAATTTATAAAAAATAATCACTTTCTGGCCATCTGATATTAGGCATGGTTATACTGTATATATATATTGCGATTGTGATCTTCGAAAGTATTACAGCGATTTGTAAATGTTTATTATTACCACTTGTTGAGCCTCCCGATACACAGGGTATCCACAGGGTCTTAAAAAGTCTTAATGTCTTAAATCTCAAAATCTAAATTTTAGGCCTTAAAAAAGTCTTAAATTTACTGAAATATTGTGTTGTAGGTCTTAAATATTTTTCAAACAGGTCTTAATTTTTCTTTGTTTATGTATTGCTACCCAATCTGGCCAAAACACATACAAATCACCAACAATCTATCTCAAAACTTTACTTTTTTTTACTTTAGGTCATTTTTAATTCTATTTATCACAATGGTTTAATTATTGTCCTTACAATAACATTTGTTTAAAAGTGCTTAATGTATTTACTGCTGAGGACACCGACCTGGACAGATGGTTGTGCATAGATTTGGTTTATTACAGTTTTTTATACTTTTAAAATGTTCTTTTTTTTTATTATTTGAAAGAAAGTTTATGTTGGAAAAAAAAGTGTATGGTACAAGTAGAGCTTGCATGTTTTTACGCAAATAAAATCTAAAATATGTAATTTTTATTATTCATTTATTATTGTATTATTAAATGTATTAAATTATAATAAAAATCTTTTCTATCTGGGCCATTTGAAAAATTCGTCTGCCTTTAGCCCTTTATGAGTCTAAAATTTCATTTATAACGGTCTTAAAATGTCTTGCAGAAACCCTGCATACAGTTTCATAGAGCGCTTAGATCTGGAAGTTAGCAAGTTGATTGAATCATTTTAAACAGGTCTTAATTTTCCTATGTCCATCTAAACTACCCAATCAGGCCAACATCCATTCAATCACCAACAATCCATTACCAAAAAAACATTTAATAAAAATTATTAACTGTATTTACCAATATGGCTTAATTATCTTCCTTATAATAACATTTGTTTAAAGTGTATTTATAGCTACCTGGTTAAAACACTGATCTGGACAGACTGTTACTTACATTTAGTTTATTACAGTTTTTAAAACTGCTGAAAAATAGTATATATATAAACTAGAGTTTGCTTGTTTTGACACATTATTTAAAATATGCTCATAAGAAATAACTCAATTTAATGGGCAATAGAAATATCTTTAACGTTCTGCCCTAAACAAGTCTGAAATTTCCTACATAATAGTCTTAAAATGGTCTTTAAGTCTTAAATTGGACTGCTGGAGAAACCCTGATAGTGGTAGCCTATGGGTTGTATTCAAACACTGGTTGAGACCTGGAATAGCTTGGTTAGTGTTTTGATTGAAACCAATGCAAACATTACTGTCTGTCACTGTTTACAAGTGCTGAGTATGCCCCAAATTCAGATATGATAATGAGTGTTTGGTTAGCGACACATGCTGTATTCAGGTCTGTATTCACAACAGATGGGCAACGTAGCTTTATTTTTTTCATGTAAGAGTGGGTGCATGTCTCAATCCCTCCTATTGGTTTTTAGCCGTATTATTTTTATTTTCATGTATTTTCATCAACTCACTTGTTTATAGAGCAAGTAGTTTTACCGTTTGTTATTTCTAGTCATTTCTGCATAGGCAAATGAATCAGAAGTCCAAAAACTATCTCAGAAAAGAGCTTACTTTGGCATTACAGAATAGGGCTGCACAATATATCACAATATTATCATTATTGTGATAATAGTTTATGCAATATACAGTTGAAGTCAGAATTATTAGCCCCTCTGAATTATTAGCCCCCGTTTATTTTTTTCCCCAATTTCTGTTTAATGGAGAGCAGATTTTTTCCAACACATTTGTAAATATAATAGTTTTAATAACTCATTTCTAATAACTGATTTATTTTATCTTTGCCATGATGACAGTAAATAATATTTTACTAGATATTTTTTCAAGACACTTCTGTACAGCTTAAAGTGACATTTAATGGCTTAACTAGGTTAATTAGGTTAACTAGGCAGGTTAGGGTAATTAGGTAAGTTATTGTATAAAGATGGTTTGTTCTGTAGACATGAATGTAGACTATCGAAAATGAATATAGCTTAAAGGGGCTAATAATTTTGACGTTGTAATGGGTTTTAAAAAATTAAAAACTGCTTTTATTCTTGCCGAAGTAAAACAAATAAAAGTCTCTCCAGAAGAAAAAATATTATTGGACATACTGTGAAAATTTCCTTGCTCTGTTAAACATCATTTGGGAAATATTTAAAAAAGGAAAACAATTTAAAGGGGGGCTAATAATTCTAACTTTAACTGTGTACGTATCACAGACATTTGTGATAAGTTACATTTATATTATGCATTGGAGGGATTTGTCTAAGTTTGACCTATCAGATGAGGCTATCGTTATCCCCCCTCCCCAGTAGTTGCTGTTCTGCTATTGGCTGAAGAGGCTAAAATAGATCAAAATCATCGAGACAAGAGTAGAAAATGACAACAGCGTCATAATATCTGCTGAGGTTTTCACTCATTCATACTGTTTTAAAGACTAAATTCCACCTAGTTTTTAGAATTAAATTAGAATTAATTAGATCTGAAAAATATCCTTCTCCCCTTTTTTAATAGTATTACATTAATAAATGATTTAAAAACATAGCTATAGGTGTGCTTAGGAATTGGAAATCACCATTACTCACCTCATTCCAGAACTGGATTTCCGACAGGATCTCTGTTATTCAGATGGAGAGACTGAGATTCTTAAGGTCTAGCTCCATAAGAGCATTTTTGACTACTTAGAGTCAATTTCTTGATTTATTTGACAAATCTATAACTCAAGAGCAATAAAGTGACCCCTCTGAGGTTTAGGTTATATGCCTTTTCTAGTTTTGAAGTAATAACAAAAAAACATAGCTATTTTTCATAGGGAAATGATATATCATAAAACATATCACTATCATAATACTTAACAACAATATCGAATGTTGCGTATTTTTCCAGTATTGTGCAGTCCTATTTCAGAATAAGGTCGATAATTGTTGCTGATGATGTTTTATTTGATTATAAACTGTGTTTGTGTGTGATCAGTTTGGTGGAGCTGACGGAAGACATCCTGAAGCAGCTCATGGAGCTTGTGTTCAATCTCTTGTGTAACGGGGAGCTCACTTTGGCCCGGGTTCTGCGCAAAAACATCCTGGATAAAGTCCAGCAGAAGAAGTTGCTGCAGTACACTAATTCCCTCAAAACACTGGCTGCACGCGGTGTGGCCGCCAGGTAAACCTCATCTAAATCATGCTTATTACATCTTGCTTTTGAAAACCCAACTGATTTTGACTGTTTATATCATCAGGCCTGGCACTCTGCATGACTTCCGTAGCCATGAGATCGCAGACCAGCTGACGCTCCTCGATGCTGAGCTCTTTTATAAGATCGAGGTACAGATTCTCTAATACAGTCTTTTTTCCAAAAGACACCTAGCTTACAATAATTACAAGAAGTCGGCGCCAGTGGTGTAGTGGTTAGTGCGTCGACACATGCACTCCGGTGCTCTCTACTGTCCTATCAATTAAAGGTGAAAACCCAGAGAAAATAATTATAAAAAATAAATAAATGAAAATGATTACAACAACTGCATAAGAATTTAAATAATATAATTAACAATGGTTAGACTTTAAAGGGGACCTATCAAAATGCTGGACACTGTACATCACACAGGACTACGAATCTCATTGGGAGCATTCAGAACATCCCCTGTTCAAAGTTTATATATTGAAGCAAATGAACCATCCCTTGAAAGACGACGTTTAAAATTAGCACTCCAATATGCTGTCAAATTGAAATCAAAAAGAGGTAACCCAGCTTATCCTTCAGTCTTCCACCCTGAGTATTTAGAATTGTATGTAGACAGACCTAACTACATCAGTCCTTATGGAATTCGTATGAAACCCCATCTGAAGAATATGGGTGTTAATATGGAAAAGCTTTCCCTACCTGATTTGAGCCATATTCCTCCTTGGTGCAACTCAAAAATAAGAATCTTATGGAACCTAACCAAACAGAAGAAGTCCTTGACTCACCCAAACGAATACAAACAGGAATTCAAACAAATAACAGACAGTCTGCCTCATCATGAACCCATATATACAGATGGATCGAAAACAGACAAAGGAGTAACTGCAGCAGTAGTTTTTAAAGATGATGTCTTTGGTACTCGGATTCCAGGAGAAAGCTCAATTTACACCGCAGAAGCTTATGCAATAAACATGGCTTTAGAACAAATGGAAAGGACACAGTACCGTAACTTCTTAATCTGCACAGATTCCAAATCCTGTCTTCAAGCACTTGAAGCTGCTAAGTGTAATCACCCCATAATTTCCCTGATTGTAAAGAAAATGACAACGCTAGAAAACAAGAAGTTCAACATCATCTTCTGTTGGGTTCCAGGTCATATGGGACTACATGGAAATGAACTGGCAGATGAAGCAGCAAAACAGGCTATCTCCTTGAAAGTGACAGAATGTTTAATTCCTCCTGAGGACTTAAAACCCACAATCAACTTGTACATAAACGAAACATGGCAAGGAGAATGGGACAACTGCATAAATAATAAATTACATGAAATTAACCCGAAGATAAATGAAAGACACTCAGCAAATTATAATTTCGAGACTAGACATGATCAAACTGTCTATACTAGATGTCGAATTGGACATTCTAGGTTAACTCATTTATATTTGCTGAATAACGAAACACCACCTATATGTAAATACTGCCTGGCTGCACTTACCATCAAACATATTTTGCTGGAATGTGGAAGCTTAAATTCCATTAGACAAACGTTTTATAAGGAAAGTACTTTAATGGACATTTTTAAAAATGTACCACCGGGGAAAATCTTAAATTATTTATTAAAAATTGAACTAAAAAATCATATTTAACTTTGAGTATATTTCTGTGTGAATTTTATTTATTTTTATCCTATATATTTATCTAAGTAACTTTTTATCGTAATACAAATTAGTTTTTATCATGTAATATTTTATGTATATCCATTTTGCCACGAAATAGCCGTAAGTTGCTGATGTGGCAATAAACAAATAATAAATAAATAAATTAAAGGGGACCTATTATGCAAAAATCACTTTATAAAGGGTTCAAACACAGTTGTGTTACAAGAATGTGTGAATATGTCCAGCCTCTAATGGTCTAGTTAATAATTAACTTTGACAGACATTTTCCCTTTGTACATGTCTTCAGAGGGGGAAAGCCCCGCCCATTAGTGACAATCTCTCCTTCATTAGCGTAGGATGTTAGTCTTGCTTTTGAATCTGCCATTAAGCTGACACATAAGGCAAGGCAAGTTTATTTATGTGTAGCACATTTCATACACAGTGGCAATTCAAAGTGCTTTACATAAACAGGAATAAAAGAGATAAGTATAAGAACATAAAAAAAATAATAATAATGATTAAAAACAGATTAAAATGTGTTAAAACAGGTTATAAAAGAATGAAAAAGAAAAGGAAGACATAATAGTGCGATCTGTAGGATGTAGCACAGCGAAACAGATGTGTTTTCAGTCTTGATTTGAATGTGCATACATAGGCTTTTGTAGCTCCACCCTCTTTTGAAAAAAAGCATCTCATTTGAATTTAAAACAACAGTCACCAAAATGCCACAATTAGGATCTAAGCCTAAAAGGGGCAGTTTCAAATAGTTATAAAACATTTATTTGTGCGGTATTTTGAGCTTAAACTTTACATACACACTGTAGGGACATCAGAGACCTATTTTTTCATAAGCATAATAGGTACCCTTTAAATCAACAAAAAAGGTTGGTTGATAAACATTAATGAACATTATCTGCTAAGATTTACTATGTTCACATTTTTTTTTAGAATGTACAATATGTTTTTTTTCATCTAATATCTGCAGTATTGCATAAAAGCTTAGTCAAACTTTCACTTTCGTGTGATCCCGTCTATGATCTGAACAAAAACTGCAGACAGCCTGTTACGACTAAAGTTTGGCTCTAGGGTTTAAAAGAGGTAACATTTGATATGATAAAATTTTGTGGTGAGTTGGTGGCAAAATAGCAAAACGACAATCAAAATACTGCAAAAACAAGTGAATTTATTTACAGAAGTGAAAAGAAGTCAAACAGCAAAAATATTATTTACAAGATCTCACAAAAGAAAATAAATCAATGTATAATATGGATGGGAGAAACAAGAATTAAGTGGCGTCAAATAAATGAAAGCCATATAACAAAAACCCCAAATCTAGCTGATATTACCCTCTAAACTATCTAATACAGTGGACAGTGGAGACAGTGGAGTTATCTGCGTGATGCAAGGTGTATGTCACGTGACATCTAAACTCCTCGAATCCCAGGGGAAGGCTGACGCCAGAGATCGGGGAATTGTCACATATACACATTCAAGACGGTAACAGCGACCAAAAACAAGAACAAGACCAAAATCAAAACTCTAAATTCACATCAACATCATAGCACATAATAGCAAGCCAAAACACACACAAACGGCAAGCAATAAGAAAGCAAGCAAGACAGAGCAAGCAGAACGAGCTTCCCTTTAAACTTTGAGCTCCTATGCTGATTGGAAGCGAAGGTGATGACGTCACAGGGTGTAATGGAGATTGACGTCTTCACGGACGAATGGAATACTGGAGTATTCCTGAGAAAACGCACAGAGAGAGGGAGGGGGAGCAAACAAGCGAACGAGAGAGAGAGAGGAAGCGCACACACACAAAAAACATACAGGCATATACATATGACTGTAACACAGCCTGAATGAAAGCAAAAGGATGAAATAATGTAAGAAATCTGATTAATGCTGGAATGTAATTACCTCAGGTTTTCATCCACTTTTAATGATCATTTAAATGGTAAAATTAACTGTCAGTAATTAGTTTTATCATTGAATCTGGTATCTGTTTAAGTTGTTACCCTCAAACTAGAGTCATCCCTCATAAATCTTCATCGAACCCTAGTCTGGAAACCACCACTCTAATATCACACATCAGACTTTTAACTATTAAAGATGGAGTGTTTGCAGACATATGTTCCCTGTTTGTTTGCAGATCCCGGAGGTGTTACTTTGGGCAAAGGAACAGAATGAGGAGAAAAGCCCCAATCTGACCCAATTCACAGAGCACTTCAACAACATGTCGTACTGGTATGATGCTCCGATTCTCAAGCTGCTGTTAAACTAGTAATGTTTTAGGAAAAAAAAGACAATATAGGCTGATATAATCAACCTTTTCATTCCTTCATCAAGTGTGGTCTATATTAATGCTTATACTGATAGAATTTCCCACATAGACACTGTTTTCATTGTGTATTAGTGTTTTTTTTAAACTGTATTGTCTGTACAGGGACAGTTAAAAGTCTTGTGAAATTAAAATGACGTTTTATAAATGTTAGTGTTAAGGATATTTATAAGCTAACATGCTCCAAAACACTGACAAAATTTGCATTAACAAGATACAAACATCCAAAGCTTGCAGTTTGTCATATTTCGCCAAAATGGATCAAGCATTTTTTAATATCACCTCATACTTCGATTTCTCATAAACTTTTCTGACCAATCAAATGCTCTCTAGTATCTGACACACCCCTTCAAGGCACTTCTTATTTGCTTTTTATTTGATGCGCTTGAGCTCAACCCTAACAACAAAACACTATTGGCTGTTTTTTTAAAGGGGAGGGGCTACTGTATGTCCCACCCTGTCTTCATGTTTCAGTTGACATTACATCAAACCTCGAATAAAAAATGCACATTTCAAAGCACTGCAAATAACCTTTTAAAATGAACTACACTGAAAGAAATTTGTTGTAGAAGTATTTTTATCAAATTTCACAATTCATTGCAAAGAAACATTAAGTAGCAATTAAATTCAATGTCAAATTTTGAACGTGAAAGGCTTTTAAAATCATAAAACGTGCTCTTAAAGTCTTCGTGATCCAGCCTGCAAAAAAATGATCACATTTTGCAACTTGTTCTGTTAATGCAACTGAATTTTGTTAGAAGTCACACTGCTGTTTCTTGTGATTTGCCAACATGAAAAAAGTTGCTATTTTCATTGCATATATGAGAAACATTAAACAGCAAAAGCAGAACAAAACAATGTTCTTGTTTGAACAGAAAGCCACACTTATCAGCTCATTTAAAACAACAACAACAACAACACAGGAACACTTTAAGCCTTTAATGTGAAGGAGTTTACTTACTGACTAATCTCGATCATACGGAGACCCGGAAGGGACGTGAGTGGGAGAAAAAAAACAGTGATAGGAAAATATATATTTTTTAAAGTTTTTGCAAAGATTGCGTTCCCTCGCAAAAATGTTTTTCCACAAACACTTCCTGTTCACTTCATACATGTCAACCCTCCCGTTTTTGCCTGGATTATCCCGTATTTTACAATTCTGTCCTACTATCATAACATCATTCAGTATATTCCCATCTTTCTCGTGTAATTTTAATCTTGAAAACATGCTGAAATTAATATAAAAATGTCTTCATTCACTTTCTTTCCATTAAAGCTGTGCGTCGATCATCACCCTTCATATACAACCTCTGAATCAGCGAATGCACGTATGAGCCAATGACTGGAATAAGCCCTGACTGACAGAAGTGCTCCGTATGATAAACTGATCCCAGATCAGCTTCTGTACACACCATTTAAAGTGACACCTCTGTTATCAAACAAGTAAAGAGCAGCAAATTAATCTCTAGTTTTTTATTTGATAACAGTGGTGTCACTGTAAGAATGCACAGATCTATAATGAAAGTAGGCTATTTCATTACTTTCGTAACTGTTGGTGCATTAGTTTGTCATTAGGTGCGTTTAAAATAAAACACGCAGGACTGACATGTTTACATATTATTAAGAGTATTTGTCTTGTTTAAACATACACCCGAATATCCCAAAATGCCCTGCACTTTCGCTCCTCTTTAAATGGCATGTACAGAAGCTGATCTGGGATCAGTTTATCATACGGAGCGCTTCTGTCAGTCAGGGCTTATTCCAGTCATTGGCTCATACGTGTGAAAAAACAGTTTTGCGAAAGAACGCAAAACATCTTTGCGTTCCCACGCAAAACATTTTTGCGAGGGAACGCAATCTTTGCGAGGGAACGCAAAAACTTTAAAAAATATATATTTTCCTATCACTGTTTTTTTTTCTTCCACCCATTTTTTTTTCTCCCACTCAGTTTTTTTTTCCACCATCACGTCCCTTCTGGGTCTCCGTACGATCATGCAACTGGTATTACACAGCAAGTAATCAAATTCAGTGGAAAATTGGAGAGAAAACTGTGCAACAATCCAGTTTAGAAGGCTTTTCAATCCACCAATCACTAAGATTTATCGTGGATTTAATAGTATAGTTAACATTTTTAGTCCCATTCAGTTATCTTTTTCCCTAAATCATTATTTTATTAGTGGAGACTTTAGTAATAAATTTTTTTTTTAATAAATTTTTTTTATTCATTTATGTATTTATTTAAATGTAATCAACTTTAAGTTAAATTAACTGATAATGAAAATATTTTCTTGGCAACTAACTTTAATAAAATATGTTTGTTTTTATATTTGTTAGCTAATATTTATTGTAGTGAACTAAAATACTTTTTGTATATGATTTTAGCCATAGTTAACTATAATAAAATTGATATACTAAATTATTTTAGGTCACAGTTTTACATAACAAATATAATCAACCAATTTAATAACAAATATATAAACCAATCACTAATTATAATGATGTCAGTTTATTTATTCAGATTTATACATCACGTAAAAGATGAATAAACAATCTTAATGTATGATTTGTTAGGATAGAAAAATATTTGTCTATATGAAAATCTGAAATGTGATGTGGCTTCCAAAAATATTGAGAAAACAATTTTTAAAGTTGAACAAATTCATTTAAAAAATCTTTTTTTCACATTTTTGCTGAGTACATTTATAATTTTGACACAATTTATTATTGACTATTGCCAAAAAATATTTCCATGCAAGATAAGGCATAGTATGGTAATATAGTAATGTAGTATATGGTATAATGTGGTAAATATGGTAATAAGGTGCTTTATCTGTGGTTGACAAATGCTGTTTTTGTGCATTAATATAAACTGAAACCTAAAATCTTATGTTGATAGAGAAAAAAAAATATTCATGGATGCTAATGAGTAAACTGTACGCATAGATTATTTATAATCTCTTTTTTTTTAAGGGTCCGGTCCTTAATAATCCTGCAGGAGAAAGCCCAGGATCGGGAAAAACTTCTTCTGAAGTTTATCAAAATAATGAAGGTACAAACTAAGCATATTGATCCCAGCTGAAAGTATTGTTTCATTGGTTTAATTTCTATATCAAAACTTAATTAACTTGCGTCCCTTTGTAAATTTAGCACTTAAGGAAGCTCAATAACTTCAACTCATACTTGGCAATATTATCAGCGCTGGATTCAGCTCCTATCAGAAGACTGGAATGGCAGAAGCAAACGTCTGAGGTCAATTAAAATCAAGTTTATTTGTATAGCTTTTTTCACAGTAATTATTGTTTAAAAAGCAGCTTTACAAAAGGTGAACATTATTCCATTACAATCAAATTTGGAAAAAATAAGGTTATTAGATACCATAACTTTATTAGTTACTAATAACTTGGTAACACTTTATTTTGATGGTCCATTTGAGTATTAGTAGACTGTCTACTTAATATCTGTTGACACTGACATTTAACAGTCCTTTAACAGACATTTAACTGACTATAAAAAACTTTGAAATTACATGTCAACTTACACTAACCCCAACCCCAACCCTAACCCCAACCTAACAGTCTACTTATAATCTAATGATAATTATTTGCAATGTAACTTAAATTCAACAAACGGACCGTCAAAATAAAGTGTGACCAATAACTTTAACTAATTAACTAGTAACTAATAGCTTTTAACAGTTAAATGTTGTTGAGCTAAACTGAACTGAACTTAAACACTGAAAACTGGACTGACACTGATTTAATTCACTATAATCTTTTATGTGAAGCTGCTTTGACACAATCTACATTGTAAAAGCGCTATAGAAATAAAGGTGAATTGAATTGAATATATAAACATAGTTAACCTGCAGTTATATAGTGTATACTGTAGGTGATGTCTATGTGTACATGTCTTATCTATACATCACTGACCCATGTTTCTCAGATGATGGTCGCTGTAACCGATGTTGTCTTCACAGGGTTTGGAGGAATATTGCACTTTAATTGACAGTTCATCCTCTTTTCGGGCGTACAGAGCAGCTTTGGCGGATGTGGAGCCTCCATGTATACCATACCTGTAAGTATAGATGCGAGTCGTTTAAGAAAACTACACACTTTATGTTGTGATCTAGATGTCATGTTTTGTGTGTAATGTTCACATTTTTCCACAAAATGCAGAGGTCTCATCCTCCAGGACTTAACGTTTGTGCATCTTGGGAATCCTGACCACATTGAAGGAAAGATCAACTTTTCCAAGCGTTGGCAGCAGTTTAATATTCTAGACACTATGAGGCGTTTCCAGCAAGTGTGAGTACTCGGAACAACTTAAAAAATATCATTCATAATATTTACAATAATAATTTAGCTTCCATATTCAGTAAACCACTAATTTGGATTGAAAATTAGTTTCCGATTTTATTAGAGTTAGAGCCCTGTGAAATCAGTGACTTTTTAAATTTTTTGTCACTGATTATTATTTTTAATGGATTTTATGGTTAAATAAAATGTTTGTCACCATGAAATAATAATCGTGTGAATGAAAAAGAAAATCAAACACGGAGAGTCTCAAAAATCCTTTTGTACAAGGAACTACTTTCTTCCGCCATCCATACACATCTGCAACTGACGGTTAGAACAGCAGAAACCGTTGCTTATTCACACACGTCACTTTAGAGCTAGTATTTGAATGATTCTCTAGCGTAATGTCTAAAATGATGACAAAACAGGTGATTTTACTCACAATTTACGATTATAAGGCTGAACGGCATGAAATGCTATCAGTCTACAGCGATTTCCCAGTATTTCTATGTTGCAATCAGGAGATCACAATAGTTAGCTCTGAAAAAGACAAAGCAAAGCAAACACGACCAGATTAGAACTGTAATCGGGCCATATAGCCCGATAGGGCCCAAGCCCGACAGAATTCGGCCCGAGCCCGACATGTACATTTTGATTGACAGCTTTATAAAGCCCAAACCCGTTATAACCCGACGTTATTCAAATGTGCACATGCACACAGCTCTTTTGCCTTTTTTCAAGAATGAGTCATTTATATGTTTTAACATAATTTATTCGTAACAAACGTAGGCTTTAGGCCACTTGAAAGTTACAAAAAAAAAAAAAAAAAAAAAAGTCCTCTGTAACATCGTAACATCTCAGCACTCTAAATAGGCATAGGTACATAGACTTAGCCTTTAAATTGGCCAACACACCAATGACAAGAAGTCTTTCTTAACAAATTAAATTAAAATAAATTCTAAATTATGAGGGGTATTTGGCAATAACGAAATTAAGATAAAGGCTCTGCGGGATTTGTTTCGCCACTTCTCTCCACAATCTGGCCTTACGGTGACTGTGAAGCTGAATATTAAACAAATAGCCTATTTACTCTGTCTACATTATGATTTTATGGTTTCATTAATATTTATTTATAATTCAAAAACCCTTTACTCACCAAGATTAGGCTACGGGTTTTTGTGGAGGAACATTATTGAATCCACTGTAAATGGCTTTAGCGCAGTCCTGCACTCAGGATGGTGCGTCCAGCAGTACCGAACACCCTTTCACTGCTGCTGCTACAGGCCGAGATGCATAGTTCTGATCTGGCTAATTTTGCAAGTTTTGGGTAGGATTGTTTGTTCATCTTCTACCAGCCAAGAACATCTATTTAATTTGCCATGACAGCGGTTTCAGTGTAGCGCGTGACCTCGTCATCTTCCCTGTCAGCTTGCTGTACATACATTGCTGTTTAGCACTCTACTGTAATACGCAGTGTATGAGTGACTGCCGAAATACCTTGGTGGCTAGAATGACCGTTCCTTCTGAACTGGCGGCTGGCCTGACCACAGTCAAAATTCACTCTTTTTAACTTCTCCGTCATCATTTGTTTTACCTTTGCAGGCATGGATTTTAATATTGTAACAAACAATTTGATAACTTTCTCGCGCTATTCGAAATGCATCACATGACTGTTCATTTACTGCACAAGCCCGAGCCCGGCCCGACCCAGTCTAAAATGATGGAAATTAAACCCGAACCCGTCGGGTCCTGATGGGTCCCGTCGGGTTCAGGTCAAAGATCTTCAGCTCTAGACCAGATTACTATGGTATAAATACACCACTACAACATACTAAAGAGAGAGATCGGCTTACTTAACGGTGTCACTTACTTGTTTTATAATGATTTGAAACTCGCTGAGTTTTTCTCCCCTAAGGACTTATTATGCACTCTCTGTCGCCATCTTGTAGCGAAACATAAACAGTCTTTGCTCTGCTCAGTGTGGCAGGCTGATGGCCGCCGACAAGCTAAATCTCTGTGTTACGAACTTCATGATGTTAGACTAGGGACTGAAGTAAATAACATTTATATTGTGACAGTTTTGAATATATATAATATGGGAGAAGAACCATGCATCAAGCAAAATACTGCCAAAAAGAGAATAATTTATTATACAAAACTCAAAGATAAACAGAATATAGTAATAATAAAGAAGAATAATATAGATAACAACAAATAACACAAAAGGTAAATTATACACAATTTATTATAACAAAATAATCCAAAAACAATAAACCCCGCAAGTGGCGCTGAAAGAAAAGAAAAAATCAAAACCAAAAATCAAACTAACTCAGAATAATCTTTTTACCTAACTGAAAACAAAATAATCGAAAGCAAGTCTTCGGCGTTTACACGCCCTAACTTACCTACTCTAAACTTGACCAAACAGAAAAATACAACGCCAGCGCTCACTTTTAAACCTGGTGTGTCTATACACAGGTTTGCTAGGTTATGTAAGGATGTACGTTACGTGACATCTACCTCTCCAAATCCCCCTGGGGAAAACAAAGAATATCAGCAAATAATCTCAAATGAAGAATAAAAAGAAAAATAAATTAATGAAAATAAACAAGATGGCAAGGCAATAACAGCTTTTGGAAATAACGGGAGGCAGATTAAGAACAAAACAGGAACGCAAAAGCCTCTGTCCGGCATCCCACTCGTCGTCTTTTTAAAAACCTGACAACCACTCAGATTGGCCACAGAAGCCGCCACGTCACCGAAGATAATGATGATTGACTGATTCTACAGCCAATAACAATTTGAAGGGGGTTGAACCTGTAAAACCGAAAGAGAGAGAAGAGAGACAGAGAGAATAGGTGTTCGTGTGCGCAAGAGAGAATGAGGGAGAGAGCGAAAAAGAGAGACACCCCGCAAAAGTCCCGGAGCGTAACACTGCGAAATTATAAATATTTAAAATGGGCACTATCCTTATAAATAAACTGCATAGTTGCAATCTAAACAACTACATTCTCGCCTTAAAAATACATTGTCATTTTTCAAACTGTAGCGAGTCTATCGATCTACTGTCACTCTATGTGGGCGGAGTAATACACAAGGATGAAGAGGCTGTATGATTGCTGTTATTGCAGAATATCACACAGCTATCAGCCAATTAGATTCGAGAACCAGACAGAACTTATATATATATATATATTTATTTATTTATTTGTCACCTTAGAATTATAAGGTTCTATCTGACATTTTTGTGAAAATTGAGTTATTGACATATTCTTATTAAATGGCAACTTATTTACATTATGGGATGTTTTATTTTATAAGTTGTTTACATTTTAAGACGTTTTATTTAAAAAACAAATGTTACACACATACTGTTCACTATGGAATGCAGAAACTTTGAAGCTCAATATCTCAAAATTATTCAGAACGCAGATAGAACCTTATAATTCCAAGGTAACAATATATATATTACTATTTTATTTTTATTATTTATTTATTTTAATTTTTTTTAGTTTTTCCCTAATTATTTTATTTTGTGGGTTTCATTTTAATTTAATTACACTTTATTAACACTTTATTTCAAAAAGAATGTCTAATCAATTTATTAATCTAACATGCAAATTAATATTATTATTATTTTATTTATTTTTATTAAAAATACATACTTTGTTTTGTGTTTTAATTAAGCAGCACTCTATGTTTTAATGGGCAAATAAAAAAAAACATACATATTAAAATGTTTGATGCAATTTAAAATGATTACATTTTCCAGGCACTATGACCTCAAACACAACGATGACATCGTCTCCTTCTTCAACGACTTCAGTGATCATCTGGCCGAGGAGGCATTGTGGGAGCTCTCCTTAAAGATCAAACCCCGCAACATCACCCGGCGGAAAACAGATCGAGAGGAAAAGACATAGCTCAAACAAAAGCTCTCCGGTGAAGTTGCAGAACACAGCAATCAAACATTACTGTAATGGCAGCTATGAGACTGGAAACGATACTGTATTTCTGTTACAGTTTACAGAACTTTTTTTAAAAGAAAAAACAAAACAAAAACATGATTAGATTTTATTTTGTACTTGCACTGCGTCTGAACCTGTGTGGATATTTGAAGTGGAACAGCGCCAAGACAGCAAACATGAGATTAAATCCTTTGAGATCATAACCTGGGATTTACGCTGATATCCCAAAACCGTCTCGCCATCTGGATGTTTGCAGTGCGATCTGGAGTTCAACCGGAAACTCGTATCGTGATTCCTGATCAGGCGCTTTGGGTGTTAAAGTTCCTGAAAGACTGATATTTTTATTTATTTATTTTGTATGTAACAAATGCACATTAAGACTCTTTGGGTTTAGAGGGATTGCTGTACGCTTATCTGCTGAATTGAACAGCTTTGAGCATATACGATAATAGGTCACGATGCGGTTATTAATAGCACTTCATGATTTTATTGTTTGTTCTTCGCGAATAATATTTAGAGTGTGTGCACACTTGGCAGGTTTGTTTTAAAACCCACTGGTGCGATTAAAGACTCATTTAAACTTCTGCGTTGAGTGATCATCGGGAGTTAATGCTATTTTAATCATAAAATAAGTACAAAACAAAGGTATCCATATGGAGCTCCTCTGTGGGACCACACAATCGGTTCCACACAATTCCTTCAAGTTTTCCCAACACAAAACAATTAAGTGAACTTTATTGTTTTTACAAATTTAAGTGGATTGAAAGTAAGAAAATTATGTTGTCCCCCCCAAAAAAAAAACAAGCTGCAAAAGTACAGCCTTGCTCCACCCCAAAGCACTCATCACCTTCTACCAGGCCGAACAATCAGGTCTTGCGCCTCATTGCGATGTGTGTTTCATTTTTTTGAGGGGTGGGTCAGGGTAGGTCAAAGGGTATGCGATGTATAAATTGGCCTTAAGTTTGAACACAGCTTTTCCAATTTTGATGCAACTGAAATATCACAACACAACCCAGAGACATCTAAGGGGTCATTCACATATTGCGTCTAAAAGTGTGTGGAAAGCGTGAGCCTTCACTATTTTCGCGCTCCTTTGTTGTCGGTCGTTGCTAGGCGACCATCAACGTTTTTGTCAGAGGATGACAAACTAACCAAACATTGCAGCTCTGATACGAGTTTTATTTATGGAGAAATAAAAAGCACTGCAGTGTTTGGGTGTTCTGTGTTTGTCTGAAGTAATTAGTCTAGCAAAATGTGTAGATTCCATATACTAGAGTATGAAGCTGATTGGTCAGTCCTTGTCACGTGACTCGCGGTGCGCTTATGGCATTCTGTAAAGTTAAGATTTTTTCAACTAGGTGAAAAAAACGAGAGCTTGTCGTGCCACGTGTGCGTCGCTCCCAATATGCGTGCACCAGCCACGTGCCTCCATTGGAAATAACGAACTTGTGTGCGCAAAAGATGCGATATGTGAACAGCCCCTAAAGCTGCTTTTCCACTGCTCGGTACGGTATGGTTCAGCTCGCTTCATTCGGTTTTTCTTGGCTCGGTTTGCATTTTCACTGCAGTTTAGTACAGTTTAAACTGGGTGGGTTTATTGATAATAATAATAATAATAACAATTGCTTACATTTATATAGCGCTTTTCTGGACACTCAAATCGCTTTACACATTGAGAGAATCTCCTTATCCACCACCAGTGTGCAGCATCTACCTGGATGACACCACACAGGCATATTGTGCCAGACCGCAGACCACGTACCAGCTGATTGGTGGAGAGGAGACAGAGTGATGAAGCCAATTATGATATGGGGATGGTTGGGAGACGATGATGGACAGAGGCCAGTGGGCAAATTTGGCCAGGATGCCGGGGTTAAACCCCTACTCTTTTTCGAAGGACATCCTAAGATATTAAACAAGCGTTAGGCGTTAGGACCCACACAGACTGCAGGTGGAGCACCCTCTGCTGGTCTCACTAACAACACTTCCAGCAGCAACCTAGCTTTCCCATGTGGTCTCCCATCCAGGTACTGACTACCCTGCTTAGCTTCAGTGGGCAACCTTGTGAGAGTTGTAGAGAGCTAGCTAGTTTTTTTTGCTAGTTGTGCACCTCTTTGGCCATGACATTGTTTTCATTTTGGGTCGTCCTATCTAGCTCTGGCTCTCTGGACCTCTTCTGCTGACCATGATGCTGCCATTTCAGGTGTATTTTCCTTACGATGATATAAAAATGGTTTAGTCGTATGAACCAGCAATACAGTGGTGGCAGCTGCTAACTATTTAAATATAGTATATTAGTTTGGTGTCTTGTCGCAAATCCAGTAATTCTGTTAGTGACAATTCTCAGACCAACCGGTGATCGGCAGTCATTATATGTCACAAATTTTATTATTAATTTGTTAACCTTTAGTGGACAGTACAGTAGAGAATATTGACAGAAAATCATGGGGAGCCGAGAGAAAAGAAAAGGATTGACAAATGACCTCAAGCCAGGAATCGAACTAGGGTGGCCGTGAGCACCTTGGTGCTATCTGCTTGTTAAGTGTGACATCACGCGAAGCAGCTTCCGGGTCCAAGTGCTTTATTAAACTGTATAGCGAGGCTCAACATATGGTAACGGTAATAAACGTTTAAAAAGCGATGTAATACTTTCAAAAATCACGATCGCAATATATATATCCATGCCTAATATCAGGTTGACAGAATGTGATTATTTTTTTTTTTTATAAATATTGGTGTCTGTCCAGACTGAGACTGTGGTGTACATCATGATTTTATATAAATAACACTTTAATAAGTGGTCATAAATGAATATTTTCTCAATTCAAATGAGTAGCAGCTTGGACCCGGAAACGGTATTCCTTACGTCACGACTTAACAAGTGGATATGACGACGCACTTAATCATTAGACTATTGGCACCAACTATATGTCACAATTTTTAATGGTACAGCTCTCTAGGAACCTCACTTGAGGTGGTACTAAAAAAAGTACTAGGTACAGAACACAGTAGACAAGCCTCCCAAATTGAGCGTTACCCTGCAGTGGAAAACAAACAAAAAACACGACATGGCATCACAAAATGTAACTATTGACCTTATTCTTCAATGCGGCAGTGCGCTCGTTTTTGCGATTGTTTTAGAACTTCCGATTCAGTCGTCTATGGGAGAAATGACTAGGAATAATAAACGGTAGAAAACGGTCAAACTACTAAGTGTGTTATCTTACAGACAAAGTAGAACAATATCATTAAAAAAATATCAGTTTGCAACATCAAGTAGCATAACAAGCTGTTTTTAACGTCTAAAAATGAATGGAAGTAATGGGACCGGATGTCTCGAGCCAAAAAAAATCAAATGGCTGCGCCGATCGTACGTAAAGAATAAGGTGAATAAAAGCAACAGAATTCTCAACTAAACCTGTTTTTTTCATCATAGTCACAATGGTACCTATCACAGTTTAATACAGGCATTAGAAAGGTGTCTAATTACAGCAAATCTTTATTTTTGTGTGTGTTACAGAGGAATTTCTGGTGCTTTTTTGGACTCATTTATACATTGATATGCTTCTGGATTTTCAAAGGATACAGGTTAAGTTCTGTTCGGACTTTAAAAATAATGCTCGCATTAATACTAGGCCAACCTGGATCATATATGAATAATTTTCAGAATGAACCACCATATCTGAACTGCAAGTGTGAACACACCCTAAAAGACACTTTTCTGGATTTGAGCTTCTGAATTTCTTGGAAACAATAGCGTGCGGATTTCATTGCAGCCATGTTTTCACATTTTTGTCCCAATGAAATTCATCATCACAGCTCTTTGAGGCCTATTTAAAATCTGTCTTCCAATTACTATTAATTTCTAAGAATCAGGGAAAATCGTTATTTTGTTACCTGTATTTATTTGTATATTTATGTGCATAGATTACCGTTCTTGTTTTTTTACTGTGGTTATGAATTGTTACAACTGTTTGTCTAGTACATTTCAACATTTTCCCCTTTGCACATCAGCAAGGTACAGAGTTTCTTTCAGCATTATTGTCGAGTTTCCAGAGCCTTCTTCATGATCAGAAACCTACTATCAAGCGCTCGAAGCTGTTCAAGAGGTAGTGTCAATGTGATTTATTTGATATAATGCAGTTTTCCTTTTGTTTTTTAAAAGGATTTTACATTTGCGGAGAGATTTTCCTCTGTTCTCGTGAGATGTGATCAATTGTGCACTTTGAAGTGGATTGTGAGAAACAAACTGTTGGGGTTTGAACAGTTTGACGTGTGGACATGATGAATATGAGCCCTGCATTGATTCTTATGATGATGATGATGACAACCTGATATTTTTAACAGCATATTGGACTGAAGTTGGTTTCAAAATCCCAAAGACCCCAGACCGCATATCACCACTGTCTGAATATGATGAAGAAGAAGAAGATGATTCAGTTGCATAAGTCATACAACTGACATGTATCTCTGTACACAACATAACCCTGTGAACCTGGTAAAACAATATACATATCAACATTGTCTGTTTTTGTGTGACTGTGGATTGGGGGTGTGCGATTTTATTCAATTGTGAGTTTTAATCATGTGTGAGCCTATTAACCGAGTGTGTCATTTACTGAGAAAAACCAATCGTCTTTAAGAGCTTAAAGCGTTCACTATTTAAATACAGCTTGAATGATTCTATAATTCAGGTTTGTAAAGCAAAAATATCCCTGTCTGGGTTTCTCATGTCTTATAAGATACATAACATCACATAAGCAAGTTTAAAAAAATTATTATTTTATAGTTTATATTGAGCAAGTTACATTTACAACAAAATATTGGCTCTTTTTTTCTGTTTGTCAACAAAAATAGTTAGGAGCCAACCATTTTTAAGTTTCAGTGCTTTGCAGTTTTTTATTCTGAATGAATCTATTTTTGAATGAATCGTTTGAGTCAACGACTCAGTGATCTATTCATAAAGACATGAATTACTTGGCTTCTAAATTAATTATTTGTCTTTGAATAATTCATTTGAGTCAACTACGTCGTGATCCATTGATGGAGGCATGAATTTGCTAAGTTTCTGAATTAATCATTTGTTTTTGAATGATTCATTTGAGTCAATGACTCAGTGATCCATTGATGAAGGCAGGAATTTGCTTAGCTACTAAATTAATCAACTGTTTTGAATGAATCATTTGAGTCAACGATTTAGTCATCCATTCAAAAAGGCATGAATTTGCTTAGTTTCTAAATTAATTATTTGTCTTTGATTCATTTGAGTCAACGACTCAGTGATCCATTGATGGAGGCAGGAATTTGCTTAGTTTCTAATTTAATTATTTGTTTTTGAGGAATTCATTTGAGTCAACGACTCAGTGATCCATTGATGAAGGCATACAGTACATTTGCTTAGTTGCTAAATTAATCAACTGTTTTGAATGAATCATTTGAAACAACGATTTAGTGATTCATTCATAAAGGCATGAATTTGCTTAGTTTCTAATTTAATTATTTGTTTTTGAGTGATTCATTTGAGTCAACGATTCAGGGATCCATTGACGGAGGCAGGAATTTGCTTCGTTTCTAAATTAATTATTTGTTTTTGAATTATTCATTTGAGTCAACGACTCCATGATCTATTCATAAACACAAGAATTTGCTTAGTTTATACATTAATCATCTGTTTTGAATGAATCTTTTGAGTCAACAATTCAGTGATCCATTCATAAAGGCAGGAAATTGCTTCGTTTTTAATTGAATCATCAATTTTCAATAAGTCGTTTAAATGATTCAAGGAGTCACACCTTAAAACCCCTAATAGAAGTGTTATATTTATTTGTAATATCTGCTAATTATCGTTATCTGAATGAAAGAAAGAAAGGGTGTCACGGTGGTGCAGTGGGTAGCTAGCCTCACAGCAAGAAGGTCGCTGGTTCGAGCACCGGCTGGGTCAGTAGGCATTTCTGTGTGGAGTTTGCATGTTTTCCCCGTCTTCATTTGGGTTTCCTCCGGGTGCTTCGGTTTCTTCTTAGTCCCTTTATTCATCATGGGTCACCACAGCGGAATGAACCACCAACTTATCCAGCATATGTTTTACGCAGCGGATGCCCTTCCAGCTGCAACCCATCACTGGGAAACACCCAAACACTCTTATTCACACTCATACACTATACGGCCAATTTAGCTTACCCAATTCACCTGTAGCGCATGTCCTGGAGGAAACCCATGCAAAGACAGGGAGAACATGCAAACTCCACACAGAAATGCCTACTGACCCAGATGAGGCTCGAACGATAAGCGACCTTCTTGCTCTGAGGCGACATCGCTACCCACTGCGCCACCAAGTTGCCTAATTAATATTTTTATTAATCAAAAATAATGACCTAGTACAGAATTTAAAGAAGACCCTCACTAGAATGTAGTTCAGATGACAATAATTTATAGGCTGCCTGTTGATTTAGAACAGGGGTTGGGAATCTTTTTCAGCAAAAAGCCATTTCAGATTTTTTTGGCAAATGCATTTTTTTAAAGAGCCATTGAGGATATATATGAAGCATCACATGTTGAGCAAGTCCATGTATTAAGAAAGGATAATTTATAGATTTTTTTTCTTTTCGCCATCAAGACTCATGAATGTTGTTTGAATTTACGTGCGCAAGGTTACCATAGAAATGTAAGTTGCATGCTCTTTATTGTTTTCGCGTTTCAAGTTAATTCACAGCGCCGCACACGTGCATCGGTTGAAACGTCCTTTTATTCTTATTTTTATTAATTTGTCTGTAAAAATATGCAATAAAGGGGGCATTTTAATTGTATTTTCAATAGGAAACTGATTTTTAGGGACAGTTTTTTATTGACGGGAGACAGCTGGAGACCCACATATTTTTGGTCAAAGAGCCACATGTGGCTCCCGAGCCATAGGTTCCCTACTCCTGATTTAGAAGAATCATCAAAAAATGTAAGAATCACAGTAAAGTCCCAAAATACTTATTTATTTACTTACTTATTGGTTTGTTTTTTGTTTGCAATTAGCAATCATCGTCAAAATAGAATAAATTGCTAACTTTTTTACATAAATAGAATCCCACTCATATTTCGCCATTGTCACAACAGTTATTTGGAAAAATTAGAGCAAACGGTTTTTTGTTTTGTTTTTTGCATTTAATGTATAGAAAATAATTTTCGTAAAGCGAAAAGCTTGCACCATAAAGGCTGCATCCAGATACTATTGGAGAACCCCACTAATCTGCACATTTGTTTGTTTCTCTCGTAAACATTGTGAAAACATTGTCAAATGTTAGAAACTAGACTTGATTAATGTATTTTTAAAGCGTATGCTTGTTTTTTTGTAAAAATGTTAAAATGTGAAACTTAAAGACCAAATAAACCTCATTAATGAAGGTTAATTTTCGCTGAAATATTGTAAACAACACTTGCCAAGAGACGCGACTTTTCTTTTGGCGAGCAATCCGACTTTTATTTTGAAATATTATTGTTTCCTGCAGTTCAAAAAAATCTTTTCTCCGTCACTGCTGTGTCTTCTGCTGCGTTGCTTCTCGTTTACTTACCAGAATTGTGCTTTCAGACTCAAAGATTTTGAAGATGAATGTGATCGATCATGTGCGGGATATGGCAGCGGCCGGACTGCACTCTAATGTCCGGATCATCAGTAGTTTACTCCTGACCATGAGCACCAACAACCCGTGAGTGCGTCACTACATAAACACCTGGAAGACTGACCAACTATTGGATATTACATGCGATGTGTTATTTATTAAATTCAGACATGTGTCGTCATAATACAGTAAGCTTATGTGAAGTAATATAACGTTAATGTAATATAATCAGAGCAACAATAGCATCAGATATTGAGGTAAAGTTGGTCACATTCGTTCAGTGACAACTTGTGACACGCTCACTGGATTGTTTACTATGGTACTTTGTATATTCTATCTGCAATCACATCTAAATATGACTTCAAAACAACATTAGCACTATTTATTTAACTGTGAACAATGTTGTACTTTGATAGTCGCTTGCTGCTAATATGATTTCACTATTTATAATTTGCAAAGATTCCTTTTCTGAAATTATGTTATTAAGAAGAAAGTCAGAATGTGTGAATATAAAACCAACTTTACCTCAATGTCCACAATTCACTATGGTAACCATTGTTTTCCAAATGTGCTAGTTATTTATTATTAACGTTAGCTATCATAGTTTTGGGGAATCCTCTTTAGGCAAGGCAAGTTTATTTATATAGCACATTTCATACACCATGGTAATTCAAAGTGCTTTACATAAACAAGAGTAAAAGAAACAATAAAGTAAAAATGATTAAAAGAATTGAATATTATTAAAATCAACAGATTAAAATGTGTTAAAACAGTGTTATAAAAAAATGAAAAAGAAGAGCGAGACATTCTTTAGGAATATGTTTATATGTCTCTTCGTGAATATTTATACAGTATATCATATGTATATATACAATTTTAATGTCTAAATTATGGTAGTGACTGCTATTTTGGCAAAACACAATTGTTGTTTGTTTGTGTGTATGTTTGGATATGTTTATTAGCATTAACACCCCATGTTATATTCACATTTCTCGTGAAGGTGAAAATATATACAGTTTTACTGTGCAAATTGTAATAATTTTACCGACTGCTCTATTTTGGCAGAACATAACATTATTAATATGTTTAGGTATTTCTGATTAGATTTGTTAATTGAACCCCCTAATAGGTATGGGCCGGTAAAAGATTCTGATGGTATGATAACCTTGGATAAAAATATCACGGTATTGTGATTACTGCTCTAAAATATATTCTATTTAAATGTCTTGGTAAAAAACAAAACCCTTTTTCCCAATTTGAACACAATATATTTTATTTTGAGAAACATTTTAAATATTTTGAAACGGTAAACATGTCAGGCTGAATAATTCAGATGAATCATTCTGCTGTCTTCATTAGTTTCAAAACACAGATTTCTTTACAATTTAAAAAGGCATCTTTGGATATCTTTTTTTGCTGGAGATACTGTTGTCTTAAAAAAAACAAAACAAAACAAAAAAAAAAGTAAAAATATCGTACATGTATCATTGGAACGATATTACAAAAAATTTTGGAGGTTTTAAAACCTTGACTTTTCCAAACCGCAGTATACCTTGAAAACGGTTATCGTCCCGTACCTACTCCCAAAGTTATCATTCTCCTCATGGATATTTATTAATTGTACATATATACACATATTTAATGTCTTAATGTCTGTAGTGATTCTCTGTTTAGGTAAAACTGAAACATGATTTGTTTTTGTATTTTTTGGATCGGTTTGTTAATATAAAACCAGATGTGTTGACATTTAAGTTCACCCCAAAATGTACATTTATAGAAGAACATTAAAGAAAAAAATTATTCATTCATTCATTCTCCTTCAACTTAGTCCCTTTATTCATCAGGGGTCGCCATAGCGGAACGAACCGCCAACTTATCCAGCATATGTTTTACAAAGTGGATGCCCTTCCAGCTGCAAGCCAGTACTAGGAAAAATCCATAGACACTCATTTATGCACATACACTACGGCCATTCATTCATTAATTTTCAACTGCTTTTCCGGGGTCGGGTCATGGGGGCAGCAGTCTTAAGAGAGAACCCCAGACTTCCCTCTCCCCAGACACTTCCTCCAGCTCCTCCAGGGGGATCCCGAGGCGTTCCCAGGCCAGCTGAGAGACACAATCCCTCCAGCTTGTCCTGGGTCTTACCCGAGGCCTCCTACCAGTGGGACATGCCTGGAACACCGTCCTAGGTAGGTGTTCAGGAGCCATCCGAAACAGATGCCTGAGCCACCTCAGCTGACTTCTCTCAATGTGGAGGAACAGCAGCTCTACTCCAAGCTCCTCCCGGGTGAAAGAGCTCCTCACCCTATCCATAAGGGTGTGCCCTGCCACCCTGCGAAGGAAACTCATTTTGGCCGCTTGTATCCGAGATTTTGTCCTTTCGGTCGTGACCCAAAGCTCATAACCATAGGTGAGAGTAGGAACGTAGATTGACCGGTAAATCGAGAGCTTTGCCTTTTGATTCAGCTCCTTTTTTACCGCAACAGTCCGATACATCGACCTCATTACTGCTGCACTGATCCGCCTGTCAATCTCACTTTCCATCCTTTCCTCACTCGTGAACAAACCCCAACATACTTGAAAATTTCACCTGGGGTAAGGACTTTCCTCCAACCTGGAGATGGCAAACCACCTTATTCCGGTAGAGCACTATGGCCAACTTAGTTAATCTAATTCACCTATGCTTGTGCTTGGACTGTGGGGGAAACCGGAGCACCTGGAGGAAACCCACGCAAACACTGAGGAGAACATGCAAACTCCACACAGAAATGCCAACTGACCCAGCTGGGACTCGAACCAGTGACCAGTGCTAACCACTGAGCCACTGTGTTGACCTAAAGAAGTAAATAGAAATTAATAGAATTAATACCCATGGCTCCTCACAGTACATTGAGCTCTTAATAAGCAAATGATCAGTCTGTGCAGAAAAACGGAACCTTATTTACAACTCTACTACCTTTATTTGGAAGCTTCCAGTTGTATTTTGATGAATTCATGTGTGCAAACTCATTTAATAGTTGAATGTTAACCAGTTACAGCTTCCCTTTTTTTCAGGGAGCTGTTCTCCCCGTCTCAAAAGTACCAGCTGCTGGTGTATCATGCTGATGCCATCTTCCATGATAAAGAGTACAGGAACGCGGCCTGCAAGTACAACATGGCTCTACAGCAGAAGAAGATGCTCAGCAAGACATCTAAAGTTCGTCCCTCCAGCACAGGCAGCACAACATCTGCAGTGCAGGCACAGGTCAGCTCCACAGACACTTATTTAAAGTTTATTAATTGCATTTTGTTTTTTTGTTGTTATGAAATAAATCCATTTGGTGAAATATATTTAATATCGCTGAAAAACAAAATATTGCAATGCCAATGCAGCTCTACCGTGGTGCTTATTTACTGAAATACCATAGTTTGGTACTAGTTCTTTTCTTCCATTGCTTAAAGTTCATGTGAAATCCAAATTTACAATGTTTATTTCGCTAAGTTGTTATTTTTAAATTGAACAATTAATCAATGCAAGTGAACCTACTTAAAAAAATTGTTTTGGTAATCTTCAAGCAAAATCTACCCATTTGCTTCTGTGTTTGGAGTGGTGGTTGATACGCATTATTCGTAACGACGCTCCTCTTACCGTTACACCATGTTCTGACAGTACACACTGTGACATGATAAGAGGTATCTTCTCCATGTTAAAAGGAGTTTTTGTCCGAACCATTAGCGATGGCGATGTGCAAAATTTCTATTTTGGAAATGCCTTCTATTTCTGAGACATCGCAGCAGAAAAACAGCTTATACTACTATGACAGTGGTCACCTCAGCTACAGATTACAGTGCATCCGGAAAGTATTCATAGCACTTGTGTAGAATTTGAAGGAAATAAATTAATTTAATCCATTTTGGAATAAGGCTGTAACATAAAAAATGTGGAAAAAGTGAAGAGCTCTGAATATTTTCCAAATGCACTGTACATCAACATACTGAAATAAATGTCTCAGGAGCTTCCGATTCAAACGGACTTTAATAATTCTTGTTTACAATATTAACTACATTTGTTTTAAATGAATACATTGAAGAGTAAATGTTCAGAGATCACATATATAATAAATATATTATCATTTTTATTATATACAGTTGAAGTCAGAATTATTAGCCCCCCTAAATTATTACCAACCCCCCCAATTATTTTTTCCCCCAATTTCTGTATATATAGAGAAGATTTTTTCAACACATTTCTAAACATAATAGTTTTAATAACTCATTTCTAATAACTGATTTATTTTATCTTTGTCATGATGACAGTAAATAATATTTGACTAGATTTTTTAAGACACTTCTATACAGCTTAAAGTGACATTTAAAGGCTTAACTGGGTTAATTGGGTTAACTGGGGAGGTTAGGGTAATTAGGTAAGTTATTGTATAACGATGGTTTGTTCTGTAGACTATTGAAAATATATATAGCTTAAAGGGATCAATAATTTTGACCTTAAAATGTTTTAAAAAAAATTAAAAACTGCTTTTATTCTAGCTGAAATAAAACAAATAAGACTTTCTCCAGAAGAAAAAATATTATCAGACATACTGTGAAAATTTCCTTGCTCTGTTAAACATAATTTGGGAAATATTTAAAAAAGAAAAAAAATATCAAAGGGAGGCTAATAATTCTGACTTCAACTGTGTATGTATATAATATATATATAATTATTATTATTATTTTTATATATTTAAAAAAATTGCTACAGGGTGCAGTAAACTATAGTTCATTTATGTATGTGAGAATGGCAAAATTCATTAAATTCTACATTTAAATGGTTACAGTACTTGTGGTAACTTTGTATTATTATCATGGTGATGTTTGTGATGGCTGCATAATTTCTCATGCTCACATTTGTTGACATTTGATTTACTGTTTTTATTAACTACAGAACTTGCCATCAGAGATTGAAGTGAAATACAAGATTGCAGAGTGTTACACTATTCTCAAGCTGGATAAAGATGCCATTTCTGTGCTGGATGGGATTCCTTCACGCCAGAGAACGCCGAAGGTCTGTTTGTATTCACATGCTGGACTTCTGTGTCTGAATCATTACTCCAGTCATCAATGATCCTATTATTATTATTTGTATTATTATTATTCATTCATTCATTTTCCTTCGGCTTAGTCCCTTTATTAATCAGGGGTCGCCACAGCGGAATGAACTGCCAACTTATCAAGCATATATTTTACACAGCGGATGCCCTTTAAGCTGCAAACCAGTACTGGGAAACATCCATACACACTCATTCACACACATACGGCCAAATTAGTTTGTTCAATTTACCTATAGCGCATGTCTTTGGACTGTGGGGGAAACTGGAGCACCCGGAGGAAACCCACACGAACATGGGGAAAACATGCAAACTCCCCACAAAAATGCCAATTGACCCAGCCAGGGCTCGAACCAGCGACCTTCTTTATGTGAGGTGACAGTGCTACCCACTGTGCCACCGTGTCGCCTTATTTGTATTATTATTATTATCATCATTATTATCTGTGATAAACTTTTGAGTTGCTTCATAATTTTGTGAAACCTGTCATACAGTCATCATTCATTAAATTGTTCAAGAATGAATGAGTAAAACAAAGAATTATTTAAAGAATCATAAAATGTTTCCACAAAACTATGAGGCAAGATTTATATATTAAACATTGATTATTAAAAAAATCATTATTAAGGATTGAGTACCTACCAATATTAATTGTTCCTAACAGAACAGCATATTAGAATGATTTCTGAAAGATCATGTAACACTGAAGATTGGAAATCACACGAAAAAAAAATAACTTTAAATTGTTTAATTTAAAATTTAAATATTTATTAATTAAATGACTTATTATTTATTATTATCAGTGCTTGACATTAACTTTTTTGATCACCAGCCACTGTGGCTTGTAGATTTCCAACATTACTAGCCACTCGCCATTTTCACTGGCCACACTTTTGTTGTTGGGAAAATATATTTAATATGCATAAATTTGACTTTGGCATGCTAAAATGACTTGATTTAGATGTTGTGTTATGTCCACATGAGTCCTCATTCATTTCACTTTTTGTGTGTATTGTGTATTAGCTTGCTCAATGTGCATGAGCAAATGTGTTGTGTCACAATGCAATTAGTTTTTATTTCACAAGACTTTTCAGGGCTCGAAATTAAGGAGTTACCAAATTGATCTCTGACCAACCAAAAATAAATAATTATTTCAATTTTAGTCACAAATTTTAAATAATGTGTCAAAACAAGCAAAATATAGCTGTAAACATGCTCTTTTTCTTCAACAAAACCTTTGTTTAAAAAAAAATTAACATTTAAAAAAAGAACTATTGTCATGTTATCTAAAATATCCACAGTAATCTGTCCTGGCTAAAGATCTCAGATCACCAGTTAACTACATATACAGTTGAAGTCAGAATTATTAGCCCCCCCTGTTTATTTTTTCCTCAATTTCTGATTAACGGAGAGCAGATTTTTTCAACACATTTCTAAACATAATAGTTTTAATAACTCATTTCTAATAACTGATTTATTTCATCTTTGCCATGATGACAGTAAATAATATTTGACTAGATAATTTTCAAGACACTTCTATACAGCTTAAAGTGACATTTAAAGGCTTAACTAGGTTAATTAGATTAACTAGGCAGGTTATGGTAATTAGGCAATTTTTTGTATAACGATGGTTTGTTCTGTAGACTATAGAAAAAAAATTATAGCTCAAAAGGGTTAATAATATTGAATAAAAAAAAAAATTAAAAAATTAAAAACTGCTTTTATTCTAGCCGAAATAAAACAAATAAGACTTTCTCCAGAAGAACAAATATTATCAGACATACTGTGAAAATTTCCTTGCTCTGTTAAACATCATTTGGGAAATAGTGAAAAAAGAAAAACAATTATAATAATTATGACTTTAACTATAAATGTGGGATTAATCTCATATTAAAGCAATGTTATTGTAAAAAAAAGATAATTAAATCATATTAACAAAAACATCTTTTCAAAGAATAATTAAAGCAAAAGAAACGACCACTGCTGCTTACAAAATCATATATTTAAAAAAATCTTGAGCTCTTGAAAGCAACAGGACTGTGGGTGCACCATCATTGCTTTTTGTCCGGTCTATTTCAGAGAAGAACCGATCAAACCAGTTGTGTTTCCTCTTGGCACGGTTGCTTCGCGCAAGTAAACGGGAGCATGCATGCTTTTTACCAGTCATGCGCATCACATCACCTGTGCGCGCCAGTGATCATCCTCTCATTTGGTATTCATCCTGCTTTCTTTTGCTTGTGCGAACGCGGTAATTTTTGTCAGTCGTGCTGCTTCTCGATTCTAAGATCACATTTGCACGCATATTGGGCCATGCTTATTGTCAAACACTGCTTTTAAGAAAACTACAATTTCTAAATTATTTTCAAGCAGCCAAAGGGGCTAGTGGCGGTGGCTGTCTTAACACAGATGAAATCTACCTGCATTTTAGGGGGTTGGCGATTTTAATGTCAAGCCCTGATAATTATTTTTTATTATTTATAATAATTCAGTAAGAAAAAATTGCTATTATTGAAATTTATTTTAAAAATTGCAATATTGTTTCAAAATTTGATAAGTTTTACTGTGTTTTAGGGCCAAATAAATGCCTTTTTTTTTTTTTTTTTTTTTGCAATATTTTGATTTAATTGCAATTTGAACAATGTCTCCGGAAAACTTGAATTGCTCTGTTTAAGAATTAATCATTTTAATTTAAATTTTGATCATTTAAATATAATAAACAAATTGCATATATAATAGAATATAGAATAAATATTTGCAATGACTCCACAATGTTATGAGCAGTCTGGTCAACTATAAACCCAATTTGACATTGCAGGTCCTGCGATGTGACTTTTACGCATGCGCACATTGTGATATCAGTGCTAAAATGATATATTTGTGCAGCCCTAATCCCAAACGTTTGTACAGTAGTGTTTGTCTAAAAGTGATAAGTGAAAAGAGCTGATTGTTTAATGATGTGTGTTTGTGTTACAGATAAACATGATGCTGGCGAATCTGTACAGAAAGGCCGGTCAGGAGCGGTCAGCGGTTACGAGCTATAAGGAGGTGTTGAGACAGTGTCCTCTGGCTCTCGATGCCATCATTGGTCAGCATGAATTCAACTTAACTTGGTTTTTTGTTGGTATTTTAAGGGATAGTTCACCCACACTGCAAAAAAAAATGCTTTTCTTATGAGTTTTTGTCTTGTTTTGTAGTCCAATCTATCTAAAATCTAAAAATGCTTAAAGGGTCACGAAACACCAAAACACATTTTTTGAGCCGTTGACAGTCATATATGTGTCCCACGCTGCTATAAACACTATTAGGACACATATATTGCACTAAAAAGTGAAAATTGGTTGTTTTTGTGTTGTTTTGAGCAAATTCGTTCTTCCTGTTTGAAACAAATTTTTGAAGCTGCGTCACGGCGATTAGATACTTGTGTGTAATCCAGCATGGAGAGTGGCTGTCTGTACATGGAGAACATTTTGACGTCTCTGAGTGTGCGGCATTAATTCATGACAAAGACTTGGTTCAAACCAATCAGCGCGCTCTATTGTATATGACGTGCAACTTCATTAATATGCATGATAGCTTCGGAGACTGTTTTACCTGTTACAGTGTTCAGACGACAGAGAGACGCCACGTTGTGTTGCCAAAACAAGTGAAAACAAGAATTTGGAGACACGGGTCATCAGTGTTGCATTTATTAGTGCGCTGCGTTTATTATTGTGCTGCAACGAAGGTTTTGTTTTCATTTTCCCGCTATGAGAGCGCAGCTGGACTTATGTGTGGATTACAGTGCACACGACAGAAATGCGTTTGTAAGGAACATTTTTTACCGAGAGCTTTTCGCATCTGGAAATGATAAAACCCATATTTGCCGCTCGTCTCCTTTTAAAAAAAGGCACAGTTCCAGTGTGATTGTCCTGTCGCTACAGATTTGGTAAGTGTGTGTGAGAGCAGTGCCCTTTGTTTGTTCATTCAGATGGCAAAGTTACTTTGTATCGTCAGCAGTGCTCTTTCAGTTTTTAAAGATATACCTCAGTCAAAATGATTTAGTTACTCAGTTTACAGTATGTTAATATCACTGCAATATTATAGTACAATATTATAGACTGAAAGATCCGCTGTAAATGCTGCTCTCCGAGTGTAAACATGTTAACACAGCAATCTAACTATTACTGTCGTGTAGAATTTTTGCTGCATTTTGTGACAGGATAGTCTGTACACACACGGCTTTCTGACGCTACCTACCGAGTGCATCTAAGTTACAGAGAAATGTGGAGGATTTTTTTCTCCCATTCGCCGTGCGGTATCAAACATTCCATTAAAACTCCACTCTCCAGCAGTTCCTCACTTTCACTATCTCGTTTGTCAAGGGTGACATGCAGGAAATGTTCCTGAATAAAAAGTGACAAAAAAAGTGTCAAACTGCAGTTAAAGTCAACAAATAAATAATTTGCCAAGTAATTCGATTACTGATGTCCATGTAAACACAGTCACTGTCTTTCTCCCCTGCGTCTGTGTTTGTTTTGCCTCGTGCGTGCCCAAACGGAAACTCCCATTTTTGCAAATCTTTCCCTCCCACCTAAACAGAGCTGGACACGCCCACTTTCCTGACTTTTTCCAAACTAGAGGTGTGAAAACACCCTGCTGAAACAGGGGGGTTTCGTGGCCCCTTTTTTTTGGAAGGATTAGCATTAAAATGGTTTTACCATCATAAAAAACAGCTAATTTGCAAACCAACTCTTTCTTATGCATTAATGCACAGACATGCTCAAAACTCAATGACGTCACTATGTGCTGCCCGGTACTGCCGGCCAATCACCACGCTGGAATTTACGAATGACCTTGTCGCCTTCATGTTGCTTCAATATTTCTTTTTAAACCGGAAGAACCAATTTGCTCTAAACAACACGAAACAACCATTTTTCACTTTAAAGTGTGTTCACCTGAAAGTATTTTTAGCAACGTGTCACATATGTCTGTCAACATCTAAAAAAATGTGTTTTAGGGTTTTGTGACTCTTTAAATCAAGAAGAATTTTCTAGACAAGTAAAAAATATTGTCTTCTTTTCAGAAATAATGTCAAAATAAATGCCAATGTTTTTTGTATGGTTTTTGTTGGAATGTAAAGGAATAGTTCACCCACATTGCAAAAAATGTAGTCCAAACATTTAAAAATCTTAAATCAAGAAGCATTTTCTAGACAAGTAAAAAACTTGTGAAGACCTGGCAAGACCGGTCTTCACAAGAACACAAGTCCGTTCTCTGCATACTTGGAATTGAGAACCAGCCATTGACTTGTTTTCAGAAATAATGTCAAAATTAAGTGAGTTTTTTCCAAAACAAGCAAAACAATCTTCCAATGGGGTAAGCAAAATAATCTTATTTCAAAGTGAAATTGTTCATTTATTTGTATTGAAAAGATTATTTTGCTTACCCAAAGGGCAGATTTTTTTGTTTGTTTTAAGGAAAAACTTTGACATTATTTCTAAAAACAAGACAATGGAATGCGAGAAATGTGTGTACAGACGTTTTCACAAATAAATCATGATTCATCTAAAGTTTCTCACTAAAATTTCGTAAGAGTGATGAATGGCTGTTCAGGCCACGATCACACCGAATGCATTGTTTGGTGGCAAGTTGTGTCTTTTTAATATATTTTTTATTGGTATTAGGTGTTTTGTGCTGTGTTCACGTACCCTGCATGCGTCTCATGTTTTGACGGTGCGCTCATGTGGCTTGCAGCTGGAAAAAAGCCAACTCTGTACAGAAAAGCATCAAGACCATAGATACAGTGGTTGCACAGCATCATAAAACGCACAGCGCTCTGCTCTATTGAAAAGTCAACAAAAATGCAGTGCGCATTTTAAAAACTGAAAGCGTGTCCCACATCCAACATCAAAACCTTCATTAGCATTAAAGTTCTGCTTCTTTTAAACCCTTTTGTGAAACCTAATGTAAAAAAACCTGGGTGTTATTATGGACAGTGACTTCAAACTGGATAAACAGATTAATTCAGTTATTAAAGCTAGTTTTTTCCAGTTGAGGCAATTATCAAAATTAAAGTCTTTTTTGTCTTTTAACGACTTTGAAAGGGTTATACATGTTTTTATCTCGACTCGGCTAGATTATTGTAATTCCCTCTATGTGGGTATTAGCCATACCTCCATTACTCATCTGCAGATGGTGCAGAATGCTGCTGCTCGTTTGCTGATGGGGACACGTAAATGGGAGCACATTACATCCATACTGGCTTTCTCTTCATTGGCTTCCTGTACAGTTTAGGATACATTTAAGATTTTAGTTCTGGTGTTTAAATGCCTAAATGGACTAGCACCAAGGTACTTGTCCTCATTAATCCAATTGTACACTCCATCAAGGGCACTTAGATGTGCTGATCAGCTACTCTTGGCTGTTCCACGCACAAGGTTAAAAACCAGGGGGGACTGTGCCTTTGCAGTGGTGGCCCCCAAACTTTGGAATAATTTGCCTGTCCATGTTAGGCAGGCTGCAACCCTTTCTGCTTTGAAATCTAGTCTTAAAACCCATTTTTACTCTTTGGCTTTTTATGCTATATGAGAGTCATGTCTGTTGTATTTGTACTTTGTTTTAGATTGTGTATGTGTGTACAGCACTTTGGTAAGCACTTGCCCCCGGATTCACAAACAAGGTTTAAGGCTAGTCATGGATTAAATTGCATGTTTGAGCTGTCTCAACTGAAAATAACTTGCAGTGAGATGTCTTAAAATATGTCAGTGACATTTTTTGTCTCCAGGTGCACACCAGTAATGTATTTTTCTAAGACTGTTTTTATAAATGTGGCTTAAATAGCCTAGTTTAAGGTCTAGTCCTGGCTTAAGCTAAGCCCTGTTTGTGAAACTTGGCCTTGTTGTTTTTTTAAAAGCACTTTATAAATAAACTTGACTTGACTTCTTTTGTTTCGCTGACACAAATGCTTCTTCTTAATGCATTATTTGACTTCTTATTTTCTCTGCACAAGTGTCACTTTGCGGAAAGCTCTTATAGGGAGCTGGTGTGGGGTGTGTATTATGCAATGAATAATATCATGCATGAGGACGCTCACTGAGAACGCTTCAAATTTACTAACAAATGACGAATATAAGAACAAACTCATGTGCGTACGCACGTGTTGTGAATTAGGTGGAAAGTTCAAATGTGCGTGTAAATACGAAAAAATGTATGCAATTATTAGTGAATCCCCCCTTGAATTTAGGATTTAAGACTGTTTAGATAATTGGACTACAAAGAGACAAAACTCTTTAAGTTAGTAAAGCCTTTTTGGCAGTGGAAAAAATTCAAATTCTGTCATCAGTTTCTCGGTTGAAGAATGTTGGGAAAAATCAGCCATAGACTTTCATAGTATTTTTGTTCCTGCTATGCATGTCAATGGCTACTTTTCCCACATTCTTCAGATTATCTTGTGTGTTCAACATGAGAAATGTAAAAGTTCAGCACCATTTGAGAGCGAGGAAATAATGAGGAAATGTTGATTTTTGGGGTGAACGATTCCTGTAATGTTGATTGTGAGGGCAGAATGAAAGCTTGTCCTTGTGTTGTGTTGTGGTGTGCAGGTCTTCTGTCACTGTCGGTGAAGGGGGCTGAAGTGGCCTCCATGACCATGGATGTGATTCAGAGTATCCCCAATCTTGACTGGCTCTCTGTCTGGATCAAAGCACATGCCTTCATCCATGGAGGGGACAATCAGAGAGCCATCAACACTATCTGGTGAGGATTTGACACTGTAACTAAAAGTAGGCTTTTCACCTTGATTAAATTCATTGTTTCAGTGAATCGATTTATTTTTTAGTCGTTGTTTTGCCACTGAAAACATCAGCCCCTTTCACACATACACACTCTTTTTAAAAATGACTGGTAGACTTCCATGAAGAGATCATGTGTGAACAGGACCTTTAAATAAAAAGTAATTTAAAAAAAGAGAAAGAAGTTGTAACATTACATTAACATCTGCTGGGTGTGAACAGCTTAATATTTTTTTATTTACCTGTAAAGTTGTTTTCGTTGGTAATTTTATGGCAATTTGCCAGCATCACTGTGTAAAATTGGCTATTAATATTGGCTACTAATATTGGTAGGATTCTTTACAAGAGTAAATGTTTTCTAAATGTATTTGATATTCTTTGATGGGTTAATAATTGTAATTTTCCAAATACTAATAAATACTATAGGAAATATTGTATACTTTATTTTGAATTAATTCAATTCCAACAACAATTATCTAAAATCAACTATTATTTTATAATACATTTGATAATCATGTTTTATAATCAATACTAATATTGTGTAACCTGCATGTGATTACAAAATGTAAACTTTTAAAATTTTTACATTTAAACGTTTATTGTATTTATTATATTCTTTTATGAGTTGATCGTCATAATTTTCTATGTATTTTAAAAATACATAGGAAATATTACCTTAACAGTATTTGACTTCAATTAATTTTTTTATAATATGTTTGATAATCAAGTTTTATAATAAATACTAATATTGTATAACCCTACATGTGTTTAAAAAATATGATATTCAGACATTAATTTGACATTTAAATATTTATTTTATTTTATTATAATATTTTATGAGTTAATAATTGTAATTCGCTCAATTCAAAATACTAATAAATACAATAGGAAATATTAGCTTTATTTTGAATTAAAGCCAAGAATTAATTAAAATCAACAGTTATTTTATAATATGTTGAAAATCTAATTTATAATCAATACTAATATTGTATAATCTACATGTGACTGCAAAATGTAATATTCAGAAATTGAATTTTTAACATTTAAATATTCATTTTATTTTAAAATATTTATTATTAAATTCAGATCTTTTAATTGTATTTATATTTAGGTATCTGTTTATAAGGTATGTCACCATGGACTACAAAATGTCTTCTAAGGATATATTGTGGGGCAGTTACCCAAGTTATCCATTTTTTCTTTTATGTAAAACAACATTCGAATATTATCGATGTAACTTTTTTGAAGGTTTTTCCACTGTAAATGCATCGAACAGAATAAATTTTCTGAATAAATAAATCAGAATAAATGATTTTACTCATTTTTAATTAGTAACATGCATTGCTAAGCACTTATGTAGACAACTTTAAAGACAATTTCTCAGTATTTCATTTTTATTATTATATTTTTTTGCACCTTCGTATTCCAGATATTTAAATATCTGCCAAATATTATCCAATCCTAACAAAGTACATATCAATGCAAAGCTTGCTTACGTTCTGATTTCAGCTGATGTTTAAATCTCAATTTAAAAACAAACAATGGACTTTGGATTTTGTATTCCAGCGTCTCATATTGACCTTATTCTTCAATGCGGAAGTGCGCTCGTTTTGCAATTGTTTCAGAACTTCCGATTCAGTTGCCTATGGGAGAAATGACTAGGAATAATAAACGGCTGAAAACGGTCAAATTACCTCGCTCTACAAACAAGTGTTTGCATGATTATACAGACAAAATAGAATAATATAATAAGAAAAACCTCAGTTTGCAACATCAAGCAGCAGAACAAGCAGTTTTTAACATCTAAAAATGAATGGAAGTGAATGAGACCGGAAGTCTCGAGCCAAAATGATTCAAATGGCTGCGCCCGCTCGTACGCGCAGAATAAGGTGAATACAGATGAAGTTAAAATGATTAGGCCTCCTGTGAACAGAGCAAGGAATTTTTTACAGTATTTCCTATAATATTTTTTCCTCTGGAGAAAGTCTTATTTGTTTATTTTGACTAGAATAAAAGCAGTTTTTAATTTTTTAAAAACCATTTTAAGGTCAATATTATTATCCCCTTGAGCAATATATTTTTTTTAATTGTCTACAGAACAAACCATCGTTAAACAATGACTTGCCTAATTATCCTAACTTGCCTAATTAACATAGTTAAGTCTTTTAATTGCACTATAAGCTGAATACTAATATTTTGAAAAATATCTAGTCAAATATTATTTACTGTCATCATGGCAAAGATAAAAGAAATCAGTTATTAGAAATGAGTTATTAAAACTATTATGTTTAGAAATGCGTTGAAAAAAACTCTTATTCCCTTAAAGGTGCTGTAAGTAACTTTTTGACTCTTCTAAAGCATAAAAATACTATAATATGTTTGCTGATATTTAAGAAACATGCCAAGTGAACATTCTTGATTATCTGAAAAACAATGCTGAAGTCAGATATTCTGCTTTGAAAATGTGTGTTACGTGGCGGAACGCTGTCTTTGTTTTGGTTCTTTTAACCCGCCCGTGATTGAAATGCATCTGGCAAACTCCAATATGATAAACAGATTCAGAGTTCCACATGAGGTTATTATTAGCAAATAATATAAATATTAGGAATGTAAACATTAGGCGAACAGGTTACATTCTAACCCTGTGTCCTAACAACACGCTACGTGACAAGATTTGCAGTGATAAGCAATTTGGCTGTTTGCACCAAATGAAACACGACAGAAATTCAAATACAGCCATTCAGAAGCACAGAATATGCACTCACTCATGAAATGGTAAGGTTTATACTGTAATCTAATTAATACATATTAAACCTATTTAACTTTATTAAATGTACATGCTGAATCACTGATATGTGTTGGTTTTGACTCACAGTTCAATTTCAAAACGGTTTTATTTTATTTTCGAGATCTGAGGTGAACTATCTGCTGCTGCTTCAGTAATATGGCAATAAATGTCATGTAAAATGACATTCAAACTCTTATTATTAGCATTTAACACTGAACAAAGCACATGAGGTGTTCCTGAGGTGATCATTGTCAGTTTATCCTGTGGTTCAGCTGTGATAAATAGAAGCCATTTCTAATATATCAATTCGAGGTGTTGGTTAGGGCAAAATCTCATTTTAATATGGAAAATATTCCTTCTATCGTGTGCCGTTGCTTTTATATAGATTGTGGTTTAAATCAGCCTTTAGGCTCGAGACTCGCTCCTGTTGGTCACCTGGGCCCGGTTTTTCAAAAGTAATCCACTAGGATTTTGGATAACGGATTGGATCAAATCTTGAAAATGGGTTTTTTTTAAAAGAAAAAAGGGATTACATAATTGGATTAGATCGTGTAATCTAATCTTGGTTTTGATCCGGATCAAACCTTTAGTTTGGGGTTTTCAGACCTTTTTTGTTGGATTTGGATCACTTTGATCCAAAAAATCTGGATTAAACTGATCCCATCAGAAGGGTGAATTCAGCGTGGATTTCATGCCCAAAATGTAATGAACACTTTAAAAATGTATCAAATGATACTATATTTGGATCATGCAGTAGCTTACAAGATATCCTATTTATTCATAAGGTTTTAATTTTATTTGTTCATCCGTCAGGCTACAGTGATTAGGTAGGCTTTAACATATTCAGCCTTTCAGTATAGACCAAGAGTGCCACACACCTGCTTTTGAGTGAAGGTCTCGGTCGTTAGATCGCCCCTGGGGGCTGGCTGCAGTACAAGTCATAAAGCCCGCCTCCTCCGTGTTAATGAACGAGACTTAAGCCCACATAAAAAAAATTCATTACACTTGCAGTCAAATGTCCTGAAAGATGGTTTTGGTCAATTAAGGCACTGGTTATCATGCTGATATAGGGTTCAGATCTTCATTTTTGTAAAGAGTATGTTTTTTAGAGCAGTAATTTAATGCTGGGCGTGTCATCGTGATTGACAGCTATGATTGACAGTTTCTCAAAGCACACAGTTGGAGCTTCGGAAGGAGATTGAAATGCTATTATTCCATTTCTGTGTTATTTTACCATGATAAAATGAGTTGTTCAGCAGTAACTATACTTTCCTGACCCACAGGATCTGACAGATCACTGTTTATTTGGCAAGGTCAGGGCTTTATCAGGCTTTATTAGTTTGCTAATACACGACTAGCCATGACGGGGAAAATACAGGTGATTGCTATCTAGCAGTAATTCTCTTTATGGGTCTTAAATATTAATTAGGAAGACAAAACTAATGTTAGCCTATCTCCACATTGATCTCCTGTAACATTATTGAACTTGATTTAAAGGAGGTCTCTGACATTTTGAGTTTCGGCGTTTTATCGAGTTAATCTACTGAACGTGCTGTTATAAAATATTAATGTGTCTAGAAACAGAATCTTAAAATAACAAATAGAGCTGTAAGTGTTATATATTATTTATGTACATCATTTAGCGTTGGCTTTTTATTTAAATTCCTCTTTGCCAGATATAATTAAGGGATCGAATAAAACAAATGATGACGGAGGCAAAAAATTATAAACAATATACAAGCGATGTTCAGCAGCTGATAGACATCAGTTGATGTATTAATACTGCGAATTTTATTGTACAAATTGACAAGGATTATTTTATATAGTGCAGGGATGGGACTGTAAATATCCTGTTGCTATTTAGAAATCTTGCTATATTATCTTTTAAACCCACGATTTTTCCCGCATGGTAATCGTTATCTATGGTGTGTATATTTTGGGTCCTGTTGATTGCTAATTAAAAATAAAAACCTTTCTAAAATGTATGTGTTGTTTATATGTTATTGTTTCATATTTTACAAGTGTTATTTCCACCCCTGTGAAGATAACAAATATTTTCAAATAAAATATTTTTTGTGCTTATATTAGTCTAACTCAGGCTAGAGTGTATGAATTGAAAGATCGTTTATTTCTGCAGTCCAACATGTATTGCTTTTATTAAACTATAACAGCTTACATCACACAGTTTTTAAATCGTATATTATTACGTGTTTTTAATGTAAGTGCTTATATTAGCAAAACCTTTGTTATAAGTGCAGACAACCGGCAGTCAAGTGAGAAGTTCGGGGGGGCGTGGTTGATTTGACGTACAAGCGTTTGGTTGAAAACTTGATTCCGTGGCTTTGCCTCTGGCTTCATCTGGCAGTCCTTCTCCGCATGCCCAGGCTCCAATTTCAGCAGTGTTTTGCGACAGTTTTGTGCCCGTCACGAGGCGTTTTGGCCTTCAAAGCGTTCAATGGGAAAAGGCGCTGTCGCGTCGTCCATATTTTTACAGTCATTGCTATAGGCCTTCAGCAAAGTCGAAAGAGTTTGGCTTCATAAAATAATCCCCCAAACAGCTGTCAAAATTGACCAAAAACAATACATTTTATTCTGTCACTAACTGATATATATATTCATCACAATGGAAAATATTTTTGTTTTTAGTATATTTATTAGTGATGCATGCAATGATTACAGAATAACCAAAAAAAATGCAAAGAATGGCAATCACTGATTTTGAAATCCAAAACAAATCCTAATCAGAAATAGTGTCTAACTATTGCATCCCTTGTTGCACGTCCTGTTTGCTCATTCTTGCAGAATGCAGAGGTTGGTTAGGGTCTCCAAGGGGCTCAGGTGCATCATTGTCAGCACAGAGAGGGACATTGCTCTTAGTAGCGATGTTGTGCAGGACAATACAGGCAAGGGTTATGTTGCATGCTTTCTGTGGTTTCACTCTCAGGTAGTTAAGGCATGCAAAGCGCCTCTTAAGAACTCCATTTAACGCTCAATTGCACATCTTGCTCTGCAATGAGCAATGTTGAAGCGTGCCTGCGCCGGTGTATTTGCTGTTAGAACAGAAGTCATCAGCCATGGTAGGAGTGGGTAGGCACTGTCTCCTAATATTATGCCATCCGGTCGGTTGGTTTGGAGGTCTCTATATTAAGCACTCTCCCTCAGGATGCGTGCATCAAATATCCTCAATGTACAGTGTTTGTGTTGTAGGTCTCAGATGAGCGGACTGCTGGAAGAGGATGGGGTGGGGTTTTTCTTGTTTTAGTTTTTTCTAAATGTGTGTGTTTTCATTTCGAATAAAAATAAAGTTATATTGACCACACACTGGCTATTCTACTTGTTGCTCTTTACATATCTATAGTTCTACATTGTGATTTCCTGTCCTGTTTGAGCACTGGATAACAGATATGGTGATCCTGAAAAGTTCCTATCCGGATCAGATTGATCCAATCTGATGTTGCTTTGAAAAACTGGCTCAAAAAGTAAGCTGGATTAGGTGATCACGGATTGCAAAAAAAGGATTACTAAATGCAGATCAATTTGAAAACGGGCCCTGGCAACCTGCGATTGCGTTTGTTTTGATCCAGGAATGCAATACCTAGTTCTTCCTTGTGAAGCTGCTTTGACACAATCTACATTGTATAAGCGCTATACAAATAAAGATGAATTGAATTGAATAGTTCACCCACTGGGTGTCAAACTTACATACTGCACCTTTAAACAAAGTTGGGGAAAAATATACAGGGGGCTAATAATTCAGTAGGGCTAATAATTCTGACTTCAACTATATATTAAATATCCTCTATATCTCCTCAGCTCTTTGGAGAAGAAGTCTCTGTTGAGGGACAATGTTGATCTTCTGGTCACTCTGGCGGATGTGTATTTTCGAGCCGGAGACACCAAGAACTCCATCCTGAAGTTTGAACAGGCTCAGATGCTGGACCCGTACCTCATCAAAGGTGCAGGACGATAACCAGTCGCCTAATAATGCTGATGCAAAGCACAATGACTCATTGAAATGAATTGATTTTTGTAGGTATGGATGTATACGGCTATCTCATGGCCAGAGAGGGTCATCTGGAAGATGTGGAGGTTTTAGGAGGACGTCTGTTCAACATCTCTGACCAGCACGCCGAGCCCTGGGTCATATCCGGGTGAGTGTGACCTTTTAAGCATTGTGCACAGATAGGTACAGTTGAAGTCAGAATTATTAGCCCCCCTTTTAATTTTTTCTTTTTTAAATATTTCCCAAATGATGTTTAGCAGAGCAAGGAAATTTTCACAGTATGTCTGATAATATTTTGTCTTCTGGAGAAAGTCTTATTTGTTTTATTTTGGCTAGAATAAAAACAGTTTTTAATTTTGTAAAAAACATTTTAAGGTCAGAATTATTAGCCCCTTTAAGCTATATATTTTTTTCAATAGTCTACAGAACAAACCATCATTATACAATAACTTGCCTAATTGCCCTAATCTGCCTAGTTAACCTAATTAGCATAGTTAAGCCTTTAAATGTCACTTTAAGCTGTATAGAAGTGTCTTGAAAAATATCTAGTCAAATATTATTTACTGTCATCATGACAAAGATAAAATAAATCAGTTATTAGAGATGAGTTATTAAAACTATTATGTTAGAAATGTTTGAATAAATCTTCTCTCTGTTAAACAGAAAATGGCAAGAAAAATAAACGGGGGCTAATAATTCTGACTTCAACTGTATATAATAATTAGTGTGAAATGCCCTATCTCTACTTTCTGATGTGTGTTGTTGTCCTCAGATGCCACAGTTTCTACAGTAAGCGTTACTCGCGTGCTCTGTATCTGGGAGCTAAAGCCATCCAGCTGAACAGTAACAGTGTGCAAGCTCTGCTCCTGAAGGGGGTCGCGCTGAGGAACATGGCCGCGTGCAGAGGCCATCATTCACTTCAGAGAGGCCATGAGACTCGCACCCTGCAGACTCGACTGCTACGAAGGCAAGAACACTTCTGTTTAATGAGGAATGGTCATGATTGGCTTTAAGGCCCTGTTTATACTTCTGCTGTTAAAGGTGGCTCAGTAGTTAGCACTGTCCCCTCTCAGCAAAAAGTGTTGCTGGTTCGAGTCCTGGCTGGGCCAGTTGGCATCTCTGTGTGGAGTTTGCATGTTCTCCCCATGTTCACGTGGGTTTCCTCTGGGTTTCCCTCACAATCCAAAGACATGTGCTGTAGGTGAATTGAATAAACTATATTGGCAGCAGTGTGCATGGATGTTTCCCAGTACTGGGTTGCGGCTGGAAGGGCATCTGCTGCGTAAAACATATGTTGGAATAGTTGGCGGTTCATGCCGCTGTGGTCAATAAGGGACTAAGCCGAAGGAAAATGAATGAATGTTTAAGGGACAGTTCACCCAAAATGAAAATGTTGTCATTGTTTACTCATCCTTCACTCATTTTAAACCTGTTTGAGGTTCCTTCTTCTGTTGAACACAAGCTGAAGATGTTGGGGAAAAAACAGCCATAGTCTTCCATAGTATTTTTTTCGCTCTATTATGAATGTTAATTGCTGCCTTTTCCAATATGTAAATCTGTTGTTGACATCAAGTTTTTCACAGATGATCAGTGGTGTGACATAACTAATTACAAATACTCAAACTAATGTAATTGAGTAGTTTTTCTCAGGAATTGTAATTTACTAAATAGTTTTTAAAAGCATGTACTTTAACTTTCCATTGAGTACAATTTTTAGTGCTGTATCGGTACTTTTACTCCACTACTTTCCTTCAACTTGCAGTCAACTACTTATTTTTCTAGTCTATGGGCATTAGAAAAATCAGTCCTGTGATTCCTGTCCAATCAAATCGCATCATAATGAACTACCTCAAGACATGGGTGATTTATAATTGCAGCAAACTGTTTGGAAGCTTTAAAAGTCTCCAAGAAGATGTCCAAAATTATTACACGCATTGACCCAGAGACTGTTTAGATGCATGTCACTGAAGAGAAGATGACGGATGTTTACTATATAATGACTAAAATGGCCTTAAACATCCAGCAGGCACAAGACGTCAACATGACGTCAGATTGACGTTGTAACCTAAACTCATGGGGACGTTGCATTTGTTTGGAAATGAAATTGACGTCAGAACTCACATCAGGCCAACGTAAATGTCCAACCTAAAACCAATTAAATATCTTTAGCTATATTTCTATCAAAAAAATGCGAATGAACTTTAATGCGCAAAACTGGATTATCGCATAAAAGACGTGCGAATAAGCTGCGTTTCCATCCAACGAGTCAAAGCGAATTAAAAATATCAACAGTAAAAACTGAATTTGCTGCAGTAGGAGAAGCTGCGTCAATCTTTTCTTCATCTAATAAATGACTTGCTTCTCAGAAGGCAATCCTGACACGCAGTGAACGCGCGGTGGCGTTTGAAGGTGTCAGACACGGTGCACAGACGCTCTTGATTTGGAGGTCATTAATAATATAACACCAATACTTAAATGGTAAGGCGTTTTAGAATGACCAAAAACAACATTTCAGATGGTTTTATAATGTGCTCAGCCTGCTTGTTGTCCATTTACACACATTTTTATAATCAATGATCCTATAACACTATTAAACAATCGCATGACCTTTTTTAATGCGCATACTGGACTTTGTTTGGTAAAAGTGTTTCCCATCGTAGTTTATGCGCATCTTTTTTATTGAATAAAGATTTATCCTACTCAGTCCTGCGCATATGTTTTTTTATGCGCATTTTCAAAATTTATGCGCATCATGGCGTTCCATCAGTGTTTTTTTATGCGCAATTTCAAAATGTGCATAAAATAGGTGCATGGAAACTTAGCCCTACTGTCTAATGATGTTACAGCTTGACGTTGTTGTGGACGTTACCACTATGACGTCTATCAGACGTTGGATTTTGGTGTGCCGTACCTGATGAATTAATGTCAGTATTTGCTGTTATAGGATGTTGGTTAAAGATTTGGCCTCGACTATGGATTTTGGTCACTTTTTTACAACCTAAAATCAACCAATATCAACGTCATTTGACTCATTATTGGACATCAAAATAACGTCCTTCGACGCTGGCAAGACGTTGAATTTTGGTCACCTGAAACTCACAACCTAAATCTAACCTAATATTACGTCTTATGACATTGTGTATCTGCTGGCAATACTAGATGCAACTACAGAATGTACGTTACACACACACATGCACAATTACATGTAAACGCATCAGCTTTTTACAGCGTAATACTCGCTACTCTTGAGTACTTTGAAAGATCTGCTTTTTACTCCTACTTTGAGTAATATTTAACAACAGATACGTTGACTCTACTTGCACTACATTTTTGGGCAAGTATGGTACTTTTACTTGAGTATGATTTTCAGTAATCTTTCCACCACTGCAGATGAGACTAAAACCAGCACGTTCGTCAGTGTTTAAACATACACTCAATGTAGATTCAGACAGACACAAAGAAAAATGAGGACTTTAGATTTTCTTACCAAAAATCTTGAAGATAACCTAGATCAGTGTTTCTCAACCACGTTCCTAGGTGACTGCATATTTTCCATTCTCCTTAACCAAACACCCGATTCCAGATCATCAGCTTATTAGCAAAGACTGAAAGACCTGTAATGGGTGTGACAGACATTATGGTGTGACAGGGACAATCCAAAACATGCAGTGCTGGTGGTCCTCCGGACGTGTTGAGGACACTGGCCTAGATCAGGGGTGACCAACCCTGTTCCTGAGATCTAACCTTCCTGCAGATTTCAGTTGCACCCATATCAAACACCTCCCTGTAATTATTATTGGAGCTGAACTCTGCAGGAGGTAATGTCCAGGAACAGGGTTGAGCACCTCTGGCCTAGATGGTCTTGAATGTAAAAAAATGACCCAATATAAGCTATTTATGCTCATTTTGAAAAGGAATAGTTGTTAATAGACACCTAATTACAGTTTTTTAGTTAAAATGTTGATTTTTGCAAACTCTTTTGTTTTTTTGATATTTTACAAGGAAGCCGGTTGAATTGTCAGGTTTTGTTACCCAATAATAGGTACTGTTCTTTGAATTGGTCTGGCAGCCATTTTTTTCTAAACATAGCACCTACTGTACTTGAATAGTTGGAACTGTTGCACTCCTAGTGAATGCTGAGGAAGACTGGGTGAACTGTCCTTTTAGATGCCGTTTTCTTCAAACAGGTGGGGTGATCTAGTTACAGATTTTGTTTTGAGCTTGTCCACTTTTGATCACATCCAGCTGCATTTGACTGGATTGCTTCACATATGGGGCTGTTTTACACCGGGGCCTTTACCGTTAAGTTTCAGTTTAGTTTGCACAAATTCCTGGGTTTAGGTACCCTGATGTACGCTCAGCATTGATTTGCTGATTTGTTTTTCCTATGGAAGTCAATAGTTACAGGTTTTCCGACTTTCTTCAAAATATTTTCCTTTGTGTTCAAAAGAAAGAAGAAGGTTATAAAGGTTTAAAAATCACACAATGCGAGTAAATTTCCAATTGTTGGGTGAACTATCCCTTTAACCGCACACACAGATCCGAATTCATCAGAAAACTGGACAGAAGAGATGCATCTAAACATCAGGCGTTTGTCTTTTTGTGATTTGATTGACCCCAACACATTTGAATATCAGCTGTAAACAAAGGCTAAGCTGCATGATTGATGATAATTGATTCTATTGCCGCCTTGTGTTCAGTCTGTTGTTTTTTGAATGTGTGCACAACAGGATTAAGATTTTCTTTTATTCTTGTTTCCAGGTCTGTCGACTGCTATCTTGCATCTAATGGCATCCGTGAGGCGATGGGGATGGCCACATATTTATAAGACTCTGTGAGCAACGCTCAGACTCTGACTATTCTGCTACCGTGTGTCTGGAAGACCCCATGACCCGGAGAAGGCCAAGACTTCTGCTGGACAAAGCCCTCGCGCAGCGGCCCGACGACAGCAGAAGGCTGTGGTCAAGAAGCAGAACTGCTCAGTAGTCTCAGATCTGCTTCTCTGTACAGTAAATCAGAAACCTTGCACATCATATATTGTTATTATGTTTTCAATTCAGTCATATTTTTGTTTGAGTTTTTAATAATATATAATTATGATGCATCAAATTATCAGATTTTTATAAATTGTATTTGTAATTATATAGTTATTCATTCAATTTTTGATGTATTTTAAATTGATAAAATTCTATTTATTTGTATTATAATATATTCTTATATTGATTATTTTTTCTGTTTAATTATTAACATTTTACACACATTATATTATTTAAGGTTTTTTTTAATTTAAAGGGCACCTATGATGAGAATCATCTTTTGTAAGCTGTTTTGGACAGAACTGTGTGTTGTATAGTTTATCCACAGTCCAGATTGAGTAATATAAACACATAAGTCTCTTTTTTAATTTCCTGACGTTAAAATAGGATCCAAATCCCTCCCATTTTGAGGTTTCCCTGCCCACCGAATTGACTGACAGCCGTGTAATTAACATGTCTCCGCAGTAACGCCTATAAAAATATCCACAAGACAGGACGTGCGCAAACCAACCGGGATTAAAAGATCTGTTCAGCTCTCTGTGATCATCAACCATCATCATATGTGATCAAGAATGAGTTTTACAAGTTTAAAACGTTTTTAAAACAGTGTATGTTCGTAATAAGGACAGTAAAATCACTGTAATTCATCACCACAGCCGCATAGCGTCAATACCAGTGGTGGCTGGTGTTAAAAAATGTGGGGGGGCGCAAACACCAGAAAAAAATCTAACTGTTGGTAAAGTAAGAGTGTAAAAGCCATTTTTCAGGTGATGTATCAAAAAACAAAAATATGACTAAAGCATACAATAAATGCAGCACAAATCAGTTAATTTTAGTTTAATTTGGGTTTATTATCAGTAATGAAGTAATCAAGATAATCAGTAAACACACACATAAATGTTGCCTAATCACTGGCCAGTAGCATTACCTCTCCTTTCTTTCTGGCTTGCAAATTTCTCAATGACCTTTTGGTTAAAGTCAGTCATCTCAGTCACCAGTCTCTTCTCTATTGACAGCATGGCCAATGCATTCAGCCTCTCTTGCGTCATGCTGTTTGAAACAGTAAAGGCATGACTTACATCACAACCTGCCAGCCAACTCCGTTTGTCATAACAAGTGCTGGAAAAGCCCAGAGTGTACATGCGCTCCCGATCACTTGACTGCTGGTGAATTTGCAAGGAAGGTCGATCTGGTCCAAGATCCTCGATTCTTTTATTTTTCTTCATCCAAACGTCTTGTGAATGGATATCTTTGCAAAGATACAACGGAATTTTCCTTCATCTTGAGAAATTGCACTTGCTTTCACTATGATTAAAGGTCGGCACAGACGAGCTGCTGCTGAACGGTCTAAGTGAGAATGGTCCAATCACATAAGGCCAATCATATAAAAACAAATATGAATCGTTCTAACAACAAAAATGGGAGGGTTCGGGACGCAGATCGCTGCGCCCCAAGGACAATTTAAAACCGGCCAATTAGAGCTTATAGTCATATCACGTGCATTGAAAAAGTTTGTGTACCTACATAGACAGTCATTAGACCGGCGCCCCGCACACATATGAAAAAATATTGTTCATACATTGTTTTTTCAATAAATGTTAGTATGGCTACAATAAATGTTAGAATGTTATAATTAAATCAATTTATTTAGTTAATATTTGTGATAATAAATATTAACATATTAAAGGGGTCTAAGTTGAAGGAGGCAGCGCCCCAGCGCCCTCTATTGACCAGCCGCCCTGGTCAATACAATTATGAAGAAGAAGCTTCACCCGGGTTTTGTGACATTAAATCAGGTTTATTGTGTACATTAACATAACGGATATCCATACAGCAGAGGTTATTAACGTGTATCCTGTCACGCCGTGCAAAGCTGATGTGTGTGTGTACGTGAAGCAAACTTTTAACGGCATTCTGTGTGACTCATCGCTTTAGAAAGGCTTGAATTAACTTCACAACAATACATCAAATAACCCTGTGAAAGTTCTTACTGTAGTGAGGGAGATCTGCTTCGTTCTTGTCTGTCACTGAACTGTTTGTCTACATGATGTGCTATGGCTCTGACACGCACGTGGAATGGTGGGCTGGGATAACCAGCTCATTAGCATTAAAGGCACAGCAACAAAAACAGCTACAGTGGTAAACAGCTCACAGTTCCCAGATTTAAAAAGGTATAATAAATAATCTGATGGAAATTTTGAGCTGGAACTTTACAGGCACATTCTGGAGACACAGATGACTTATCTTACATCTTGTAAAATGCTTAAAATTGGTGCCCTTTAATTATTATTTTTTGTTTTCGTTTTCAGTGCACTTTTTGCTATTTTTTGTATTTTAATAATAATAGCTCCGGTTTTCCCCACAGTCCAAAGACATGCAGGTACGTGAATTGGGTTGGCTAAATTGTCCGTAGTGTATGAGTGTGTATGGATGTTTCCCAGGGATGGTTGCGGCTGGAAGGGCATCTGTCGTGTAAAAACTTGCTGGATAAGTTGGCGGTTATATAAGTTAATTATTACATTTTTTATTTATTATTATTTATTTTTATATTTCCATTTTGTATTGTTATAAATAACAGCAGTAGTAGTATATTTTATTATTTGTATTATATTTTATTTATTACTAAGTTTGTTATTGTTATTATCGTGAATAATATTTTAATATTTTAATTGACTTTTTTGTTATTGTATATATTTTTATTTCTTTACTTTTTTATTTTTCTCAATTAAATATTTATGTATTTAAAATTTTTAATAAATTTAATCATATATTTTTAATAATTACTATTGGGTGTCATTTTTATTAAATTTTTAAATCATTTGTCAATTTCTTATAATTGTAATAATTCTCTGCATTATTTATTTTTTAGTATTTTTAGTTTAGTTTTTATATATATATATATATATATATATATATATATACACACACACACACACACACACACACACACACACACACACACACACACACACACACTATATATTTTTTTCGATAGTCTACAGAACAAACCATCATTATACAATAACTTGCCTAATTACCCTAACCTGCCTAATTAACCTAGTTAAGCCATTAAATGTCACTTTAAGCTGTAAAGAAGTGTCTTGAAAAATATCTAGTCAAATATTATTTACTGTCATCATGGCAAAGATAAAATAAATCAGTGATTAGAAATGAATTATTAAAACTATTATGTTTAGAAATGTGTTGAAAAAAATTCTTCTCTCCGTTAAACAGAAATTGGGGAAAAAAATAACAGGTTTAATAATTCATCATGGGGGCTAATATTTCTGACTTCAACTGTGTATATATATATATAGGGTTTCAACGCTAAGGATTTTTTCTACTGGCCTGATCGGGCCAGTGGTTCAATTTTTCCTTGCCCTGCCAATATTTTCACTGGCCGCACCCAAAAAAAAAAAAAAATTTTAAAAGTGATTTTTTTAGCCACATATTTTAAATAAGGTGTCAAAAATAACATAACATCTGTGAATCTAGAATTGAAATATTTAAAAAATGTTAATAAATGTATAATGAGCAAAATTCAGTGTTATGTAAACAGAGTAGTATGAAAAATGAGCAGGTATTTTATCGCAAAACAAAAGGTGGCTGACCTGCCGCCTAATGGCAAACTATGCAAAACATCACTTGATTTTTTTTTTTTTGTCGTGTTGTACCCAAGTAATTGTCTGCTTCCAAGACGTTACAAACAGACCTTCTCTTTTAGCCTCAATTTGATGTTGCCGCCATGCTGCCGTCTCGTCGCTGTAATGGTTGTTACCAGGTTACTGAAAAAAATAGCATGCTCACAACATCCAATCAGATACGAGGAACTGAAAAGCAATATGGTGTTTATGACATCAAAGAAAAGGTAGCATTTAAAGGCTTGAAAGCACAAACTGTTTCTTGATTTGTTTTTTTTTTTTTTTGTTTTTTGCACGCAATTGACAAATAGTCGCAGGCAAATTAAACTTTAGTGACAAGCAGCACTGGCCCGATCGGGCTAGTTATGATCCTGTCTACTGTCCCGAACATCTCTCACGCTGGCCCCGGGCCATCGGGCAGTCCTTATTGTTGAGCCCTGATATATATATATATATATATATATATATATATATATATTATATATATATATAATATAGTATATATATATATATATATATATATTTAGCATTATACTATTATTGTCTCGTATATATTTTTTTTTTTCAATCAAATAAGTATTTATTAACATCAAATCAATTTCTCTCACAGGTCGAGAACAGAAGTATGAGGAAGGAATTGCTCTTCTGCGAAACACGTTAGCCAATCAGAGTGACTGTGTGCTGCACAGAATGCTGGGGGACTTTCTGGTTGCTGTTAATGACTACCAGGAGGCGATGGACCAGTACAGTATAGCACTGAGGTAAGCGGCAGAATCTCTCTAAATATGTCCAATGCGCTTTTTGAAACAAGTCCTAAGCTAAACATGAGTATCTCAATACAAAGTGTCTCCGTTACAATTCTTATTCATTGGACCCTGAAAGCAACAACCTCAAACCATTTACGACTTACAGCTTACTAAAAGTATTTGTATTAAAGATGACCGATTATGCTCTTTTTACAAGATGTAAAATAAGTCTCTGATGTCGCTAGAGTGTGTATGTGAAGTTTCAGCTCATAATACCCCACAGCTCATATTTTATAACTCTTTGAAACTGACCCTTTTAGGCTTTGATCCTAATCGTGCCGTTTTGGTGACTGTCACTTTAAATTTAAATGCGATTGCGCTCTTTTCAAAAGAGGGCGGAGCTACGAATGCCTGTGTGTCAGCATAATGGCAGATTCAACAACAAGACTAACATCCTATGCTAATGAGGGAAAGATCATCACTAATGGGCGTGGCTTTCCCCCTCTAAAAGGAAAACAAAAAACGGGCCCAAAACAAATGTTTAAATAATTAGCCATTGAGATTCCAGGTTGTTGTTGTTTTTTGAGACTTCTGATTGGCCAGCAAGACTTTCTGGTTTGGAGTATATATAATAATATTTTGTGTATCGACTTGTGATATTTTTAAATCAATTGTATTCATAATCATATATTTATGATTTAACTTTTGACGTATTTTTCTATTTATTATCAATTTATTATTTTTAGATTTCAGATATTTTTCTAAACTACACACTATAGTTCATCTAAAAGCTAAAAAAGAAAATTCACTCAAATGGTTCAAAACTGGAATGAATTTCTTTCTTTCTAAAGCAGATGTTCTGAAGAATGTTGGAAAAAGCAGCCACTGGCATCAATAATAGGATGTTTTTTTTCCCAACATTCTTCAGCTGGCCTCTATTACACTCACTTCATTTGTGTTCAACAGAAGAAAGAAACGCAAACACTTTTGGAAGAAGTGCAGGATGAGTAAAGGATTTTTCAGTTTTGTGCTGAACTATTCTCATCAGTTATATCTATTTAATGCATTGTTTCTGTAATGGAGGCCAGCTAGCGAAGTGCTGGACAGACGCCTGGGGCCATGGACTTTAGTCTCCTTGTTAGAGCAACCGACTCCCATGCAAAGAATTGCCGGTTTAATCCCAGCTCATGTTGGGTTGGGTGCAGTAGGATCGGTGGGTTACATGTGAGGGCTTGTCCGGGATGGGAATAAAGTTTAGGAGGGTAAAGCCTGGTTTATACTTCTGCGTCAAGTGATCGGCGTGACCCACGGCGCATGCAATGTGCGTAGCCGCGCATTTATAGTTCTGCGCGCTGTCTCTGTTGCTCTGCAATAACACTTCAGAAACGCTAGCTGGCAGTAGGTGTTTATGTTCCTCTGTGTCGAGTTTCTTCGCTGGTGTTTTGTTTTTTCTGAATGCTTCCTTAATGTACAAGCGGCTCAAACTCGCTCATTTTGAGGCGGGAATCGTGCAACAACTTTAATCATAAGCAAAACACAAAACACAGTCTCCATCTGGAGCTCCTTCATGAGGCACTTGTAAACACTCGCTCCATTGGGCTCACGCGGCTCTCTGTCTCGCCCACACTCAAGCCGACCAATCATAAAGCTTACGCTAAGCGTCGTTGTGACGACATGTAGTTACATTTTTTTGAGAGGTGCGCGTCAGCGTCGTCGACAGCCACGGCAACGGCTATGCATCCACGCGTAGACGGTGCCGTAGGCATACGCGTGCACTTGATGCAGAAGTATACATCAGCCTTAAGTGTAATGAAGGCTAGCTAGTGAAGTGCTATGCAGGTAAACCTCACTCCTCTGACCTTAAAAGGAGTTCTAGCGACAGACGCTAGGGTCTTTAGCCTCCTTGTTAGAGCAACCGACTCCGATGCGGAGAGTCACTGGTTTGATCCCTGCTCAAGGTGGGTCGGGTGCAGTACGAACAGTGGGTTACACTTGGGCGCTCGTCAGGGATGGGAGTGAGGTTAGGGGCGGTGAGTGTAATGAAGGCCAGCTAGTGAAGTGCTATGCAGGTAAACCTCACTCCTCTGACCTCTAAAGGTGCTCTAGCGACAGACGCTAGGGGTCATGGTCTTTAGCCTCCTTGTTAGAGCAACCAATTCCCATGCAAAGAATCGCCGGTTTAATCCCAGCTCAATTGAGGCCAGCTAGTGAAGTGCTATGCAGGTAAACCTCACTCCTCTGACCTCTTAAGGTGCTCTAGCGACAGACGCTAGGGGCCATGGTCTTTAGCCTCCATGTTAGAGCAACCAATTCCCATGCAAAGAATCGCCGGTTTGATTCCAGCTCAGACTGGGTTGGGTGCAGCAGGACCGGTGGGTTATTTCAAAGCAATAAAATCCCACATGTTGAGCTCGCTGTAATGTAAAGCTAAAGATGACGGTGTGCTTCTGTTCCTCATTCACAGCCTGGACCCCAATGACCAGAAGTCTCTAGAGGGGATGCAGAAGATGGAGAAGGAGGAGAGTCCCACAGACGCAACGGTGGAGCTGGATGGAGACGACATGGAGGGCAGCGGTGAGGAAGGAGATCTGGAGGGCAGCGACAGCGAGGCGGCGCAGTGGGCAGATCAGGAGCAGTGGTTCGGCATGCAGTGACCCCTACGACTCAGCACGCTCACTGCTGCCCTCTGCTGGACTGGATGGGTGATTGATTTATTTGCTCGTTTGGTTTCCAGTTTTGTCATAAAAGAGCTACTATAGTACAGCAGAGAGTTCTTGAGTTCAGAAATGAGCTGGCCAATAATAAACTACATTGGATGTTGGACTAAGACAAATGTAAAGGATTTACTCCTAATTATTTGATCTCCAGTTTTGTCGTAAAGGAGAAGAAAAAAGCTAATCTAGTACAACAGTTCTTGAGTTCAGAAATCAGCAGGCCAATAATCAACTGTCCATCGAGGATGATCTCGATTAGATGTTGGACTAAAAATCTAAAGGATTTACTCCTAGTTATATTTTCCAATGCTTTATTAACATCATGAGCTTCACTTTTGCTGTTTTGGGGCTTTTTTTTGTTCAGTAAACGTGTCAGTTCTGCTCTTTTGCTTGTGAGCTTTGTTTTACTCTAGTAGAAGAGATGATTAAGTCACTCTTTAAATGACAGAGTGCTAATTGCTGGGTGGTTTTGTTGGATCTGATGTGTTAGGAAAGTTGTATTTCACCACCAACAGAAAGATTATTATAGTTATTTTTGAGTTCAGCACATTTGCAATGGTTTATTTTTCTTTAATTGTTTTTTCCATTGGGATAAGCAAGTGTTGTTTTTTTATTATTGAAAAAAAAAAGAAAGGCTTTAATGTTTTTTTTTTGTATTTTTGTATTTTGTAATGTTTAATTTAATTTTTTTTATTGATTGTTTTGACCAGATCAAGTCATATTTCACTCTAAAATTATATATATTTATATATACCATGTACATGTTTTTTTTTTTTCCTTTTTGATTTTGTGGCGATTACAGGTAATATTTCACCCCAAAATCAAAAGAAAGAAAATGTTTTGTGTAAAAAAAAAAGACGCCTTAAACACCTTCAAATAATGTTTAACCATTTTAGCTCATATTTAGATTTATTTAATGCAGTTCTTGATGGCTCATTGAGCTTATTACTGCATTAATAGTTTATTAATGTGAATGTGAGATTTATCACAAAGCAAACCGTCTTTAGTTCAATGATTTTCTTTTTGGCTTGGTGGTGAATACAGCTCTAACGTTCTTCTGAGGTTTTGTCTAATTTAACTTCATGCTTTACAGCTTCTTTTATTTGTATTGTTTGAATGTTTCTACATTGTGTAAATAGGACTATTTTTTAAAAATGTTTTTGCAATTAAAATCATGGCATGAGTAACTCTGACTGTTCCATGTTATGAATATCATTTACTACCTCAAAAAAAGAGCAAGACAACCATGTAATATCATTTTATTAATGAACCATAATTCATTGTGATAATTACAACACTGATCTGGCGGCTCCAGCTGTAAAAGACGGCCTGTCTCTTAATGTCTCTCACACACACAAACACACACACCTGAAATGAGCCTCAGCTTTAAAACATATTGCACATCCCTGCGCAAAACAGCATCATGAATGCTCAGTCTATTTGGTGACTTTACATATTTCACAAAAGGTTTGAGAACAACACGTCTATTTCCTTCCATCTTTTTTTTTCTCAAATTAAATAGATCCTATACAAAGTTTCTAACATTAGGGGGGACATGCACCATAAAATCAGCTGTAATGTCACATTTTAGTGTATTTCCAAATTTCACCAATCTGCTTTATTTGTCACTCCTAATGTTTGAGCTTCTTCTAAACTAATGATGTTTAGTTTTTTGGACATGCAGGCCTAGACTGATGTGTGGAGCTGCTCAAAACAACATACATGCACTAAAGTCAAGAAAAGCTTCTGCACGGAACACAGAGCAGATGGGCTTAATCCTCCGGAGCTGAAGAGAGAGAGAGAAAATAAGACATGATTGAACTCAAAAACACAGATAATGTATAACAATGTGACGTCATGCAACTGCAAACATTATTAAGGTGTTAACGTTCACAAACATTAAGCGTAGTACGTCAGTAGACACAAGAAAATGAGGTTGTGAAGTGTGAACAGTTCAGTACTCACTCGCTGATGCACTCTGGACAGATGATTAGTTTTAAAGGGTCCTGTTGTGCTCTTTTTACTAGAGGGTTCAGTTTAAACTATCTTGCAGATCTTCTATTATATGATGCGGTTAATGCCTTTTTAATGGTTGATTAAAACAAAAACACTGTTTCATTATATGCAGTGATGTGAAGTAAACCGTTTTTCTCAGGAATTGTACTTTACAATATAAAAAAAATAAATAAATGCTGGGATCCACACAGTCCATTTGTGTTGGGACAACATGAAGGAACCTACAAATTTAAGTAAATTGAATATAGAGCCATTAAGTTGTTCCCAAAAAAAAAAAAAAAGAAAAGAAAACCACTCAAGAAATGTGTTTCAGCTCATTTTAAATAAGTTGCAGCAAACTTCTTTTTTTTTTTTTTTTTTGAGTGTACCAAGTATTTTTTAAAAAACGTGTACTTTCACTTGAGTACATTTTTAAGGCCTGTATCGGTACTTTTACTCCACTATTTTTCTTTAACCTGCTGTCACGATTTCTTTTTTTCTTCTCTATGGTGATTGGCTAAAGTAGAATAATCCGTCCTGTCATTTAAATCTCATCATACAGAACAACCTCAAGACTAGACATAGGATGACCATTTTCAAGGTATACCGCGGTTTGGAAAATTCAAGGTTTAAATGGTCCAAATTTTCTGCTATACCGTTCCTAAGGTATGTGTTCGATTTTTTTATTTACATAGTTTTTTTTTTTTTTTTTTAAGAACAGTATATGCCGTCTGAATATGCCATTTTAAATGGTAAAGAAATTTGTGTTTTGAAACTAACGAAGACATCAGAAGTCGATGATTCATTTGAATTATTTATCCTGACATGTTTACTGCTCCACAATATATTAAATGTTTCTCAAAATAAAATGTATTGTGTTTTTAAGGGGAAAAGTTGTTTTTTACCCAGACATTTAAAAAGAACTTATTTTAGAGCAGTAAGCACAACACCGTGATATTTGACACAAAATGGTTACATGCAATGAGCGAGAGACAATGGATGTCTAAATATGACTGAAATGACTTTACAAAATCAATAAAAGTGCACTACAGAACGTTACGTTTTCACTCACACACGCACACAATGTAAAAGCATTAACATTTGACATGCTACTGCTCTTGAGTACTTTTAAAAGGGCTGCTCTTTACTCCTGCTTCGAGTAATGTTTACAACAGACACTTTTAGGGAACAATCACACCAAGAGCACCTTTCCGTTCTGAAAACTCAAGGTGCACTGCAATGCCTTTTTTGTCGATAAAAAAAAAAAAACTAGAAATGCGGGACACTTTTTATGTCACAAGGCAATGACTGAATCAGCTGCGTATTGTAAATAAAGCTGCGGTCACACTAGAGTTTGAGCTTGCGAAATTCTGTCGTACAGCTCTGCGAACAGGGGCGGGATTAAACAAGATGATTAGACTTTAAAAAAGCGAGTGATTGCTCCATGTTTTAAATTTCTGTTCAGAGAGGTCATGTTTTGATCCTTGATTGGTCTCACGCAGTCAAGTGATGCGATTTCACAGGTCAGAGTTCACCAAGCTTGAACTTTTCAATGCAGCGATCTGCGAAACTTGCCGCATGACCTTGCATTTCCGGTGTGACGCATTCGCATGGGTATGAATGTTTGTTAAATGAATGAATGAATGCCAATTGTGTCTTTTTCATTCTCCAGAGTTCACTTTTTTTCCATTTGTGAGCACACAGCGTGCAACGGCAAAAATGCGAGGCGCGCATAAGCAGCACACCAAATACTCGCAGCCGTTCGTAAATCATTCAAAAAAAGGCACCTCTCAACACAAAAAGCGAGTTCTGTGTGATCGGCCCCTTACTCTACATGTTTGGGCAAGTAATAGTATTAAAATAAAAATCATACTCTAGTAAAAGTACTCTTTCCACCACTGATTATATGCAAATGAGCAGCTGCTGCTCCCCACACCCTTTCAAGGAGAAGGAGCCTTTACAGCTTGTGCCTAAATTACTCTGACACAGCTTTAAAACTTGTTTTGTTTGTTTAGCAGGAGATTAAACTCATAATAAACAATGCAATTGCACGCAATTATAACTTTTTAATTGATACAACTTTGTATGATCTCATTCTTACGTTTTAGTAAGATTTGCTCATTCCTCAATGATGGTTGGGTTTAGGGGTGGGGTTTGGGGGCATGCCTTTTCGTCAGGGGTGGAAAGAGTATTAAAAAAAAAATAAAAAAATCACTCAATTAAAAGTACCATTACTGACCCAAAAATGCAGTGCAAGTAGAGTAAAAGTATCGATTGTAAATATTACTCAAATTATGAGTAAAAATTAGTGGTGAGCAAGGCGAAGCTTCATGAAACACTGAAACAGTCGAAGCAAATGTGTCAGCACAGTAACTTTGTGCACACGCACAGTCCACTAGGCTACATGAGACAGAGTTTTTTTCCCAACCCTGTAAGTCAAATGTAGATCCGCTAGGTCTCGAAATGTTTCTGAAATGCCCGATGCTTTGAATCGCTTTAGTCACGCGACCTGGTGTTTTGAAACACTTTAGTCACATGACCGGTGTTTCTCGAATCACCTTAGTCACATTACGTGGGTGTTTTGGATCATGCTTTAGTGCAGTTTCGAAACACTTGCGCTTCGGGATCTCGACACGGTGTCGAAATATCAGTTTCACGTCAGCCATCCCTAGTAAAAAGCCCTTTTAGAAGTACTCAAGAGTAGTAAGTATTAAACTGTGAAAGGTTAATGTGTTTACATGCAATTGTGTGTGTGTGAAAACGTAAAATTCTGTAGTGCACTTATCAGTTATCGTTTAAGGTCATTTGGCGAATTCAGTCATAACAGACAACCATCATCGACTGCAGGTTGACGGAAATGAGTGCAGTAAAAGTACTGGTATTGCACTAAAAATGTACTCAATTGAAAGTGCGATTCCCGAGTAAAAACTACTTAATTACAATTAAATTATTACAATACAATTTGTCATTTGCACCACCGCTCCACATAAAAATCATACATTTGCGTACGAAGAAAATGAAATTGTTTCCTTGTGAGATCAGGCTGTATATACGGTTTTCTGAACGCACAAAATCAAAATTGTGAACATGTCGCAACAGCATTAAATAAAAAGAACGTTTATCAACTACACATATTTGTCAAAACCACACAAACAAAGCGTACTTTGCATCATGTGCGTGCACGTAAACAGAAGAAATGGCATGTGTATCAGTATATTAAATCCGTGAATCAGCATCTCTTGAAAACTAACGCAAAGCAACTGTTCGTTTCTGGAAGAAAACTGTTTTGAGAGAAAAACTGGAATGTTTTTGGGATCTTTTTCACACTCAACAGCACCATTTCGCACTAAAGGAAATGTGAAAAACACAACAGGATCCCTTTAACGCGGTGACTCTAATCATGCGTGACGTCTGGCATTAAGACACTTTTACAAAAGAACTGATTTTGTGCCATTTACAGATTTCAAAAGCTGATTTTCCCACAACACTCGTCAACTAACAGCACGGCTTCATCCCAGAATTCACCCTAAACATTATAATACAAAAGAAAGAGGATCATTTGTGCTCATTTACTACTATATACACACATGTACATTACAATAAAAATAATTGATCTATAATATTAGAAATCACTACACCGTCCCTATAAACACATGATAAAGTAAACATCTCCAAAAACAGCTTTCTCACTGAAGCATTAATCAAATCAAACTAGCTAGTGTTGTAGTACAAGGGAACAAGTGCATCTGGCTAGTCTTCCATCGAGCATAAAAATAAAAGTGATCTTAGAAAGCAACTGACGGAAACTGAGGTAGCTGCAAATCTACTTCAAGCAAAATGATATCCTCACAGCGAAGAGAGGAACAGAAATGACGGTTGACGTCAAAATAAACGTCCAAACGCAAACTCCAGCTATAGAGACCCCAAAATATCCAAAGCAATCTGATAAACGTTTCATTCTCTGCACTTGAAACCTTCAAAAAAGCGACCTGAGAAAATATACACGTAATAATAATAATAAAAAAAAAATGCTTAAAAATGGAATAATAATAATAAAAAAACATCATTTTCCGACAGCAATATGCTATATATAGATATATATATATAAAAATTCAAACAAGGCTTGGATGCGTGTGCAAACGTGAAGGGTAATTGTTGCTCCTTGTTAATAAATGTTGCGTCTCTAGTTATTTGGAGTCAGGTCTGGGATCAGTCAGGAGTGCCAGAAGAGCTGGGTTATGTTAGTGTCTGTGCTGTACAGCCACACCACTAGAGGGAGTGTGAGAACTATGAAGGGCCAGGAGACGCCGTCAGTGCATGCAGAGAAGGACCAGCCTCTCCTGTCCTCCTCCTCCTCCAGGTCTTTACCAGGCTCCAGGTAGTTCCTCGCCACAAATTTGAGCAGCTCGTCCAGGAGGATGACCGGCAGCGAGATCTTCAGTACCATCAGCCACTGCGTCACGTTCAGAGGAGTGATCTGGAAGATGACCTGACCCGCAAATAAAGCAACAACAACGTCAAACAAATAAAACTATAATGTTACAACTATAGTCACTTCTGTGACGACGACTACTACAATAACAACTGCTCTTCTAGACAACTTCTGCGACGATGACTACTACAACAATGATGATGACGACGACGACTACTACTACAATGAAAACGACTACTACAATGACGACGTGGCTACTACTACTACTAAGATAATTCTGCGAAACTACTATTACTACTACTGCGACTACTATTATGACAACTTCTGTAACTACTACTATTACTACTACTCCTACTGCGACTACTACTACAACGACTACTATTACGACTACAATGACGACGACAACTACTACTACAACTTCTGCAACGAGTACTACTACTACTACCACTACTACTACAATGACAACTTCTGCAATGACTACTACTACTACTACTACGACGACGACAACCTTTGAGACGACTACTACAATGAGAACTTCTGCAATGACTACTACTACAATGACAACTTCTGAGACGACTACTACTACTACAATGACAACTTCTGCAATGACTACTACTACTACTACTACTACAATGACAACCTCTGCAATGACTACTACTACTACTACAATGACAACTTCTGCAATGACTACTACTACTACTACAATGACAACCTCTGCAATGACTACTACTACTACTACTACAATGAGAACTTCTGCAATGACTACTACTACTACTACTACTACGACAACCTCTGAGACGACTACTACAATGACAACTTCTGCAATGACTACTACTACTACTACTACGACAACCTCTGAGACGACTACTACAATGACAACTTCTGCAATGACTACTACTACTACTACAATGACAACTTCTGAGACGAATACTACTACTACGACAACTTCTGCAATGACTACTACTACTACTACGACAACAACTTCTGCAATGACTACTACTACTACGACGAGTACTACTACTACTACTACAATGACAACTTCTGCAATGACTACTACTACTACTACTACTACTACAACAATGACAACTTCTGAGACGACTACTACTACTACTACTACGACAACTTCTGCAATGACTACTACTACTACAATGACAACTTCTGAGACGACTACTACTGCTACTACAATGACTACTACTACTACAACTTCTACTACTATTACAATGACGGCAACTACTACTACTACTATTACAACAACAATGTCTACTACTACTACAATGATGACGACAACTACTACTACGACTACTACTACTACTACTACTACTACTACAATGAGAACTTCTGTGACTACTACTATTAATACTACAACGACGATTACTACTACCACTACAACGACGACGACGACTACTACTACTATTACAACTTATGCAACGAGTACTACTACAATGCCAACTTCTGCGACTACTAATACTACGTCTGCAACGACTACTACTACAACGACAACTTCTGCGACTACTACTTCTGCGACTACTATGACGACGACAACTTCTGCGACTACTAATACTATTACTACTTCTGTGACTACTACTAAGACAACTTCTGCAACAACTACTACTACAATGACAACTTCTGCAACGACTACTACTACGACGACTTCTACAATTACTACTACATTGAAATCATTTCCATTACTACAATTACATGGTATCAACTACTATTTCTTTCCATCACCAGTATCTTTGAAATACTATTATTGGTATTACTTATTTTCAATACAACTAGTTCTACTTTTGTCACCACTACATCTTAATGCACTCCTACATAATTTATACTAATACAACTAATTTCATTATTATTATTATCCTATTATGCTGCTGTTTATCTTCAAGGCCTTGCTTGGTAAATTATCAACTTGTATTTGTAATATTTTATCCTTTAACACTGACAGCTACAGTACTAAATCTTCTGCCAAACTCATTTTAAATGTCCCACGAGTTCATTCAGAGTTTGGCAAGACTCCCTAAGAGAAGAGATCTTGTATCTCAAATGGGACTATCCTGATAAAATGAAGCATAAATTAAAAAAATTAAATAAACCACCGCCACTTTTAATGCAACCACTTTTTTTCACGACTCCAATTTAGTATAATCTACAGTACTACATCGGCTAGTTGTTGACCAGTGGTGTTAAGAAAAAGTGTGTGTGTGTGTGGTACCGGCAGCGGCTCCACATAGAGAATGAGGAAGTGCAGAGACATGGAGAGACAGATGGCTCCCAGCAGCCAGATATTCTCCCAGGGTGGCATGCGCACCAGAGACTGGTTCTCGGACAGACTGCAGGAGGAAAGAGGACATCATGAACACAAAGCTCACAGTCAGACGTGATGTGGAAGACAGCGGTGTGCTCTGAGGACTGACCTGTTGAGGGCGTTGCACATCTCGATGGTGACGAGCACAGACAGGGCCATGGTCATGGGGTAAGGAGACTCGAAGACGTGACACTCCAAGTCCTGGAAGTCAGGATTATCAGGAGAACACTGCAGGAAATGACTCTGAGAGGAAGAGAGAGCGCAGAAGAGGAAAATTTAGGACAAAAAGAAAGTCTCATATCACGATACAAGTCATCTCCTATGCTGATAACAATTTATAATCACAAAATAGTATGATTTCTGTAAATTCAACCAATAATAGTTTATATACAGGAGTTGGACAATGACACAAAAACACCTGGTTTTATACCACAATAGTATGGTATAGTATTAGTATGGTGTAGGGCCTCCTTTTGTGGCTAATACAGCATCAAAACACCCCAAAGTGGCTCAATAATATTTAAATCTGGTGACTGGCTAGCCCATGGGAATTGTTCAACTTCACTTTCACAAACAGTCCTAAAACTCTGCTAATTAAACCTTTACACTCTGCACATCCCACCAGTAAAAACAATCAATGAAGGCCAGATTTAGCCATGAAACCTCCAACACCAAATTGGCCAGCATATTAGTTTCATTGTCCAACCGCCATATTTTATTGACCATGTGAAAAGCACTATTAATTTTTTTACATTTTAAAGTATGTGCTCAGAAATGTACTCTTTCATATGTGATTCTTTAGAACGTCAGGGCAAATGTTTAATTAGAAATGTAGAAATGTGAAAAATATTATTAAAATAATATGAAACACTTCAAAAATGAACGATTGCAGGTAAAACCTAAAAATAAAAACTACTGCTGTCTGCTTCTCTGTAATATTCCACTTGTAAAAAATTATGGAAACGGATTACCATAAACAATGCGTTTTGTGACATCACAAAATAAACCGTTACATACTATAAAATAGACTTTTTATTTTGCCCATACCATATATATAGTCATATTGCACAGCCCTAGGAAGAGTTATAAGATGCAGATATAAATGAAAAGAGCAAACTGTGTGATAAAAGAATGCATACACCGTTTTTGTCTTTGATGCATGCAAGTTCCTAAGGAATCCTAAAATTCTTAAGGCTGATTCACAAACCATTTATTTAAAAACAGAGATACGTACCAGCTGGTAAAGTGTGATCATTGGGCCATCATCAGCAACAATGAACCACCAGGCTGCAGCTCCTACAGTTGCAGCACCCACATAACCTGACAAACGTCACACACACAAGTTAATAGACATGCAATACTTGACTATAAAACTATTAAATACTAACATTTGCATATGCAAATTTCACTTAAATTTCTGACAAGTTGCTCACAGGCGAAAAACAGCAATTTCAATAGAAATCACAAAGATTTGATCAAAGTAAATGTGTTGCAGTGACCAAAAGGATGCTGCTTGGTTTAGGTGCCAGCTGTGCTTCACACATTGCAAGCAAAAAAACAAAGAACTTAAATTAAGGAAGTGGGTTTATGATGGTACCAAGTTTTTCGTGTTACGATTAATTGCTGAATCTGTATTTCTCAGTAAATGGTATTAATCCCAACATTAAACTAAGCTGCAAAAAAATTTTATTTAGCAGGCAAATAAATAAAAGAAAACACTTGGCACTACCTTATTGTATACACATGATCAGAGTAAACAAATGTTTCAACCAAATTAAACTGCAAAAGAAATTGTAAAGTACAATAGGTAACACGTTAACATTTACTTATGAGATTTACTATTGCAGTGAGAAAAAGGCATATTTATTACAGCTACTGTGTTAACATTAGTTTAAAAATACTACTCTTACTACTATGATGATGATGGACGACTACTACTACTACGGCAATAACGACTACTACTACTACGAGTACTACTACGATGAGTACAACTACTGGTACTCCTATACGATGACAATGTACTACTAGTACTACGACTCAATTACGACTACCAGTACTACGACTACAATTACGACTACTAGTACTATGACTACTAGTACTACGAATATGACTACTAGTACTACAATTTCGACTACTAGTACTACGACTACGACTGCAATTATGACTACTAGTACTCCGACTATGATTACGAATACTAGTACTACGACTATGATAACGACTACTAGTATTACGACTACAATTATGACTACTAGTACTACGACTACTAGTACTACGACTACTAGTACTCAGACTAAGACTACGACTACTAGTACTACGACTTCTAGTTCTACGACTACGAATACTAGTACTACGACTACTAGTACTAAGACTACAACTACTAGTACTAAGACTATGATTACGACTACTAGTACTATGACTAGTACGACGACTACGAATACTAGTACTACGACTACTAGTACTATGGCTACAATTACGACTACTAGTACTACAACTACGATTACTAGTACTACTAGTAGTCGTAATCGTAATACTAGTAGTCGTAATCGTAGTAGTAGTACTAGTCGTAGTACTAGTAGTCGTAATCGTAGTTGATTAGTACTATGACTATGATTACAACTACTAGTACTACGACTACTGATGACTAGGATTACTAATATTATGACTACTAGTACTACGACTACTAGTATGACTACCAGTATGACTACTACTACTAGTACTACGACTACTAGTACTATGACGATAACTACGACTACGACTACTAGTACTCAGACTACGACTATGACTACTAGTACTACGACTTCTAGTTCTATGACTACGAATACTAGTACTACAACTACTAGTACTAAAACTACAACTACTAGTACTCAGACTACGACTATGACTACTAGTACTACGACTTCTAGTTCTACGACTACGAATACTAGTACTACAACTACTAGTACTAAAACTACAACTACTAGTACTAAGACTACGATTACGACTACTAGTACTACGAATACTAGTACTACGACTACTAGTACTATGACTATGATTACGACTTCTAGTACTACGACTAATAGTACTACTAGTAGTCGTAATCGTAATACTAGTAGTCGTAATCGTAGTAGTAGTACTAGTAGTCATAGTACTAGTAATCATACTCGTAGTTGATTAGTACCATGACTACGATTACAACTACTAGTACTACGACTACTAGCATGACCACTAGAATGACTATTACTACACTACTACATCTCATTAGTAAATGTTAACAGTGAGAAGGCATACTACAGTATTACAGTTACTATGTTAATATTACTTTAAAAATACAACTAAATTATATCAGTTATTAAATAAATTTCATTAAAAATTGACTTGGAATCGGCTTACGAATATAATTTAAATGTTATCAGGCATTAACTGAGAAATTAACCATATATAATTAAAGCTTTTATCGTTTTCATTGTGAGTTTAGTTAAATTATCTGGTGTGATTTATTGACGGACAGTGTTACTGTACATTAAGGTCACAAAATTTTACAATCAATATTTCAGTATGTAGTATGCCACATTAATGTGAAAATTAGCTAACTAATTATTTCTCCAAGCAGTTGTTATATCACTTCAACAGTACAATGTGAATATTCTTAAAGCACTCTAAAAGTTAAAATAATAAATAAACATTCACTGTATTTTGAAAGTGCCCATGATATCAATATTGTGCATGTTCATCATCTCCATATATTGAATTATTCAATATCGGCATATGTATGTTTGTACAGTAACTCACAGCCGATGGCCAAGTATCTGAAAAAGAGCCATCCGGAGATGAGGGGCTCTTTGGCGCTTCGGGGGGGCTTGTTCATGATGTCCAGGTCAGGGGGGTTGAAGCCCAGAGCGGTGGCAGGCAAACCGTCAGTCACCAGGTTCACCCACAGCAGCTGGACGGGGATCAGCGCCTCAGGGAAACCCAATGCAGCGGTCAGGAAGATACTGAGGAGGAGACCATCATATCAGCCACAGACAACAAACCACTTGATGTGTATGCATGCATGTATAAGTGATTATAGGTGTAAAAGTGTGTACACATGTATAAAAACATGTAGATGTATGTATATGAGTGCAAGTGTGTATGTACTGATGCATTTACACATAAATAAATCCAAGTATATACAGGGTCATAGTTCCACATTTTCCAGTTTCAAAATACCGTTAGTGTCCTTCCCACTTTTTAGCCATATGTTAACTATGCATTTATGCGCACATCTGTATGCACGAACTTCACGTGCATGCTCTAAAAATTCCTCACTAAGGCCCCGTTTACACTGTCAGGTCTTGATGCCCAATTCTGATTTGCTGCCTATATCGTTTTTTTTTTTTTTGCCTGTCCGTTTACACCAGTGGTGTCCTGCATATTTTAGTTCCAACCCCAAGCGTTTTCTAGGTATACTAGACTTCCAGGCAGGTGTGTTGGTGGAAGTTAGAGCTAAACTATGCAGGACACTGGCCCTCCAGGACCGAGTTTGGACAGCCCTGGTTTACACGTTCTTTTAAGCCTAGTTCACACTACAGGATTTTAAGCATCGGCAGATTGCTGTGCAGTTCACACTACATGACTTGATTTTGTGTCTTTTAATCACTGTGGTGTTCACACTACGCGACACTGTGTAAATGATCCACAAGAGGGGGGTCACACACTACATGATCTGACAACAACTTGTTCGCCAACAGCTCAGGCAAGCTACCAAACCACAGCCAATGAAATTTTGAGGGAGGAGTCATCAGAAAAAAACTGAACACTATTGGCTGCTTGTGTGTTGATTACATCACTGACAGCATTTCAAGCTTTCAAGGGAGCATTTAAAAACATCATCATCAGCTGATGCATCAGCAGATCAATCACTCATCTGCAAAGTTTAAGTGGATAGATACACAGAGTGTTTTTAATTTTTGTAATTTTATAACTCTTTGAAATAAAACTAACATATCTATAACACTCTGACATTTCCTAAATATCTGTGTATGTCTTTCTAACATTGTTATTTTTTAAAACTACAAAACAGTAAAGAACTGAGCATTAATACCTTTAATTACCATGTTGGTCAAAATGACTGCATGCATGTCTGCTACTTTTCGCTGTGTCTTTATATATGCATGCATTTCTTTACCTAGCAACTTCCTGCTAAAATAAACAAAACTTTCTGATAGCAAAAACATAAATTTACTTCAGATATAGCTTTATAAACAGCATATTCTGTGCCGCGAAATAGCTCCTGTTTGAAAGTGAAAATGAAAGCGAGGGCCAGACCTTTGCATGTTCTAGTATCTTAACTACATATTTATAGGCTGTATTACCAAAAAAGATAATATTTTTAGGGTAATGCTGTCATAAAATATGATGACAGACATTAAAAGCTTAATTTTAATATCTCAATAGAAGTTTTGAATGTAAATATGATGTGAGAAAGGTCAGAATGACCATTGTGGTAATTCTAATAGTTACAGAACTCTAGTTCCACTGTTAATATAGCCTACTCTCGCGTCCGTGTTAACACAGAATGAAGCGAGTGCATGGATGCCCATTCTGGCCAATCACAGACGTTTCTGTTCAGCTCCTGAACACACAGCCATTCAGCTCATGCTGATATGCTCTCTCATTGGCTGCAGCTCGTCACTACATCTGACCACACGTGGGGTCGAGTCGGCCGACTGCTCTGGAATATTCAGCATGCTAAATATTGGATTTACGTCTGCGAGGTGTCGGCGACGCTTCAGCGAGCCTCTTTGACGCGTTGTTCAGTAGTTCACACATAAAGACTGCCGAGCGCTGTGCACCCGCAGATTTTTCCCCGATCACAGCCCGATCTGTCGGCGAGCTTGTTAACTTCCAAATCGGGCTCAAATCAGGCTTAAAATCCTGTAGTGTAAACTAGGCATTAATTGCGACCCATATCTGATTAATGTGTTTACACTTGCTATACATTTACGATGTCACATATGTATAAAGGTGGGTTCTAGCATCTGCGCCACGATGTAAGAAATTGTCTTGCTTTTAGCTCTGCGAAATATGCGAAGATCGCCCAACTTTAAAATGATTTTGAGGCAGAAGAGGAGGAAAAGGGCCGTCATTGAAGCTTGCGCCTATGGTTTATATATGGTGTCCTTCACCATTCATGAGTTTGTGGGTACGAGAGAGATCTCAAGTCTGGTGGGAGCAAATTGTGGCGATTGACATGATTCCATGTTTCCTCTGTTGTTGTTGTTGTTGTTGTTGTTGTTGTTGTTGTTGTTGTTTACTACGTCGCCGTCTCCACACACACTCTTCCTTCTATGTCATTTAACCGCGGAGAAGTACCACATTGTCATAAGTTTAATGATGTACAAAACGGAATACCTCAAATCTGATCCGCCTGTTTACCTGATAGTCACATTGTCATATATCTGATTTATTTCCACATATGAAGGAGGGCAGAAACCGATCTCTGAATATCTGAATGCATGCGTTTTTTTCATGTTTACACGACCATAGAACAGATCCGATCTGTGTCACATATGAGCAAAAATGTGAAATAAAGATTAATATGAGTAGGTTATTATTGTTTTTATTTCTTAAATATATGTTAAAGCAATAATATTAGGCCTATATGTAGCTCTACTGTTGGTGAAAATCAGAATACAACTATTCATAATTCTGAAGTTGAGTTAATATGTTTGAGACATTAGATGCATTTTGTCATTGACAACAATATTAGACCATTTTTTATCACTTGTATAATGAGACATTTGTCATTATCAGATTCCCTCTTGCATTATATTCAATGTTATATAGGCTAGAGGAGTTATACTGACACTGTTAAAGATTTATTTTCATGCACAACACTCTGTGTTTGCTATGAAAGAAAAAACATATCAAATGCTTGTAATCATAACTCTAAAATGCAATATGATAATTTAAATGATATGCGCGCTTTTGGTTTCACTTTCACTGCCGAGTGAGCTCATGTCATGGCTTTGAGGAAAAAAACAAACAATAAATAAAAATAGATAACAAATATATAAAATAAAATAAATTAATAAAAAAAGAAACATTTGATTGATTCAGTATAACAGCTCAGGTCAGAACATTTGCAATTTCTGTCAGTCAGAATCTGTGTACACCTGTTTGATGTTAGTTAGGAAATTTAGGAAATTTGTACCAGGAATGTTTATTTTTTGTTTTGTTTTCCTTAAATGTATACATGAAAAATAATTATTATGAATGATCAACCTTTTCACATTAGTAGCCTTCATAGCAATTGCAGCAAAATTAATATTACAAAATAGTGATTCAGCACACACCGTTCTTAAAGATTTTTACATTAGTTTGAAATTGAAATTATTTACCCTAAATGTATAGAAAATGGGATTTAAATCAAAACATTTCCCCACCATTTTGTGCCTCGCCCACTTTTCAAACCAAAGTTACACCCTTACACATATAATAGGTGTATGTTTACAGCTAGTCTCCCCCCCCCCCCCCCCCCCCCTCCTCTCTCTCCATTCTCTCAGTGCCTTCCATCTATAAACTCTATCCACTGGAACAATACCTGGCAACAAACCTTTACACAACAACAACATGTACATCCCCTTTCTTTGGTTCTTTTTGCTATTTTGTACTGTTTCATGTGTACTGTATTGTAAGACTGATATTCTATGCGATTCTGTAAAGCTAATAATAATAATAATAATAATAATAAAACAAATAACAAAAATGGACTGACCAGACGACCTCTCCCACGTTGGAGGAGATGAGGTAGCGGATGAACTGCTTCATGTTGTTGTAGATTGCTCTGCCTTCTTCAACGGCGGCCACAATGGTGGAAAAGTTGTCATCAGCGAGGACCATCTCCGAGGCTGTCTTGGCCACAGCAGTGCCAGAGCCCATGGCGATGCCAATCTCTGCCTTTTTCAGGGCAGGGGCATCGTTCACACCGTCTCCTGTCTGCAGAGACACAACCAAACATTTGTTACAAACAACAACAACTAGCTATTACGACAGTTTTCTGAACTGTTGCCCATACCTTGTTTGAACAATTTTGGTTAGAACAAAAAAGTTTGAGATTTAAATGGTCATGATATTGCTGGAAAAAACAACCATGCAAATACATATGTGCACTCTCAAAAATTATTGTTTTATTTATTTTTTTATTATTATCATCCTCACCATTAATCACTGTAATATTCAAAAATTAACATCAATACTACAAATGTTTTGACAAAATTTGAGACAGTTATACCATATATGATTAGGAGAAGGGATTGACTATTGAATTTTACTGTATTTTTTACTTTTACTAAAGAAATTAATGTTCTGATATTCACTGATTATCATTGTACTTTTGCATACTACAGAGTTACGTATATTACTAACAAACATACAAAAACGGCCTTAAATCTCCTAACATATTAAAATACGGAGATTATAAGAAAAAAATAGCTCTGTTAATAGCTACTTATACTTGAACATTTTTCAACACAAAATTTCTGATGCAGTTTGCAAATGTTTATTGGAATGATGGATCTGGGGAAACGCTGAATCATTTTGGTAAAAACCCTTGGAGGATTAATTGGGACTAAAGCTAGAGGACAAACTTGCAGTCCATTTGAAAACTCTTAGTTTCTCTGGATGTAATTAATTTATTAGGTATTTGTATACAGGGTTCTTACACCTTTTCCAACTTCAAATTCCAGCACTTTTTAAGCACTTTCAAGGTGCATTTTTATGCTTTTCCAGCACCTAACAACCATGGTAAATTATATGCTGGATGTACTTTTTTTTTTACATTGTTGAATACTTTGGAGCATAGATTTATTGGGATAGTTCACCCAAAAATGGCATGATTGTGTTTGGGTGTAGTACCAAACTTTCATGACCAGTCGTTCATGATATTTCATGTACAGTACACTGCTATTCAAATAACAAAATAAATCTTTAGGAGTCAGAGAATATTCTTGCTGCAAATTATCAAACTGTTCCTATGTCAAATGTTTTGAAAATCAGTCACTAAATATGGAAACCATAAGATTTCATCAATATTACTTTTTATTATTGACAATATTACTTCAGGTTAGGACTAAGGAACTGTCAAATGGTGACAGTTAAGGGGTTAAACTACTCCTGAGCGATGTGTTTGGCATTTTTATGTGCAAATATGCATTCTACGTGAATGTCTCCTAAATACATGCATGCGGTAAACATTTTGCAATGAAAACTGGTCACACAACAACAATTTTATGCACTCGCACAAATGTTCCCAAATATATTTTGAGATTGCATAAATAAAATTTCGGGCACATATGCAACCAAAACAGTCGCAATTTCGAGTCCTGCAATTTCAAATTCAAGCAGGTTCAAGCACTTTGTCCAAAATCCAAGCACATTCCTAACCTTAAAAACACTATATTAAAAATCAAGCATTTTCCAGGATTTCCAGCACCCGTACGAACCCTGTGTACAAGTTAAATGAAAAAAAAAAAAAAATCTATAAAAAAAGACCTGACAATTAAAAAGTCAATTAAAGCATTTTTGTTTGTTGGAAGTTTTAATTTGCTGTGACTGAAAATCAGTGCTTTCCCACAAAAAAACTAATTTCCTAACTCTTCTAATGTTATTGCTCTAATGGTATTGCGTTAATACAAAAATTAATTGCATTTTTTTTTATGCACAATGTTCAACAATTCAGAAAGTCATACCATCAGTTGTCTTAGAGCAGGGGTTCTCATATCTTTCAGCCCTCAACCTCCAACATAACAACGCCAGTGACTAGCAACCCCCAATATCCTCTGAGGTGGTTATAAATATAGAAAAGGCCCAAGTCTATTCTTCGTTTAATTTTTTTCAAAATGTATGCAAGTGCTGTAAATATGTTAGAAAATTCAACCTGGTACCATGAAATCAATATGCTACATCTGAAGCTATTGCTGTGTCTTTAATATAATGCTATCACCCCAAGGATCGCAGTCCAGTAGAAAAAAATTAAATAAATAAAAAATAAATAAACAAGATTTTTTTTTATAAATAAAAAAAAAATTATAAATAAATAAATAATATATACATAATAATAAATACATAATTAATAATAAATAATCACTATACACAATATCTATAAACTATTTTTTATCTTCTGTAGGTTATGAAAAAAATATGGTAATTCTAATGGTTTAATAAAATTAAGTAGATTTATGAAAATCACCAAGCAACCCGAGGGTCCTGACCTCCACTTTTGGAACCACTGTCTTAGAGTACAAACACAAATTTCCAGGTAATCTCGTAACTTATTTTTTCAAAGCTGTATCTCTCACATGCTTATGGCAGCTCACCATGGCAGTGATCTCATCAAAGCCCTGCAGGAACTCCACAATTTTGGACTTGTGTGAAGGCTCGACTCGTGCAAAGCAGCGGGCCACAGTGACGGCCTCACGCTGGGCATGGGGTGACAGGTCATCAAACTCGCGTCCTGTGAAAGCCATGCGGTGGACATCATCATCATCAGAGAAGATGCCGATGCGTCTGCAGATGGCCACGGCAGTGCCTTTGTTATCACCGGTGATCATGATGACCCTGATGCCAGCATGGCGGCAGAGCTTGATGGAGGCTGCTACTTCTGTTCGAGGAGGGTCCAGCATGCCCACGCAGCCCACAAAGGTCAGATCAGACTGGCAGAGAGAAGGAGGTTTAGGAAATCACAGTGAAAACTCTTATGAAGTTTGGTCGTTCTAGTTTTCATTTAGATCGTTTATTCATTAGTGCTGCTATTTTACTAGATAGCTAAACTAAAATGACATAAGGCAATGACATCACCTATTAACTATATCACTGCAGGTTAACTATGCTTATATATAATAACATTACCAAGTAACTAATAGCTTTTAATAGTTAAAAAGTAAAATATAAGTAACTAATAAAGTTATGGTAACTAATAACGTTATTTTTTCTGATTTTGATTGTATTACAGCCAGGGTGCGAATTACAGGGGGGTTTGGGGGGGGGTCTGATCCATCTAATTAACGCTTGATGCCCCCCTGAAGAACATCAAAACAGGATGTATAGGGGGGTCTGCCCTTTAATAGTTAAGAAATAGTTTGTATCTTAAATAATATTACTAATTTAAATAATAGATAACGTAAACATACATTTGACCACCCATTTAATGGTTCATACCATTGTAAATGCATGTTTGCACCAAACTATTAATTTAGTGGTTTGAATCCGACAAATCTAGAGCACCAACAGACACAAAACGTTTCTTTTAAATAGACATTTGTACTGTAGGTGTCCATAAAACTAGATGCATATTTTGTATTATTGTACACTTGCTTGGGGGCATCACGGTGGCGCAGTGGGTAGCACGATCGCCTCACAGCAAGAAGGTCGCTGGTTCTAGCCCCAGCTGGGTTAGTGGGCGTTTCTGTGTGGAGTTTGCATGTTCTCCTCATGTTGGCCTGGGTTTCTTCCGGGTGCTGCGGTTTCCCCCACAGTCCAAAGACATGCGCTATAGGTGAATTGGGTAAGCTAAAATTGTCCGTAGTGTATGTGTGAATGAGTGTGTATGGGTGTTTCCCAGTGATGGATTGCAGCTGGAAGGGCATCCGCTGTGTAAAACATATTATGGATAAGTTGGCGGTTCATTCCGCTGTGGTGACCCCAGATTAATAAAGGGACTAAGCCGAAAAGAAAATGAATGAATGAAAATGGTCCGTAGTGTATGTGTGTGAATGAGTGTGTATGAATGCTTCCCAGTGATGTGTTGCAGCTGAAAGGGCATCCGCTGTGTAAAACATATGCTGGATAAGTTGGTAGTTCATTCTGCTGCGGCGACCCTGGATTAATAAAGGGACTAAGCCAAAAAGAAAATAAATGAATTAATTAATTAATTAAATGTGTATCTTTGGTTCACTGAGGCATATTAGTGAACATAACTGAAAAACTTGACCTCCCCGATTGTCAGTGTATAATTCACACCCTGAATACAACAACATGCACTGCTTTGAAACAATAATTATTGAGAAAAGCGCTATACAAATAAACTTGAATTTAGTTGAAGTGAAAAAAAAAAAAAAGTTAACTAGCTAGAATAAACATGTTTTTTAGATGCATTAGATAGCATCAGTGTACCGAGTAAATCAGTTGGATTAATAGTTTATTAAATTGGAAGCTAGCGAGTCCAAAATATTTTAGAAACATATCTAAATAAATTGTTTATCACACATTATTTAAAATCACAGAAAACTAAAATAATTGTAATATCAGTTTTTTTACAATATCGTGCAGCCATACCTCATAATCAGCAAATCGGGCGGTATCTGACAGGACCATCTCCTCTTTCTTGAGTGGATTGTCACGGGTGGCCAGTGCCAGGCAGCGCAAGGTATCCCGGCCCGTGCCGTACTCGCGAATCACAGACATGATCTTGTCCTTGATGCCCTGAGTCAGAGGAACCTTGGATCCTCCAACACGGACATATGCACACCTGTCAATCACCCCTTCCGGAGCTCCCTGAGGAAAACACCTTCATTTAGCCAGGTGACAAAAACACGGTTAAAACAGCAACCATCAGTAACTGGTCAGCACCTTGACAAACATTTTAGAAGAGGAGGATTTGGCTTTGTTTGGGGAGCAGAACACAGACATGGACTTTCTGTCTCTGGAGAACTCGAGGGTGAACTCTTTCTTCATCAGCTGCTTGATCACCTACACACACACACACACACACACACACACACACAAACAGAATGAGTTATTAAATCAGGATTAAATAAGCAGTTGCACAATTGTTTACTGGTGGTCAAAATATTTACAGCGTTGCAGGCATTGGCTCGCTCGATCTTCGACAGGTTCCTGACGTCAGTGTCAAAGACGTTCATCTTTTCCACCAGGCAGGTTAGAGCAGTTTCTGTCGCCTCTCCAACCTTCTCATAAACACCTTTGGACTGAAAGGGAGTTTGCATTTATTAAAGATAGTTCACCCAAAAATTAAAACTACGTCATCATTTATTGTCCCTTAAAGTAATTAAAATATGAGTTGAACACAAAAGAAGACATTTTGCTGGTTGCTGGAACCCATTGACTTCATTAGAAGGAAAAAGAATTTACTATGGAAGTCAATGGGTGCCGGCTAACAGCATTTTTCAAAATATTTTTTTTGTGTGTTGCGAAGCCGCCTGAACTATCCCCCTCTCCACAGTCTTGTGAGAGGGCCAGATGTCTCGAGTGCTGTCGTAATAATTTGTGTAGTTCACCCAGAATGGGTTTCCTACGAGGCGTGGGATGCCCAACACCAACAAAAACACCAAAAATAATCAGTTCAATAAACGATGACCTTTCCCGGAAATGTGAAAAATGGTGGTATCTATTTACAAAGGTGATGATAAAAACGTATAGTGCAAAGTACATGTACAGTGACCCGCTTCCCAAAAAGGTATGTACAAGAAAAATCCCAAAAATATACAAAGAATCAAAATAACGAAATAAAATATAAAGACTTCTATACAACTCAAACACTATATCCACACTATATAATAGAGTATCCAACAGATGAGAGAATTGCTCATGGTTCTGCCACAACAAGGTCGCTAGATAGGTAAACTGACAAAGATCTTGAGTCTGGCGTCTGCTTAAATAAGCCAGAATCCGCCCCTCAATTGGGACATGCCAATAATCAGTGGTGGAAAGGTGGAGTACTGAGGGGAGAAAAAAATTAAAAATAAATAACTCTAGTAAAAGTACCATTACTTGGCCAAAAATGAAGCGCAAGTACAGTAAAAGTATCTGTTGTAAATATTACTCAAACTTCGAGAAAAAAGGAGCCCTTTTAAAAGTACTTAAAAGTAGTGAGTAGTGTGTCTTATGCTGTGAAAGGCTGATGCTTTTATATGCAATTTGTGCTGGTGTGTAAACGTAACATTCTGTAGTACGTTAAGTTTAAGACTATGTAGCAATTTTCAGACTGTGTAAACATTCTCTGTTATTGCATTTAAAGATTTTGGCCATGTCCTTGGACACGTTTAATGATTTCAAACAGTTTGCTGTATTTTTAAAGCGTTCATGTCTTGAGGTTGTTCAGTATGATGCGATTTACTTTCTATGTGCGATTTGATTGGACCGGAATCAGAGGAGGGATTTTTCTTCTCAGCCAATTCCCATAGACAAGAAAAAATAAAGTAGTGACTGCAGGTGGAAGGAAAATAGTGAAGTAAAAGTACAGATACTGCCCTAAAAATGTACTCAAGGGTAAGTAAAAGTACACATTTTTAAAACTACTTAGTAAATTACAACTCCTGAGAAAAACTACTCAATTACATTCATTTGAGTATTTGTAATCTGTTACTTTGCACCACTGATTATAGGTGTGAAAGTGTGTACACATGTATAAACATGTAGATGTATGTATATGAGTGCAAGTGTGGAGTTAGGTTAATTTGAGTTAATCGAACATAATCATTGGACAATGGTGGTTTGTTCTATTGCCAATAAAAAAAATCTTAAGGAGGCTAATAATATTCACCTTATTTCTTTAAGTTTGTTTGGAATAATAAAATAAATGCAAGACTTTCTCTTGAAGAAAACTGTCAATGTATATATTTTCTAGGTTATTACATTCATGTTTTCCTGTGTTTGAAAAAACAAGTATTGAACACAGTGCAATTTTTCTTTTTTATTACTTCATAATGTATAACTTTGGACTATAGGAAAGCTCAAAGTATCTTCTTTCTAATGATTCCTAATTTATATTTATAGCTCACTGGGGTCAAGAACTGTTATTATTTAATGTTAGGTAGGTGTAAATCCCCAAAAGTGAGTGTTGGATAACAGGTTAAAAACATCACTTGGGAAATATTTGAAAAAAAAAAAAAATACAATTTGATTGGTGCATCCAATGTGATCGAGATGTTTCTTGTTTAAGGTTTTAATATCCAATTTCCACCATGTTTGTTTGCCTTTTATTTTTAGTTACTGGCTTCCAAATATAACAGAAAAAAGAAACTGAGTGATTGTTATAGACCGAAATTTCCATTAAAATTGTCAGAGATCAAGGTTCAAAAAAGCATAAATAACCAGAAAGCAGATATGAATTTCTTGCTACGGGAAACTCAATTGAATCATATAAACACTATTATTTTATTTAAATAATAAAAGTAAAATATGCATACATCTTTTTCTTTTGCTTGTGACATATGACAAGCCTATTTTTCAATCCTTTTTAAAATCACTTTAAATATTAAATAATATATACACTGCTGTATATATATATATAAATATATAAATATATATATATATATATATATATATATATATATATATATATATATATATATATATATATATATATATATATATATATATATATATATATATATATATATATATATATATATATATATATATATATATAAATAAAACTACGAGTTAAGAGTTTTTTTTTTATACCACCCAGTCAAAGAAAGGATAATGATTAAGCTCACCTCATTAAAATCCAGGGAGGAGTCATTGCACAAGGCACAAATGGTCGCCAGCTCCACCAAACCATCATACTGGGAGCACTTCACGACTCTGTTATCAAGGCATCTGAAAGACCAAACAGAGCAATTGAATAAACTACTGATTAAACAGAAGCTGAGAAAAAATGGGCAATCATGTGCATCGGTTTGCCTTTAATGTTAATGGTTGTTTGTTAATTTAAAAGTCTGTGTGAAATCAAAACTGATGCCCCAATATTCCTAACCACCCCCCCTCTAACCATTAGTTTGCTATGAGGAAATTATACACAAAAAAAAAGCCCCGACACCTTCTTTAACTCATCAGGGTCAGTTGGAAGCACATCAACATAATGAAATTAAAGTCTCAGCTACTTCAGCTTCACGTGGACTTTAATAACACAAGCTATAATTTAGTGGCACCTTGTAACCTGCATAACAGGATGTGCAAATGACACTCAGAACGCAAACATCCTCACCCAAAGGAAAATGTTTATAAATGTAAATAAAAAGGCTAGTAGGGTTATAAAAAAAATTAATGATTGATAATTTAGTAGAAGCATTTAATGATTAAATGTAATGACTAATATAAATGTCAATACCGCGATCTCATATTTACTCATATCAACTGCTGCATTATTCCATGTGAGAAAACGATAAGGGTGTTATTTTCTTCTTAAATGAGCATCTGATATTGCACAAATTAGGGAAAATCTGGAGAATGTGAAAAGCAAACACTCATGATTGTTCATTAGCTCAATTTATGTACAGTTGAAGTCAATTATTAGCCCTCCTGTGAAATTAATTCTTTTAAAAATATTCCCAAAGAGTTTTTGTTCAAAAAACATTATTAAACATAAGTTTTAACAATTAATAAACACTTTCTTTTGTCTTTGCCATGGTTAGTGCATAATAATTTACTCGTATTCAGTTTAAATAGTAATTTAAAGACTTAACCAGGATATTATGTTAACTAGGCAAGTCAGATAAACGTTGTTTGTTGTGTAGCCAATCGAAAAATACATAATTCTTAAAGGGTCTAAAAAATTCACATTAATTAAAATTTTTTTTTAATTAAAACTTTTTTTTTAGTCAAAAAAAAAAAAATTCCTAAAGAAAAAAATAATATAGGAAATACTGTGAAAATGTCCTTGCTCTGTTAAACATCATTTGGGAAATATTTAATAATAATAATAATAATAATAATAATAATAATAATAACAATAATATTTTTACAGTAGGAATAATAATTTTTGACTTCAACTGTAACTCAGATGGACACACTTTTATACACTACATATTCATTAATGTTAAATGATACAATCTGATAATACGGTCCACAACAAAACAACCCGGAACCATAAAACTGATGACCCATTCTGCTTCTCTAACCTTGTTGAATCTATGCCATGGATTAAGGCAGTTCTGAAAGCAAAAGGGGGTCCAACCCGGTACTAATAAATTGGTCAGTGAGTGTACAATACAGGTTAATGGCATCCATGTTTAATGCTTTAAAAGGACACATGTAATTGATATTTGATTAACAATTAATCTAAAGCATTGATTAGCACAAGTAAATATCAGCGCAGAGAGAGGACACTCACACGTCTCCTTCAGGAGCGTATGTGGAGCCAGAGATGGTGAATTCAGTCAGTGAGCAGTTTTCTCCTTCAGCCTTGTCTATGACGAACATCTAGAAGACAAAAAAAAACATGTAATTTATACACCACCTCATGATTTCAGATCAGTAATTTATCCTCTAAACAACAGAACTTTTGGGTGAACTGTTCCTTTAAATTGATATTACCTAAAAATTGTAATTGTCATCATTTACACACACTTCCCTTTTTCAAAACCCATTTGAACTTCTTTTTACTGTTGAACACTAAAGAAAACATTTTGCAAAATGCAGGTTGCTGGCACCCATTGACTTCAGTACTATTTCTTTACCTGCTATGGAAGTCGAATGCAACCAGCATTCTTCAAAATATCTTCATTTGTGTTCAACAGAAGACAGACACTCATAGGTTTAAAACCATATAAGGGAGAGTAAATGATGAGGTGATTTTCATTTTTGTGTGAACTCTCCCTTTAAGATAAAAGTTGTTAACTTCAGCATGCTGGCCGTCAAGAAAGATTTGGTTAAAAAAAAAAGAAAGAAAAAAGTTAGCTGTCAGAAGATGGCAGCATAAGCAAGTATTAGCATAAGAAGATTATATGTATTCAGTGACTCAGTCTGCTGTAAGTCTGTTCTGAATGATTTTATATTTAAATAAATACTGAAACTAGCAGAACTGCACATAGATAGGGGATGAAAGCACACCGAGAAAGAATGAGTGATGATAAAAAAATAATAAATTGACAATTCAAACACTACAGCTCTCCATCATGCAGTTCATTCCGGCATTTCTGCAGAGTGAGCATATCAATGCTGTGACAGAGATCTCCATCTCTGCTGTTCAGGAAGTTGCAGCAAAGCACTTCATTTCCAAAAATGACTGGGAAGATTTTTATCGGAGCAGCAAAACCAAACAAAGTTAGAGTAAACTAATTTCCAAAAATGCTGGAAGATGAGGAAGATGGATTGTGTTCAGAATGTTTACAATCTTCTTTGAGTTTACAGTGATTAGCAGTTGTCAAAAGGGACAAATGCTTGAAATGTAAAATAAAAAATAACTGAAAAGTCAAAATCATGATATTGTGTATTAGTGAGATTATCAAAACCACAAAAGCTGTGACTTAGCATATGCAAAGCTCTGTTTGTTTTCACACCTAGAGCAAATAGCTTAGTAATAACTTAATTTTTATTCTTTGTTGTTTTTATTTAGGGTGGCACGTTTGCTCAGTGGTTAGCACGGTCGCCTGACAGCAAGAAGTTCGAGTCCCAGCTGGGTCAGTTGGCATTTCTTTGTGGAGTTTGCATGTTTTCTCCGTGTTCACGTGGGTTTCCTCCGGATGCTCTAGTTTCCCCCACAGTCCAAAGACATGCGATACAGGTGAATTGGGTAAACTAAATTGACACTAGTGTGTGTGTGTGAATGAATGTATGGGTGTTTCCCAGTACTGGGTTGCGACTAGAAGGGCATCCGCTGCATAAAACATATGCTGGAATAGTAGGCAGTTAATTCTATTGTGGCGGCACCTTATAAATAAGCGTACCAAACCGTACTCTACCGTACCACTCAGTGGAAACAGGCCATAAGGGACTAAGCTGAAGGAGAATGAATAAATGAATGTTTTTATTTACTTTTTTGAATTACCATTGTGTATAAAATGTGCTATATAAATAAACTTGCCTTGCCTATACTTCATTTTAAAAAGTATTACAATGGCTAAATTATATAGTATTACAATTAAATAAATAAAAAAGTAACACTACTAGAGTACCAATTCTCACTATGAACTAAAGATATTAGCTATTTATTAGTACTTCTAAAAGAATGAACTTCTTCTACATCCCGAATCCTACTTAATATCTTAACCCAACTACTACCTTACCAACTAATATGTAACTAATAAGTAGCCTATTTAAGGTAAAAGTCTTAGTTAATGGTTTGTTAATAGCGAGAATTTTACATAAAAAAAAAAAAAAAAGTGATCATAAAAAATCTGACAATTAGTTTTTAGATTTTACCCAATAAAAAAAAAAAAAAAGTACAGTTTTACTATTAGAATTACAGACTTGGGGACTATAAACAAAGACAACAGGTTCTAGAAATGTCTAGCTTTAAAAAAAAATTCTAGAAAGTATTTTTTTACTTTAATATGGGTGCCATATGTTTAAAAAAGGATGCTAAATAAGACAAGTAACCAGTTTTATGTATTCAGACCCTCTTAAACTTTTCATCTGCAGGGACAGGATGACTCGTTGCAATCAAGGAAAAAAATAAATGCGGCCAAGTACAGGGATATCCTGGACAAAAACCTTCTCCAGAGTGCTCAGGACCTCAGACTGGGCCAAAGGTTTACCTTCCAACAAGACAATGACCCTAAGCAAACAGCTAAAATAATGAAGGAGTGGCTGTTGTTGAATGGAGCAGCCAGACCCCTGACTTAAATCCAATTAAGCATCTCTAGAGAGACCTAAAAATGGTTGTCCACCAATGTTTACAATCCAATCTGACAGAACTGGAGAATATCAGCGAGAAGGAATGGCAGAGGATCCTTAAATCCAAGCGTCAAAAACTTGTTGAATCTTTCCCAAAAAAACTCATGGCTGTATAAGATCCAAAGGCTGCTTCTACTAAATACTGAGCAAAGGGTCTGAATACATAGGACCATGTGATTTTTGCAGATTTATTAAAGAAACACTGATATATGTCAACAATTCTGTGTTTCTGTCAATATAGAGCGCTGAGTGTACATTAATGAGAGGAAAAGAAATAACTGATTGAAATGATTTTCGCAAATGGCTGCAATATTACAGAGCAAAAAAATTTAAGGGGGTCTGAATACTTTCCATACCCACTGTACATCCACCTCTGAAGAAAAAATTTAATTGAATGAAAAACGCAGCACAGCGAAAAGACGTTTTTTTTGGTAAATTTCCAAGAATCGAGGGAAAGATGAACGTGGCCAAGTACAGCAATATCCTGGACAAAAACCTTCTCCAGAGTGCTCAGGACGTCAGACTGGGACAAAGGTTTACCTTCCAACAAGACAACGACCCTAAGCACACAGCTAAAATAATGAAGGAGTGGCTGTTCTTGAATGGCCCAGCCAGAGCCTTGACTTAAATCCAATTAAGCATCTCTAGAGAGACCTAAAAATGGCTGTCCACCAATGTTTACAATCCAACCTGACAGAACTGGAGAGGATCTGCAAGGAGGAATGGCAGAAGATCCCCAAATCCAGGAGTAAAAAACTTATTGCATCTTTTAAAAAATTGAATTGAATGAAAAACGCAGCACAGTGAAAAGACGTTTTCTTGGTAAATGTTCATCCTTAAAGGTCACAGGAAGTGCTTCGAAATGACTTTTACTCAATGTTTAACTTATGGTAGCTCCTCCTCTAAAAAAAAAACAGCCAATAGCATTTTGTTTATATCAGCTCAGCCAGTGAGAGTGGTATATATTAAATCGCATAAAATGAAAAGCAAATGAGAAGCATCTTGAAAGGGGCGGGGCATGTCATTTACTTGAGAGCATTCGATTGGTCAGAAGATTTGATAAGTATGAAGTGATGTCAAAAGAAATTCATTTGAAACATTTAGGCCAGGGGTGTCCAAATTTGGTCCTGGAGGGCCGGTGTCCTGCAGATTTTAGTTCCAAATTGCCTCAACACACTTGCAAGGATGTTTCTTGAAAGCCTAGCAAGAGCTTGATTAGATAACCCAGGTGATTGGGGTTGGAACTAAACTTTGCAGGACACCGGCCCTCCAGGACTGAGTTTGGACACCCCTGAAGAAACAAACTGCAAGCTTTGGGTCTGTCTATGTTCTAGATTGTTTCACATCTTTGGAGCACACTACTTTATAGATGTCCTTAAGACTAACATACTGATACATGTAAAAAGAAATGAGGAAGTCAATAATAAAGTATCAAATCATTAACTGAACCCTACTGGCCATCTGCTGCAGCTTATGATTACAACAGCAAATGTCAACACATCAAACTGCACTCATCGCAACTATTTTATGGGCATGTTGAACTTTCTGCACAAAGCCTCCAATGTGTAAACTCCTGAAGGACGCACTAACTCACCCTGCAGACGGACATCTGGTTGGTGGTGAGGGTGCCCGTCTTGTCGGAGCAGATGACGGAGGTGCAGCCCAGAGTCTCCACAGAGGGCAGCGAGCGGACGATGGCGTTCTTCTTGGCCATACGGCGAGTGCCGAGAGCCAGGCAGGTGGTGATGACGGCGGGCAGACCTTCAGGGATGGCGGCTACAGCCAGAGCCACGGCGATCTTGAAGTAGTAAACGGCGCCACGGATCCAGGAACCGCCGTGGACAGGGTCGTTGAAGTGGCCAATGTTGATGATCCAGACGGCGATGCAGATCAGGGAGATGACTTTAGAGAGCTGCTCGCCGAACTCGTCCAGCTTCTGCTGCAGCGGCGTCCTCTCCTGCTCAGTGGAGGCCATTTCATCACGGATCTTACCGATCTCTGTGTTCACACCTGTGGCCACCACCACGCCGATGGCTTTACCTGCAGCAATGTTGGTTCCCTGAAATATGCATATAGAGTTGAAGTCAGAATGATTAGCCCCCCTGTGTATTTTTTTTTGCCCCAATTTGTTTAACGAAAAGAAACACATTTCTAAACATAAGTTTTAATAACCAAGTTCTAATAACTGATTTCTCAATAATAATAATAGTAATAATAATACATTTTATTTATAACGCGCTTTTCTAAAACCCAAAGCGCTTACAAGAAAGTAAAAACAACAAAGCACAGTAAAACAATAAAATATACAAAAAACACAGTAAGAAAAAAAGAGATATCACAAATTAAAAACAGTCCTAAGAAGATGAGTTTTAAGTAGCTTCTTAAAACAGTCCAAGGAGCCAGCATTCCTAATGTTTGGGGGAGGGCATGCCACAGTTTGGGTGCATGGAAAGAGAACGCCCCACCTCCCATGGTGCCGAGTTTACAACGAGGCTGAAACAGCGTAGGACCCGATGCAGAGCGTAGACAGCGAGAGGCAGAGAAAATGGATATCAAGTCACAAATGTAACCTGGAGCAGAACCATGAACCGCTTTATATGTTAAAATCAATGTCTTAAAATCAATACGAGACTTGACGGGCAGCCAGTGAAGCTGCTGGAGTACAGGAGTGATGTGAGACTGAGATGATGTATGTGTCAACACGCATGCTGCAGAATTTTGGAGGTATTGAAGAATCTTGAGAGAATTAGCTGGTAACCCTCCGAACAGAGAGGGTTCTTTTATCTTTGTCATGATGACAGCACATAATACTTACTAGATATTTTTCATGATACTAGTATTCAGCTTAAAGTGACATTTAAAGGCTTAACTAGATTAGGCAAGTCACTGTATAACGATGGTTTGTTTTGTAGAAATTCGGAAAAAAAAACTACGTTAAAATGTTCTTTTAAAAATTAAAAACTGCTTTTATTCTAGCTGAAATGAAACAAATAAGACTTTCTCCAGAAGAAAAAATATTATAAGAAATACTGTGAAAAATTCCTTGCTCTGTTAAACATTATTTGGGAAATATTTTAAAAAGAAGAGAAAAAAAAACTTAACAGAAGGGCTAATCATTTTGACTTCAACTGTACTTCAGTGAATTCAGTTTATTACCAAAAGGCATTAAAAATAGCACAGTGCAAAGAAATAAACTAAAGGTAATGAGATTTATACATCACATCAAAGATAAACAACAGATAAGCTCTGCATTGATGTATGGTTTGTTAGGACAATATTTAATTGAAATGCAACCATTTAAATCTGAAATCCAAAAAATAAAACATGCAAAAAATAAATAAAAATAAATGCAAATATAGAGAAAATTGCCATTAAGTTCTTAGCAAAGCATATTACTAAACAAAAAATAAGTTTTTAATTAAATATTTACAGTAGAAAATTGACAAAATTTCTTCAATGGAAGACATCTTTACTAAGTGAAACAACAAAATCATTAGTCCAAGGTAAGGTTGGGTCGATAGACGATGCCATCGTCCATGGCCAATAATCATCACAAAATAATCCTCCTCCCCGCCCCAGTCGCAGCAGCAGCACGCTCGCAAGAAATACACACTTAGGCCCCGTTTACACTAATACATCTTAGTTTAAACTTAAAATGGCATTTTAGAACAATCCACACTGGCGTTTCATCTAGCATTTCTGAAAAGATCTCAGTCTACACTATACCGCTGAAAACGCACATCACGTGACCACACACACACACATACACACACTGCAGCGTACGCACGAGTCTGAGCTCCAGCAGCCAGCGGGTGCTTTGAGCACAAAACCCCAGAGAGCAGTGCATGTCAGACAGTTTATCTGATCAGGATGTACCGCTGGATTGCATCTCACTATAGTTGTTAAAGGTGATATTTATTAATTCTTGTCTCTATCTAACGACTCTTTCTGTCTTCTGAATCTATCAGGTAACGTGTCAGCATCAGTACACTGCTTTAATCTTTCGCTTTCATGCTTGTACTTGTACTAATTTTAGCGAAAACCTCAGATACTGCTGGTTGGGCACCTTTTTACCAACCAAGTTTGTTGACGCCATTATAACGACACGGATCACTCTGCCTATTCATGCCAGAATCCTGCGGAAAAAGTGATTGACAGGTGGTAATTTGTGTGTAACTTATATTTATTTATGATTTTGTTATGGGTAAAACAAAGACCATGCCGGTCAGGTAGTTGAAACGGTAGACTACAAATAATTAATTTGTAAAGAATTAATTAATTATTCATAAATAATGAATTTACCGTCGCCTACGACGACGATGCCATAGTCCAGTGTTTCACATTAGACATTGTATGATGCCAAATTGGTCAACATCACCCAACCCTAGTCCAAGGGACTCGAAAAGAAAGTGAAAAAGTAAAAAAAAAAAAAAAAAAAAAGACTTCAATATCATGTTAATAAAGGCTTTTTAACTTATTCTACTTTGAGAACTTATCTTTATGAATCCCTCATCCAAAGAGCACCGTCACATTAGTTACCCAATAAATAAATTATTAATTACAATTAAGCTTTGCACTGATGTATGGTTTGTTAGCATAGGACACTATTTGAATGAAATACAAGGATTTAAAATCTGGAATATGAAAAAAGAAGAGAGCAAATTGCCATTAAAAAGTTTCCAAATTAAGTTCTTAGCAATGTATATTATTAATCAAAGAATATCTTTTTATGTATTGACACTAGGAAATTTACAAAATGTCTTAACGGAAGACATCTTTGCTAAATATTCAAATGATTTTTTTTATAATACACAAATTTATTATTTTTAATTTTAATGTATAAAAGCTTTATTTTAACACACCATGCATCTGAAATAGTGTTCACAGATCACTTTTTGAAACATCAATAGCCTTGTATTTAATCTCTAATCACTGAATCGAATTGAGTGCTTGTGAATTGGAAATTAATTGAATTGGGGCATCTGAATCGATACCAAGCTCAAAAAGAAAATTAAGATTAAGTTCATATCTCATGTTCTTACTGAGAACAGCATGTTCTTCTTGTCCTGATTGACGGCACGGGGATCTGGCACGGGGTCAGTGTGCTTGATGACAGAGACAGACTCACCTGCAAAAAAATGGAGAAATAAAAGTTAGATCCAATAAAAGGCAAAACACACTTCAAACTTAAATACAGAAACAAAAACACAGCGTTACCTGTCAGGATAGACTGGTCCACTCTGAGTGTGGTGGACTTGATGGCACTGATACGGATATCGGCAGGCACCTTATCACCCACTAGAAAAACAAAAAACAAATAATAAGCTCATGAGCAAATATGTAGTAAAAATACAAGTCTTACTTGGGGCTGGGCGATATGGCAAAAATTTAATCTCAATAATTATTTTCCATATTGAACGATAACAATATACATTTCAATAGAAGCTGTTAATGTTTCCAGATTTAAAAGAGTTCCCCAACAATGACTGAAGCCACAAAAATTAGAGGGTCCATTAAATGGCATAACATTTTTGGCCGATAAATTTTCGGTGGGCGAAAATTCGGTACATCTCTAATATTAACACACTTTTAGATTCCCATAGATGCACATTTCTGCTGTGTGATAGGCTCTTAGATTAATACGGAGTAAAAAAAAAAAAAAAAAAAAAAAAAAAAGTCCAGAGCTTATTATTGTTATTGACAAATTTTATTGCAATTCGATATAACATTGCTTATTGGCCCAGCCCTAACCTTACTACAAAAGAAGTATAAAAGTGATATGCTTTCTTAAAGGGACAGTGCACCTAAAAATGAAAACTCTCTCATTAGTTACTCATCCTCCAATTGTTCAGACCTTTGAGTGATAAAAGTTAAAAGAAGAGTTTCATTTTTTCTGCTAAACATGATGAAAGATATTTGAAACAATGCACGAAACTGGTAGCAATCAACTACCATTGTATGGATAAAAAAAAAAAATACCTACCGTAAAGCTACTATATATAGATATATATATATATATATTTCTCAGAGATGGGTTGAAAACATGTGCTGGATAAGTTGGTGGTTCATTCCCCCGTGGCGACCCCAGATTAATAAAGGGATAAGCCGAAAAGAAAATGAATAAATCCATGTATGAATGTGTGCATGTATGCATGCATGCGTGTGTATGTATGTATGTATGTATGTATGTATGTATGTATGTATGTATGTATGTATGTATGTATGTATGTATGTATGTATGTATGTATGTATGTATGTATGTATGTGTATATATATATATATATATATATATATATATATATATATATATATATATATATATATATATATATATATATATATATATATTTAATTATTTATTTATTAATTATTTTTATTTTTTTATTTTTTATTTTTTTGATACTGATTGGTTTACTACAAGTCTTGTAGTAAAAAAAAAAAAAAAAAAAAAGACTTAGATGACAAATCCAACAAATCAAATATCCAATATTGTTTATCCATATTAACACAAAAAGGGCAGAAATAATCCTCAAAATACCATGTTCTGCACAATACAAACCCTTTAAGAGCACATAGGTTAAAGGTGCAGTATGCAAGTTTGACACCCAGTGGTAGAACTAGATATTGCATTCCTGGATCAAAACAAACGCAAGCGCAGGTTGCCAGATTAATGACCAACAGGAATGAGCTTAACTATTGAGCGTAAAGGATAATTTAAATCATGTTCTATATAAAAAAAGCAACAGCACGCAATAGAAGAATATTTACCATATTAAAGGGTGAAAAAGGATGTTCTAATCAACACCTCGAATAGCTATATTAGAAACGGTTTCTATTGCTTGCAGCTAAACAGAAAACTGCCAATGATCATCCCAGGTACACCTCATGTGCTTTATTCAGTGTTAAATGCTAATAATAATAATAGAGTTTGAATGCCCTTTTACATGACATTTAATGCTGTACTAAAAGCAGCAGCAGAAAGTTCACCTCAGATCTTGAAAATAAAATAAACCGTTTGAAATTGAACTTTATAACTGACTCAAAACCGACACATAAATGATTTAGCATCTACATTTAATAATGTTAAAGAGGTTTAATATGTATTAATTAGATAATAAACCTTACCATTTCTTGACTGAGTTCATATTCTGTGCTTCTGAATGGCTGCATTTAATTTTCTATCATGTTTTGTCTGGTGCGAACAGCCAAATTGCTTATCACTGCAAATCTCCTCATCTGGACACAGGGTGACAATGTAACCTGCTCACCTAATGTTTACATTTGTAATATTTATATTATTTGTTAATTAATAACCTCATTTGGAACTCTGAATCTGCTTTTCATTTTGGAGTCTGCTACTGTCCACCAAAGTGGTATTTTGGTCGTATACGCATGCTTTGAGAGCCTTTCTGAATAAATGAATGAATGAAATTTAACATCTGTTTGTAACTCTGTTAGGCTAATTGTACCATCCTTTAGTAATGTCCTTAAAGTAAATTGTGTAAAAACATGCAGTAAATAATGCAGCATTACAAATCCGAATAACTTGTCAAATTAACACAAAAATAAGATGCTCTATGATTAGACTTCAAGTACTGCATTTGTGCTTGTTTTTTTTTTTTTTTTTTTTTTTTTTTTTTTTAGCTGTATTTCTTATCCACATGTTTTCCACACATTGCATCTTGACAAGTGTCAGAACGCAGCATTCAGAAACGCATAACCCTCAATGCCTTCTAAAAAATCTTTTCCTGACTGATGAAAAACTTGGCACGTGACAAACCCAAATCAAGTTATGATCTTTAATTAACAAAATCCACCAGTCCCATTCTCAAAGTCATTAAAGGACTTAAGGCAACCAGAAAGAGCGAGAACATGTTCGCCCCATGGAGAACAAAAGAGACATGTAAGCTCATCAGGGCCAAGAGAAGAAAATAGAATGAGGAACAACAATGTGCCGCGCCAAAAATGGGAAAACTATTTTGATATGTTGGCTTGATCAGCTTTAAACACAAAGGCATGACAGCAGCTGCCCGTTTGTTGGACAGGAATATTGACGAGGGTGAACACCCCCACATGCAGTCAATCATATGAGAAATAATACTGCCTTCATGCATTTAGAACTCATAACAATACCGTTTAAGAGCACTGCATAGGAGTATAAGTGAGATGCTGTCTTAAAGAGACAGCTGTGGAAATATAAATTTAAATCATCTAGTTTCAAATGAACAATAATCTATCTATATATCGATATCGATCGATAGATATATATCTGAAAAGTTATGATCTTTGGTTTTTTAATTATCTCATTTCACTTAAAACTGGTGTGACTAAGCACTGGCTGTGCCAAAGTGATCAAATGCTAAAGGCAGGGTTCCAATGACTGTGCCTTTGTCTTTGGGTGATGCCTTCAAGCTGGTCAGGGCAGGTGAAACCACAGGATCTATTCAAGACCCTTATGGCCCGTTTCCACTGAGTGGTACGATACGGTTTGGTACACTTTTATGCCCTTTTTTACTGTCAAATTGTACCAAAAAGCGAACCGTACAATACCAAATTTTGGGTACTCTTTGCAAAGGGTACCTAGCACAAAAAAAGGTACCAAAAGGCGGAGCTAGACGTGCAGCTGAACTCTATTGGTTTACAGAGATACATCACTAGTGCACAAGCATGAGAATGAAAACATTTTTAAATACACAGCCAAGACATTACACCATAATAATATATACAGATAACAACATCATATAGTGTCATGTTTTTGTTTTACGTGTCTGTCAAGAAGTGCGAGCGGTTTCACTTTCTCCAGAGAGCTTGCATCTATATTTGAAATAATGAATTTTTTGAGCTCATGATAATAACGTGGTGCGCGTGATTATTGAAGTGCTTCTAACATCTGATACTTTCAGAAATGGACAAACGCCAGAGTGAAGCGCGAAAAAACAAAGGAGAAGCCCAAAAAAACAAACTATTATCATGACCTTGTGGACTATTATGAACTTGGAATGACGGAATTACTCTTACAGAGGTTACATGTGCTGATGAAGATTAAAGATACAGATGAGAGGTTTGCTCTGACTGTGGGCTATATGTTGAGTGCTGTTTTTGAACCCAAATAAGGACTAAATGTTTGCTGTGTGTAGTTTTTCTGTAAATGGTAACATAGAGACTGTAAGGGGCTGCATGTGTTCATATATGTTGCATTTATAACGTTAATTGTAATTTATAATTGCAGAAGTTACAGTAGGCTGTTTTTTACCATTGGTCTGCAGTTATAATTAAATCGTGTTCATGGAAAGTTTAGTAATGAACATTTATACACAAGTATTTATGTGTTTAAAGCATCTGTTTTGTGAGAAGTGCTTCTCATGTAATATGTGAACGACCCGTACAGCTTTACTGTAGACATTTCTTCGAGGTAGAATGATGTTAACTGAAACTTTGTTCTACCATTGGTACCCTTTTGGCAGTGGAAACGCAAGCCTGATAAAGGTGACTCGTACCGAACCTTACTGTACCACTAAGTGGAAACGGGCCATAAAACAAAATCTTCAGCTAAAACTAGTCATGCCCGTTTTCTATGTCTCCACCTACAAACTCTGCCCCCTCCTAAAACACATAATAGACAGGACGCCTCAGTCTCAATTAGAGACATTTTAGACTTGATTTCAGACTTGTGAAAAACTTATAAAAGACTTCTGTAGGCTCTTGCAGACTCATGGTCTTTTCGAAGACGCTGTACGACTGCAGATTAACAAACATCTTCTGCTTCACGAATTCTGCTTACTAGGTCTCCTGGGTTCTCTTTATTTTTCCAACATAGCACACCCAAGAGAACTTGTTTGAGTGAGAGAAAAAAAAAAAAAAAAAAAAAAGTTAAAGAGCCCCTATTATGGGTTTTTGAAAATGACCTTTCTTCTTCTACTTCTCTAAGTAAAGTGAAATATCCAGCTGCTGTTTAAATCTGAAAGTGCACCGTGTTTAAAACTATTGATTCATCTATAAAAGAGTAGACTCCTAGTGGTTCTAATGAATTGCCACTGTAACGAGTCTTTAGCCGTGTCTGTGTTTTGTTGCATGCAGACTCGGGAAAATTGAAACCCCAGGCCCCGCCCACAAACACTGTAAAAAGAAAAAGAGGAAGACAAACACTGTAGCAGATCCCGATTGAATCAAGTCGCGAAGATGCTGTGCTCTGAAGTACGAGGGAAAGTTAGTGTTATTTTCCCTATCCAAACATGAGGTTGTGAAGAGTCCGTGGTTGCAGTTTATGTTTGCAAAAATACCTCAGCATTATAGCCCAGCCTTTTGCGGTGTTCCTGTCAATTTTCTGACGAGTGCTTCAGCAATCTACACACTTACATTGGGGGATTAGTTGGCCGTTTGTTAAAGGAAGGATCAGAAAAGACTATTGATGTATGGGACTTTGTAAGAGCTTGACAGGAAATTTACAGTACACAGTTTATGGACCAGTTTCTTACACCATTTCACAAGTGTAAGTAACTTAAGGGCTGCCTCCTTGTTTTCTCTAGCTTGCAAATGATCTATTTAACCGTGTTTTGTTACTTGTAACCGCTCCACGCGGCTTGTACTGTATCTGGTTAACTCTTTATATTCTCACACCATGTTTAAAACCACGTTGAAAACGCGATGCGTGCTGCTTTGTTTACAAATTTAAATGCAATTGTGAGCTCAAAATCCTCTGCCGTTTGTCGTTGCTATGGCCACCATCAGCTGTTCCTACACACGTGTGGCTGTCAGGTTTCAAAATAGTTCAGCTTTTGCCACTGTGTGGAGGAAGACTGAATGGGTGTCACTGTTTTTACTTATGGTTAAGAATAGAGCAATATGCTGGTGTTAAACTGCATTGCTTTAATGCACTCCTGCACTGGGCTCACACATACACTCAGCCTACTTCAAAACTGTTGATAAGCCGTGGTGGGCATTTCTCTCGGTCTCACGCTGAACACAGTCAACCAATCACAACAGACTGGGTCATCAGTTGGACCAATCAGTTCAGATTATCATTGCGCAAAGGAGGGGTTTGGGAACAAATGGATCGCTGAACGATTCATATGGGAGTTGTTGGGATAATTAGGTAAAAACAAATACATATTATAAGACAATGAAAGTGTTTTTTGACCTTGCATGCATATGAGACTGTTGTTGGAGACCCCCAAAAAACATTTGCAGCTTCAAGTTCATGTGGACTTTAAACAGCTTTGCATAAATAAAAAAATAAAATAAAAGTTGAAACCGGAATAGCGACGCAGTGGCGCAGTAGGTAGCGATGTCACCTCACAGCAAGAAGGTCGCTGGTTCGAGCCTCGGCTGGGTCAGTTGGCGTTTCTGTGTGGAGTTTGTATGCGTTCGCATGGGTTTCCTCCGGGTGCTCCGGTTTCCCCCACAGTCCAAAGACAGGTGAATTGGGTAAGCTAAAATTGTCCATAGTGTATGAGTGTGAATATGGATGTTTCCCAGAGATGGGTTGCAGCTGGAAGGGCATCCGCTGCGTAAAACATGTGCTGGATAAGTTGGTGGTTCATTCCGTTGTGGCGACCCCGGATTAATAAAGAGACTAAGCCAAAAAGAAAATGAATGAATGAATGAAACCGGAATAACTTACTAAAATATATAAAAGTAGCAAAACATTTGCTGTCATTATTGTGTCATTTTTTTCAGTGTAGATATTTTTAAAGGCCGTTTTCTGAAAATGAATGGGTTCTGCACTGAGCCATAAATCTCCATTTCCATTAGGGATGCACAATACATCTTTCCACATCGATATTGCAATGTGATCAATCGCAATAGTTACATTGGAGCATATGCAATGTTGAGTTTGGATTAGAGTTTATCACTTACATGCGTTTTTGAAGCATGAGGATTTTAAAAAGCATTCAGGCATAAGAAATTGCGCCATTTGAAACTTTAATAATGATTATATTTATATTGAATTATTTATTCCTGAATGTACCTGAATATGGTTAAAACACTGTTAATTTCATTTGTATCCTTTTCTCTATTGTATTTTTCTATGAAAATCTATCAATTTATATTTTATGCATGATTCACTCCCCTACAGAATCATCCCAATCCCAATTGTATTCATATGGCAATCTATAAAAAAATAAAAAATAAAAAATAAAAATAAAATTAAAAAAAAAACAACGCAAGGTTCAATTTGTCCAATATCGTGCAGCCCTAATTTACATACACCAAACTTCAGCTTAATATATATCTGAATTCTGAAGGCTTTTTCACAGAGGGATGTGTTCATACATCACATGCCTGATTGCATACACATTTTTGGTCCCACTTTATATTAGGTGGCCTTACTACTATGTACTTGCATAAAACATAAATACAATGTACTTTCTGTGTTCATAATGTATTGCAGAAAACTTCTGGTGCTCTTGAGGTGGGATATGGGTCGGGTTAGGGACAGGTTTGGTGGTATAGGAAGGTTTAAGGGTGGGTTAAGGTGTAAAATTAATTACATGCAGGTATTTAATCAATTGTAAGTACAATGTAAAAACATGCATTTACACAAAGTGCATTGTAACATATGATTAATATCAGTGTAAGTACTTATTAGTTAAGGCCACCTAATATAAAGTGGGACTCAAAATTATTCAACTTGTTTACATTTAATTAATGTCTAAAAATGAAACAAGAACTTTGAACCGGACTTCATCCAATGTTCAGATATTTCTGCTTGAAATGTTTGCAAATGAGTGGGTACAGTATTTGCATATTTATTGATAACATTTTTAAAAAGGTGTATACACAAAATATTAGCAATTCCTAATGTAAATTATGCAACTGGGGAAGTATGGTGACAATTGTTTTTTTCTATTTATCAACAGTGTCTTGCCATAAAGGTTTGTAACTACTTTAGGGTAAATAAATATTGACAGTTTCATGGGAAAACTCTCCCTCAAGTCACACAGAGTGTCTCTTTGCTGATCTGTCCACGTTTAACATTAGTGAAAGTGCGCAGAGAATCGGTCCACGTTGAACATCAGTGAAAGTGTGCAAAGCATCTGTCCATGTTGAACACCAGTGAAAGTACACATAGTAGCAGTATGAAAAATGTCAGGGCATGACAACAATGGATGCCGTGTGGCCTTGGCACAGATCAACACACATGTGTTTGCAACAGGATCTCTGCACTGAGGATTAACGGTCTGTCCTTTCGACACAATCAGTGAGGAGTTGCGTCGCGAGGTCACAAACACATGAGACAGGGATGGCTTTTCTCAGAAAGACTTAATGGAGCTCAATCGCAACTTTCAGTCACCTAAACTGGGAATGAATGCACACAATGAGGTCTGGTTCCCCGAAGGTCATCCAGCATTGTTCACTGGTAACAAGAGCACCAACAGGCTCAGCCAACAAGTGTCCTGTTGTAAGAAAGGACAGTCGATGTGTGGATTGTCAGAGGATGTGCATGAGGTTCTCTGATAGACAAACCACGATTTGATGGCCACAGTCATATCACCCTGCAGCCCAAGACCGGTTACTCACTGAAGCCAAGCAGGGCTGAGCCTGGTCAGTACCTGGATGGGAGACCACATGGGAAAACTAGGTTGCTGTTGGAAGTGGTGTTAGAGAGGCCAGCAGGGGGGCGCCCAACCTGTGGTCTGTGTGAGTCCTAATGCTCCAGTAAAGTGAAGGGGACACAACACTGTCAGTGGGTGCCGTATTTCGAATGAGACGTTAAAACCGAGGTCCTGACTCTCTGTGGTCATTAAAAATCCCATGGCACTTCTCGTAAAGAGTAGGGGTGTAACCCGGGTGTCCTGGCCAAAGTCCCTCAATCACCACTTACCCTTCATGGCCTCCTAATCATCCCCATACACTGAATTGGCTCTATCACTGTCTTTTCACTCCACCAATAGCTGGTGTGTGGTGAGCGCACTGGTGCCGTTGTCCTGTGGATGCCGTTGCATCATCCAAGTGGATGCTGCACACTGGTGGTGGTGTGGAGAGACCCCCCTCATGATTGTGAAGCGCTTTGGGTGTATGGCCATACAGAATAAATGCGCTATATAAATACACATTACATTACATGGAGAAAAATAAATGTGGAAATGATAGTATATATTATTTTTAGTCTGTGCAATCGATTCAGAATTTAATAATGGTCTGGCTTTTAATTCTTGAGTGAAATCTAAATTGCCCATACTGTACAGAAATAATGAGAATTTCAACACCGGTAATGTTAAGAGAAATTTCTACTAATTTCAAAAATAACTACAAAAAATTTGGGAATAAAAATAAATTAATTTATTGTCTGATTTGTATGCATTATGGAAAAATCGGTAAAGTCTCACTATTAACTAGTGTCATTTCTTTTATTAGGATATTGGTTGTATAGTAGTACTTTCGTTCATTAATTTTTCTTCGGCTTAGTCCCTGACTTATCAGGGGTCGCCACAGCAGAATGAACCGCCAACTATTCCAGCATATGTTTTACGCAGCGGATGCCCTTCCAGCCGCAACTCAGTACTGGGAAACACCCATACACTCACATTCACACACCGACTCCTACACTACGGCCAAGTTCATCCAATTCACCTACAGCGCATGTCTTTGGACTGTGGGGGAAACCGGAGCACCTGTAGGAAACCCACGCCAACACGGGGAGAACATGCAATGTACACACAGTAATGTCAACTGGCCCAGCCGGGACTTGAACCAGTGACCTTCTTGCTGTGAGGCGACAGCACTAACCACTGAGCCACCAAGCCGCCTATATTAGTACTTATACCCCCGGTTTCACAAACAAGGTTTAAGGCTAGTCAAGATTAAATTGCATGTTTGAGCTGTCTTAACTCAAAGCAACTTGCAGTGAGATGTCTTAAAATAAAAATAGTGTCATTTTTTTGTCTCTAGGTGCACACCAGTAATATATTTTTCTAAGGCCATTTTATAAATGTGGCTTAAATAGCCTAATTTATCTAAGGCCTAGTCCTGGCTTAATCTAAGCGCTGTTTGTGAAACTGGGCCATAGAGTATATATTCAGCATCATTCTGAGCTTATTCTACATCCCTAAATTCTACCAAATACCTAAACTTCTACATTAATAACCATTAATAAGCAACAAATTAAAAGTTCAAGGCAAAAGGCACAGCTAATGATTTATTAATAGCGAGTATTGTACTTTAAAATGAAGCATCATAAAAAAACAATCACACAAATATTTATTTAGCAAGTAAATATTTTTCTATACAATTTGGCTAACACTTTAGTTCCAGTATCAATTCCCACTATTAACTGCTGGCTTATTACCTGCTTTTAATAATTTATTGGCTGTTTATTAGTACTTTTAAAAGTATGATCTTATTCTACACCCCTAATGACACTTAATCATACTACTGGTCATTATAATTGAACATTAGCAAATTGGCACCTAACTGAGCTGACAGTCTTAGTTAAAGGGCACCTATTGTACCCCTTTTTCAAGATGCAAGATAAGTCTTTTGTGTCTCCAGAACGTGTCTGTAAAGATTCAGCTTAAAATACCCATCGGATAATGTATTATACCTATTGGAAATTTGATCTGTTAGGACACTGTAGCTCCTATTGTTGCCTGTGCCTTTAATGCAAATGAGCTGCTTCTCCCCCTCCACCGTTCCCACGTGCATGTCAGAGTCATAGAGATCTCTCTGTATTGCTCTGATGCATGTAGCCTTCACCTGATGAGTCCCAAGTAGATAAACAGCACAGTGACAGACAAGAATGAATCTCTCTTACTGTAAGAACTTTCCCAATGGTTAATGTATTTGTTGCGGAGTTAATTCAAGCTTTGGACTGTTTAGCACTTCAAATGTGACAGGATACACATCAATATCCACTGCTTTATGGATATCCGTTATGTATAAAAACCTGATTTAAGTCCACAAACCGGGATTGAAGCATCTTCTTTTATAATTGTACTGTTTTAAAAATGTTTTCCCAGTTGCTTTGTGCAAGTTCTGTCTTGTTGATATGATTATACGCATTCCAATAGAGATATAATAATACACAGCTGTCAATCAATTTGGTGGACGGAGAAACCACACTCCGGCACATTGCAGTGGGCCTCAAAATGGAAGGGATTTGGATCCTATTTTAATGTCAGGACATTTAAAAAAAAAAAAAAAAAAAAAAAAGATGACGAATGACGCGAATTGCGCGAATGGCGCGGTTCGGATGGCGCGAATAGAGAAATCATGCGAATCGCTCGAGTTCAAAAATCTGAACTTCTGCGGGCATTCGCGCCGCGTTAACCAATCAGGGGCTTGCTCTTGTGGGGGCATGATTGTGATGTAGCACCTTTTGTTGGTGTCCCGGGGGAAATCCTTTAGCCGACACCGACAACAGCTCATCAAACTGGGCTCGGCTCAGGCAGAAGCACCGCTGCAAGCCTCCGTCATCCAGGTTAAGTTTCTGGAGGACTTTATGAGCTCACAGAGCTGGGTGCACCTCTGAAAGTATCTAGTGGACTCAGACACTGCTCCAAACGCATCTACGCTGTTTTTCAGCCTTCATAAAAGCACATAAACACTGCTATTTTATCAATAAAATCCATGTTAGTCATTTAGCAACGAAGCTACAGTCACCGGGCAGACAGAAGCCCTGCCCATGACACGAATCCGCGTCTGTTCTGAAGTGAATTTGACGCGCGAATGAAGCAAGTAAACTTAAATGTTCACGCGTCTATTTACACGCGAATAGCGTGGTTTATTCGTGGATTCCGCATCTGGTGTGAACACAGCATAACTCTGCGCAAAAAGAGCCTCATGATCGCATCTGCAACTAGTACACGCAAGTCTGTTCATTCACAAACTATGCCTGAAGTGAAGTCTCTCTGTGTATTTTTGTGTGAACTATTTAATATATCCGCATGTATCCAAATTAATGTCTTGAGAGTGTTTTATAACAGACACGCACCCATACAGGAGGATCCAGCGAGGCTCAATGGCGTTTCTGTCATATAAAATAAACTTGCATATGAGCTTCAGACGCGCTCTAGCGGAGCCGTTCACTGTTCCTGTCAGCGAACTGCAAACTCAACCGCCATCAGATTCACGCGTTTCAACAGATTTAGGGTGCTTTACTGTATTTTACATTTGTCTGTATATTTTTGATATATTTAATAGTAATAGTACATATTCAGTCAGTCCAGTTTCAATAAAAAGCGTTTTTTTTGCAATCTCCCTGTTGACCTGTGGTTCTCTTTGAATCTGTGTGTTAAAAAAAAAATTAAAATAAACAATAATAATAATAATAATACACATACACAGGGTGGGCCGATACACCTTAATAAATCACATAGACAATTGCCTTCAGATGACTCCAAAGATAAAAGTATAAGGGGGTCAGATCGGGAGACCTTGGGGGCCATTCAACTGGCCCACGATGACCAATCCACTTCTTTTAGCAAACTGTATTCAGGAAACCATTCCCATTTTATTAAGGTATATGTGTGTGTGTGTGTGTGTGTGTGTGTGTGTGTGTGTGTGTGTGTGTGTGTGTGTGTGTGTGTATGTATGTATGTATGTATGTATATATATAAATAAATATAAAAATAAATAAATATAAATAAAATAAAATAAAATAAAATAAAATAAAATAAAATAAAATAAATAAATAAATATAAATAAATAAATAAATAAATAAATAAATAAATAAATAAATAAATAAAAATAAAGGTTTAAATGAGCATTTCATACAAACATTTTAAAGAAAATGTCAGACAGGTGGGCCTTCAAAAATTGATTGGAGAAAGAAGCGGGCCCAGAAGTGAAAAAGGTTGAGAACCCCTGGATTAGATGAACAGGCCAATAAAGAACAATATTTTCTTCAATTAAAACTCCAGATTTACAGACATGGATACGGTTCAATGAGATGCTCAACTGCCTTGCTGACTAATGCAGACCAGCACAACGAGGCGAGAATGACGTGTCTATTTAATTTTGTTCTAGCTGAGAGCTGATTCATGACTTAAGAGAAGCCCTATGGTGCGATTCACAAGTGCATCAAGCCTTTCCAGAACATACCAGCATTTATCAGTATGCATATACAAAAAGCCTCTGCGATGAGCTATTTCTGGCATATCTGGCCTCCAGGTAGCAGCATGACCTCCGAACCTCCAAGTTGTTGGAGTTATCTATTCGCCCACTGTACTCCTCCTCACTGGCCCTCGAAGAGCACAGAACAAACCCAGCAAAAAGGGCCCTACAGGACACCCACACAAGGACTCAATACTCAACTACTAATGCACCGTTCAAGATCAAGACCACAATGGAAAGGAAGATGCGGTATAATGCAAACATTCCAGCGGCCATATCATAAAGCACTTCAGGATCTTAAAATACCTCCAGCATGCATCAATCAGCTGGGTAAGATAGCTCACACCTAACCCTCCGCGGGTGGAGGTCAGGTGATGGAAAGCAGTATGGTTTCATTTAAAAGCTTTGTGCTTTCATCAGTGGCACAGCACCATTCATTCCTGTGCTTTTATGGTGACGCAGGAGGAAACAAGGGTCAAACAAACATACCTGCTCTTTATTTGCCACATGTCATCGCAGAATAGTGATCTGATTCGTAGGGAATGGTTGGTGGGTCAAGCTGAATCATAGTGGGGAAAAAAAAACAGTCATCATTCGTGCACATACTTCTGGTGTGGCCATTTGAGAGAAGAACATCTGGTTTTAGAGACGGTCACCAACTTCAAAGTAACAATCAAACCCCTGAGAAAACACTATTCAGTGTTAAAGGACATCCAAGGACTTTTGAAACAATTTGGGGACCTTTTCTGGTGGTTCTAACCATTTCTTAGTTGCATGCTTTAAGATTTTTTTTTCTTTAAATTTATCAATAATCATTAAAGGGACAGTTCATTCAAAAATAAAAATGTAACATTTAAGAGGGCTATATTGCATTTCTGTAAACCCTATTGCACAAATCCACTTAAAGACAGCAAACGTCCTTGATTATTACACTGGCCATATCAGCCTACAAAATAGTAACTTTTCATTTCCGTAGCTCTTAGTACTTGATGTAACTACAAAAGAATCAGGATTTAAATAGAAAAAAGTCAAAACCCTTCATTTTTGTTTTGGGGGAAAGTATTTAGGTGTTTTTTTTGCTGTTTTTTTATTGTCAATAGACCCAAACCCCTTAACAGCACTGTTTGGAATTCTACTATAATATGTTGAATTAAATTCATAACAGGCCGATAGTGTAGCCTTTGCAACTTCACTGTCTAGACGACTTATTCTTATGAATTGGAAGTCAGCAGCTCCCTCTTCTTATCGGCAATGGGTTTTTGATTTCTTACATGCTCGTCAGATGAAAAAGATTTGGTTCACAATAAAACAAAAGACAGAACAGTTCCAAAAAGTCTGGAGCCTTTTTCGAACATTTTTTTAAGGAGACACCTATATCTTAATTGCCTTTTTTTCCCTTTCTTTTCTTTGTATAATAATTAATTAAATAGATAATTAATTAATTTATTTATTGATTAATTTATTCTCTTGTTCGTTTTTTTATTATTTTTATTTATGTTTGTATATCTTTGTGTATAGATGTGGTATTTTGCCTTTTATTTATATACTTTAGTGTATAATTATGTTTTCCTGATAATTTCTGGTTTGGTGAATTGTATCAGTGCGTATATCAATATTATGTATAATTTTATTGTCTGACCCAAGAAAAAAAAAAAAAAAAAAAACTCTTTATTTTTGAACGCAATGCTAATGGTCTAATCCAATTCAATGATCTACGCTACAAGTGCTCCTGCCAGACCAGGAGATCGGTTGAATGATTTTAAAAATCAGGGACTTGTAAAAGTAGCCTACTTCCATAAAAGTGGAGTATTTAATCAAACCTCTGAGGAGAATCAAAGGCCCAATCCCAATTCTACTCCTTCAAACTTCCCCTTGCCCCAAATCCCAATTCTCTTTAGCTTGAAGGCGTAGGGCTGAGGGGAAGGGCTAGATTGCCCTTGAAAAAGAGATTTTTCAGGACCACACCTGAAACCAAGGGGTACAAAAATTTCCTACAACGGCAGGATGGCTGCGCACGGAAGTAAGGAGATGCACAAATTAGTATTTTTTTGTCATTATTACGAATTTTTATAACAAACAAGCATGTTTTAATACATTCATAACAGCGTTCATGTTTTATTGTCATGCTTTTTATCAAAAATAGAATTGGGATTGGGCCAAAATAAACCTTTGATTTAAGAGCAAAGAAGTATAAGAAAATAATGCATTAAGACAAAAGGTATAAGACTACTACACAAATGAAGCACTGCTAACGACACAATCAAAAAGTGAGATGAGAAAGAGACAACTAATTGTTTAGAGCTGTTGGTTGAACCAAAGAAAACATTCAATTAAGTTTATTACAAAAAGAAGCGGTTCATTCCGCTGTGGTGACCCCTGATGAATAAGGGACTAAGCCGAAGGAAAATGAATGAACATTACAAAAACATGCAAACATTCAAATATTTAGGTATTTTGAGAGCATAGGAGTAGTTGATTACATCATCTACAGCGCTCCAAAGGAGGAGCGGAGCTAAAGCTCTCTTAGCACACTGTTACCCCCGTTGGTGCAATTTTCTGTAAAGCAGCACACATTTTAACAAAAAGAATCAATAGACTAATTAGGAATGGTGTTTTTTGCTCCAATAACAATAGGAGTGACAGATGAATTAACTTACTATATTAATAGCAACTCTTAAATGCTTACAAACTATGAATTAATGATTCAGATTGAGCACTCAGATGTGTCATGAGAATCACTGAACAACTGTTGGCTAATAAATGGCTAGTATCTCCTTTACTCTCATTCATTTTAACATTCATCTGCCACAAGCAAAAGGCATCAAACACCTGCTAGGCCCCTGCCACTTGCTGCAAGACTCTGCAGTGATAGGCGATGGTTACCAGGTCCAGCAGAAGGTTGCATGCCATCCCGCCTGGGTGCTTGAAGTCCCAGAGCACAGCTTGTGCTGATGGGCAAGGCCAATGTGAAAGCGGGTACACGAGGGTGAAAGAGGTTGTACATCATAGGCACTTCCCTACAAGGTCATCTCTCTGAGCGAACAATAGAAACAGCTGTTAGAGCTGGAGCCTTTCCACTTGACAGTCGACTTCTGCACTGTACACACGTCAGAAAGTTTCATTAGCTTTAATAAGAGTTGGGAAAGTAAGGATGACTCAAACTATCAGCAACAAAATCTTGCAGGACAAAGTGACCAATCCTAGAACATGGAAAAAATGTCTAAAATAGGTTTGGCTAGAAAGGGCTTTTTGTTTGTTAACAATGACATCGGAATTATGTGGCTTCATAAAAGCATTTTTTTTTACAGCGGTGTTAATCCATTTCCAAATTTGGGCAGGTAAAAGACAGAAAAATGCAGAGATCAATAATTACATAAAAAGTAGCAGCTTTTTTCATTTTCTAGCATGTGCACAAACTGAAAAATTAATAAATTCTTAGTTTATATACAGCTGAAGTCAGAATTATTAGCCCTCCTGAATTATTAGCTCCCCTGTTTATTTTTTCCCCAATTTCTGTTTAACTGAGAGCAGATTTTTTCAACACATTTCTAAACATAAGTTTTAATAACTCATTTCTAATTACTGATTTATTGTATCTTTGCCATGATAACAGTAAATAATATTTGACTAGATATTTTTCAAGACACTTCTATACAGCTTAAAGTGACATTTAAAGGCTTAACTAGGTTAATTAGGCAGGATAGGGTAATTAGGCAAATTATTGTATAACAGTGGTTTGTTCTGTAGACAATCAAAAGAATTAACCTTAACCTTTTAATGAAGAATTAAAGAATTAAAGAATTAAAGAATTAACCTTAAAATGTTTGTTTTTTTTCTTAAAGTAAAAACTGCTTTTATTCTAGCCGAAATAAAACAGACTTTCTCCAGAAGAAAAAAATATTATCAGACATCTGACCTCAGCTGTAGATTAATTATTGTATTTTCTGAGAATCTAACCCGTTACCTCAGTATTGGTGGCACCATTCTATACTGTTTGTGAAACGAGTTGAAAAGATGGATAAATGAATAAACACAACAGTTGCATTTATACATTTTCTGGGAGTCAATCCCAAAACCAAGGTATTGGATGGAGAGATGGACAGATGCATTTGGATGGTATTTTACACAAATTCTAATCCACAAATTCACTAGGTATCGTGACTAGGCATGGGCCGTTATAAGATTCTGACGGTATGATAACCTTGGATAAAAATATCACGGTTTCACGGTATTGTGATCAATGCTCTAAAATATATTCTTTTTAAATGTCTGGGTAAAAAACTAAAAGTTTTTTTCCCCTTTGAACACAATATATTTTAATTTGAGAAACATTTATAATATTTTGGAGCAGTAAACGTGCCAGGCTAAATAATGAAAATGAATCATTGACTTCTGCTGTCTTCATTAGTTTCAAAAACACACATATAAAATGGCATCTTTGGATATTTTTTCTGCCGGAGATGCTGTTGTTAAGAAAAAAAAAAAAAAAAAAAAAGTGTTACACATACCTTAGGAACGGTATTAGAAAATTTTGCCGGTATGATAACCTTGACTTTTCCAAACCGCGGTATACCTTGAAAACGGTTATCGCCCCATGCCTAATCGTGACCTTGACATTTTCACCAATCATTATTACATATTCAGGTCTTTAGAGCCCCAAACCTATACAGAACATGGATTGATCAGTAAATGCTGAAACAATCTCAACTATATTATCAAAATCATCCTAATGTCTTCAAAATGTATAATCTAAAAGCTGTCTGATTATTCTCTTGATCCACCTTCAAGTTACAGTGACACTTTTGATTATTACAGTAATTGCTCTGCAGTGCAACCATCCAAGCCATGTTTTGCTGATGAGATTTTGTTTTATTCATATGATTGAGCATCAGACATTGCTACCATAAGGAACAAAAGGTGAGGCTTGCTCTTAAGGAGTCATGGCATTTAATTGTTGCACAGGAAAATAAACTTGCACCATTACATAACTTTGGACACAAGCAACCCTATACGCTTTACAAAAAATGTATTTGAAAACAGACACGTTCTCTTTTTTTTCCATGTTATATTGTGCATAACAATAAGGAGGAGGTATTGTATTGTATTGCATTGCATTGCATTTTTTTATTTAATGCCATGGCAGCAACCAATGCTATTCTCACGGCAAGAATGTTTTAATAATAACTATACAATTTAAAAAAAGTTAAATCAAAAAATAAAAATCAACAAACAAATGAATACATAAATTAAATAAGATTTTTAGCGCTAATACATGATAAAAATTCTAACAAAATTTTCTGGTGTCACTTTGCTTCAAATGTCCTTAAGAGTTTGTTTCATTTCATAAAAAAGTCTTCTGGAATCATTAAAAGCATTAAAAGACAGTCCAGTAAAATGTGTCAAAATGTCAATAAGGAGGGGGTGTTTTGTTGATGCTGATAGTCTTATGGGCAGTGTGCCGACATATAGTGGAGGAGAATGGGGTGTTCTAAGATCTTAAAGGGCACCTATGATGAAAATCTACTTTTGGAAGCTATTTGGACAGAACTGTGTGTAGGTATAATGTGTCCACAGTCATATTGGAGTGATATAAACACAACAAGTCTCTTTTTCAATTTCCTGATGTTAAAATAATCCCTGCAATTTTGTGGCCCACCACAACAAGACGTGGGAGTGCGGTTTTCCCCACCCACAGAATTGATTGACAGCTGTGTATTAACATGTCTCCATAGTAACATTTATCAACATATCAACAAGAAAGGACTTGAGCAAAGCAACTGTGATTAAAAGATCTGTTCAGCTCTCTATGATCAGCAGCATCTCAAGAATGTTTTACAAGTTTAAATTGTTTTTAAAACAGAGCTATAGAGCTATGCTCTAAAATCTTCAGCTCTAGCGATGAAGAAATAATTATTGTTCGCCAGTGCAATAAGCAGCTCCAGGTTCATATTGCCTCTGGGCATCTTCTTCAATGTGCGCTCTTATTGACAGTGTTGCGCTTCAGCGCCTCCAAGTGCTGTTTACTGTAACTTCAGCAGCTCCGTGCACGTGAACAAAAGTGCCAATCTTATTGGTGAAGAAGGTTTTGACTTGGTGCGTCAAAAAACGAACATGAGGCGTTTCTTTAAAAATGACACTTTTACGCCTGGCGTTGGTGTGCACGATCACATTGGCGCCCTTTATTTAGTCTCGAGGCGTTAAACGTCAACAGAAAACACGAGCAAAATGCGTCCAGGTGTGAATGGGCATTTGCTTTGCACTAAAACGATGATTGTAAGATGCCTTGAGACGGCATATTTCCCATTACATTCAAATTATTATTTACATTAAAATATTTGTTTACAGAAGATGCAAGAAATGCACTGTTTAAAATATTATTTACAGGATATACAAGAGTTATTTTATTTAGAAGAGCTACTGCTTATTTTTTATTTTTAATATGAAAAGCACTGAAAATTATTTCTTTTGTTTCCAAAAGTGCAAGTTATTTATTTTCACTTTTTTATAAGAAAAAGTGACTTTTGGTTTTAGGCAGTGTGCGTTTTAATATCAGTTGTTCAACTTTGATGTTCAATAAATAATCATAGATAGTAGATAGTGTGTGTTTCCTTCAATTATTTTAAAATTAAGTAACGCACCCTTCATTCAGAAATCTCTCACTTGTAATATGTGAACATATTTACTCTACAAAACCGACCAGTGAACTATGAAGGCAAAAAAATATACATATTTATAAAAATAAAATAATCGTTCAATATTCGTAAAAGAATTAAAATGTTCAATTGATCGAGATTTTAATTTTAGGCCAAATCGCCCAACCCTAGGTATAATAAATATGAATATTTTGAGCTTAAACTTTACAGACACATTCTGGAGACACAAAAGAATTATCTTATATTGAAAAAGGGGTAAAATAGGTGCTCTTTAAATAAATGAAATTGAATGACAGGGAAGGTAGTAAGAGTCATGAAAAATCAGAGGTGTGCATTTAAGGGTTAAGATTTCAGAGGTCTTTTTGCAAAGCCTACAGGTTCATCATATCTTATACCAAGTATTATCCTTACATCACTCATTACATCCTTGTTGTCTTCTAGATCAAAGCACCTTGACTTAGACCATCAAAGCAGACTGTAAGTTATGCTAATTAGAACATCTGATGAGCAATGAGAGAACTGTGAGGTGGGCCGCATGCTGAGCTCGGCCCTGTGCAAAACTGATAGGCTGTCAGGGTGCCACTGGCGGCATTTGTAATTCTGTTCACGACCAAAGCGTTTACAGTCCCAGAGTCCTCTGCAGCGGCTGTGCTGCGCTGAAGCTCGGACTGCGTCATTCTCACAACCCTCAGCAGGAGCAGAAACAGAGATTTAGAGACCACAGGAAAGCTCTTTAAAACAATCAGCGCAGATGTCACTACGAAATGCTCTCCAGATTCAGCCAAAAAGCTCCAGGTGACCTGTTCTTTCTAAATTAATCACATCGAGGCAGGGTTGGTCGGTCAAATCTGTTATCACATATTTATCTGCAAGACATTACGCACAAAATACACCTAAAACAGTATTTTGAAGAATTATGAATTGTGTAACCCCCAAAAGCAGCACCATTCCAGCAATGACCTCTCCAAGGTGACTTTGCAGTCTGTCTGGATCCTATCTGACGTCACGGGTTGCATTCAGTGGGACGCTGCAGAAGGGGTGGGCGATGGGCCCAGGGCCGACACCTGTCATCTGCACCATTGTCACTGGGAGTTATAATTAAACCATTCCATAATCTGATTCTGAACAGCCTATCAGCGGTAAATAGAAGAATTACCAATATGCACAAAGGAGATCAAAAGCACCAATTCATCCACAGAAAGGAACGTTAAAGCAGTGCTGATAAAAAAAAAGCCAGTTCCTTTATGCATCAGTTGACCACATCCATCCACAGATCTCCGAAGATGACAATTTTGGGCTTCCTCAGCTTGCCTTTCAATGCTGTTCTATCTCTCTAGCATTAATTACACAATGCATGTTGTATAATACATGGTTAATTGCAGAAGTTTATTAAAGGCCTTTAATTTAAATGAATATTTTTTCAAATGGTTTGACTGAATGACTCCGTGACTCAAAGATTTTACTTGACTCAGTGGATTAATCAGCATTTTTGAATGAATCTGTTGATGTAAAATGCATCACGTTCTCTTGCTTTTTATTTTAACTGTTTCTCAATTCCAAGAATGCAGAGAACGGACTTGCGTTCTTGTGAAGACCGGTCTTGCCAGGTCACCTGGGAAGAACAAATTCGGGAGACCGAGAGACCGTGAGAACACAGAACGCGTCCTCTAAGAAATGAGATGCTGCGTTCTTCCTGATGGTCACATGACCTTCACACGTTTTAAATGGAAAATTATTTAAAAATTACAGCATTCATATGATATATATTGTTTTTCCCCTTTTCAAAATATATACTCTGCATAAAGACTTAACAAAGATACGTTGCACAATATAAATAAAACAGATTTTAATACAAATTTCAGCAAATAAACACCCTTAATGTGTTTATTGCTTTATTAAGATTTTCATGGTAATGTTTATATTCACCGTTTCATTTAGGGAAACTCCTGAGGTAAATAAGTGATATCTCTGAACTTTAATAATAAATCTATATCAAATGCTGCGCTTCCCACCTCCAGTCATAATGACTTTTGGGACTTCTAGAGTGAGTTTGGTGCTCAAGTCTGCATCCATACGTCCTCTATATCGAGAACAAATTCGGAAAGTTTTACGCGGTCTTAAGTATTGGAGCTGAACTTTGGCAGTTGATGTTACACGAGAACGCAAGATTGCTGAAGAACGCATATAGACAAACAGCCTCTGTGGTCTCTTCTTCTTCTTTGTTGTTTTATGGTGGTCGGCAACCAACGTTAAGGTGCATTCCCTCCACCTACTATACTGGAGTGTGAGCCCGAGTCAACTACCTCCCAAATAACGGCAAAAAAACCAAACAACTATTAACTATAAACTATTAACAGATACAAATTTAATAAACTTTTATTGTTATAACCAACCCCCCAAAGTATAATTTTAATGCTGTTTTCAAAAGGGTTTTGCTTCATAATTTCTTTCTTTAATATTTCTCTTTCAATAATACATTTTTTACAGTGTCAAGAGGGGGAATCAGTCAAACACGTTTTATGTCAATGACCACATAGGCCAGATGGATGTTTCCGTATTAAATGTAATGTTTTATTTAAACCCGTGTGTCCCATTCTCAATCGTGTTATGCCTTCCGTTTTATTATCAGGGTTCATGCACATTTTTACTACTAAAATTCCATGATTTTTCCAAGACTTTCAAGTAAATTTTCATGACCTAATGGTTCATGCAATGTCTGCATACGCGTGGTAAAAGAAAAACAATGCATGTTCAAATTTATTACAGCATCTCATAAAACACGCAACAATCTATTCAGTTTCAATTTATATTTATATCCATGTAAAATTGATTTAGAGAATACTTCCGCCGCACTAATAATGTGAGAGTACTGTATGTGATTGGCCAAGGACAGAAAAGAAGTAAAAAAACCTATATTCAAGTATACAGATATCTGTTTTCCATGACTTCCAAACTTCTAAAACTTTTCTAGACCTGGAAAAAGCCCTGTCAAAATTCCATGACCATATGAACCCTGAATTATTTCCTTTACCTATCCTCCAATTTACTACTTTCTCCTGTATTCTATAGCAGTGTCTTCCCGTTATATCCCTATCCCAATTATATTGTCATTGTTTTAATGTTATTCCTAACTTTCACTTTTTCTTCTGATTTACTTAATAGGATATTCATAACTTCGTCTAGCTTACATGCCTCTTTAGCTAAAACATCTGCAGCTTCGTTCCCTTTAATTCCTATGTGTGCTGGAATCCACATGAACACCATCATCACATTTGTTCTCTGAAGTCTAAATCGGATTTCACATATTTCATATATGCAATCCTGCCTGTTCTTTGGTGACATTGACTTAATTGAACTCAATTCTGAACTGGAATCTGAACATATAATTACTTTCTTCATGCCACTTTCCTCTGTCCAGTACTGAGCAGCAATTATAGCCATCAGCTCTACTGTATATATTGCCAGGTGATCTGTAGCTCTTCTTTATTGAAATGCCTAATTTTGGTACAAAAACACCAAAACCTGTCCTTTCCGTATGCAAACTCTTAGAACCATCCGTGTATACTTCAGTATATTCTTTATATTTTTCCTGTTTCCTGCCATGTGCTTCTTTGTTCTTGTTTCAATTGGTTAATTTTAGTCATGCGTCTTGATCCTCATTGGCTGCTCTTGTCATGTGTCTAGTTTTTCATTGGTTGTGTCTTGTCATGTGATACCTTTTGTTTGATATATAAAGCCTTCATGTTTCCTTTGGGGTTACATATACAAAGCTAGACAGAGTACACTGTTGATTAGTTTGTTTTACCATGCAAAACCGAGTTTTGTTTGTGTGTGTCACTTCATTAAAAACTGCACTTTGGTTTCAATTCATCTTAGGCAGAGTGAGGCTTCGTGAAACACTCGAAGCAAATTTGTTGAGGCTTTGAAATATTTTCAAACTAGTCTCTACAGGTATTGCTCTGATAAAAACTCAAGTGATTTAGTGGAGTGGTTAGTGCTCCTGACTTGCGTGCAGACATGTTGACTTTAGGATGAAGCAACTACAGTGTTACGGCCCAGTGTCTGTGCCCGTTTTGTTTATGTTTTTCTAGCCGTCATTCCATAGGCCCAGTTTCAGTTTCCCATTGGTTGAGCTAGATGTCAATCATTGTTACTACAATGACGTCATCATCAATGCCCAATTAGAAGCAGAACTCCCCATTTAAAAGGAAGCTGGCTCGGAAGAAAGCTAGCTTGCTTTTGCTTGCTCACTGTTGTGTGTTTTGCTGGGTTGTTTGACAGTTTATTGTGTTATGCGTGTTCTGGTATCATATGTGTGGGAATCTACCATACAAGTGTTTTTCTAATTATGTTTTCTTTCTGATCACCAGATCCACAACATCATTGGGATTTCAAGGACAGGGTAGATGTCATGTGACCTACTGTACATGCATAGCATCTATAAAAATGTATTATACATACTAGATTAGAAGTGTGCGCCACTCATTGAAAGTTTTGTTATACGTTTTGGTTAGTAGAATGGTTTAGAGGGCGTGAAAATGCTGAAGACTTTTCTTTTTCTTAGACAGTTTAGAGACTGTGGGTTTTCTGTTCGAGTTGTGTTTTGTTATATTATTTTCTTTTCTTTGGCGCCACTTTTGTTCCTCTTCCCCTTTATTACAACCATTTATTTTATTTAGTTCTTTATTTTGCATATACTTTGTTTATCATCATTTACTTACCTTGTAAAATAAACACTGTTATTGTGCAATAATTGGTTGTTCGTCTGCTCTATTGCCACCACCATTCATAAAGGGGTCATAAAATTCTAAATGTTGCTGTAACCATAGCGTTCCGATCTTAATTCACCGTAACATACAGTCATTCAAAATTTGGGTTTTTATTCCTCTGTTCTTGTAACACGGGTTTAATACAGGAACGAATCATTTATGAATAATGTGTTGTTTTGGTCATTATAAAATAATTTATAAAAAGACATGAAAAAAAAAAAAAAAAAAAAAAAACTCAGGATGCCCACACACTGTCAAAACTGCTGGGTTCCACACAATCAAATTGTGTTGGAACAACATATAGGAATTAAGTTAACTTAATTTAAGTGGAACATAATTGTGATTTAATTGAAGATAAAACAATTAAGTTGTTCCAATCGCTTAAATAGCTTAAGTCACGTGACCTGGGTGTTAGAAACACTTTAAAGCAGAGAAAACTAGGGCCAACGTGCCAAAGTTGGCTCATGGTAACTTAATTTGGCCCACCATCCCATCTGAGTAGAGAGTGAGAATGATGGGAAAGGTTGGAGCAAATGCCTTTAAAGGAGATCGTAATTTCTAATTTAACTTAACCTTTTTGCTTTGTTTTATTGCTGAGTTACAAAAAAGCTAACTGAAAGTAAAATGTTACAATTACATGTTTATGAATGAATTTGACTTTTAAAAAATAAAAAAATACTGTCACTCGACAGCTAGAGGACAATGCAAAAGACATCAGCGAACAAATCAAGGCAAAAACAGGAGCAGCTTGACTAGCGTAAGCCTGTTCTGTTATAAATGTTTTTAACTGTAATAAGTTCATTATAAAAAATTAAAAGTTATAAACTGCATTATGTAATATAAGGCAATGTTTTCTAGTTATTTTAATATATTAAATAAATTAGGATATTACCCATGGCAAATTTAATGCAACAGTTTGCTAGATTTACCTTCGGCCCACCACATTCAATCAAGTTTGGCTTTTGGCCCTTCGTAAGAAAAAGTTTGGGCACCCCTGCTTTAAAGCAATGTTTTATAAAATCTGCGCTTCATTAACAACGCATCATTCATCCCTAGTTTCATTGCTTGCCTTCAGATGGACATGTTACACCTGAACCAATAATTTTTTTCACTTCCCTTTTTTTTAACAGTTACTTGTAGCCACCTACTGGATAATGATGCAATATCTTTATTTACATGTTTATATTTGTATAAACTGTTATATTACTATAAATTGTTACCCTAGCACTTCTGTGATAATTAGATTTTCTGTAACACAGAAATTACAATACTGGTTAAGGATTTTATTAGACAACCTTATGTCATCATGTCATCTAGATTCAAACACAGACAAGTAATCATGTAATCTCCACATATAAAGAAGCAAAATTATGACAAGCAAACCAATGGAGCCATCAACCAATATAGCCATGCTTCTGGGAAAGAGCATGATCGCTGACGAACATGTGATGAGAACTGACGCACACAATCCTCTGAGAATCAACAGGTGTAACCAAAAATACCTTTACTCCTATAGTGAAGCTGAACCGGGTTCATACAGAGCTGAGAGCCTGTTATTATCTCATACAACAACCCCTAAGTGCAGTGACCTCGCTAATAACTGCTTTCAGACTGGTCAGAGCGACGCAGAGATCGCATTGTCTTTATGATATAAAACGCAGCACTCACCAGCGACCTCCACAATGTCTCCAGGCACGATGTCTTTGGCTTTGATCCTTTGCACAGACTTCCTGTCCTGACGGTACACCTTGCCCATCTCTGGCTCGTACTCTTTAAGGGCTTCAATGGCATTTTCTGCATTACGTTCCTGAGATGTACAATATAAAACCAGATGAGAAAATAAATACTTAATTAATTAATAAAAATTAATATAATTAAAAATTAAAATAAATAAATAGATAGATAAATCAAATGAAAAAATAAAAAATAAATAAAAAATATAAACGAATAAATATAAAAATAAATAATAATAATAATAATATCTATCCATCTATCTACACACAAATAAATAAATATAAAACAAATAAAAAAAATAAATATAAATAAAAATACATAAATAAAACACACACACACACACACAAAACTGCTATAGTTACATCTATCAACATTGAATTGTCATTTAACACTTTTAATTCATACTCCTATTTTATTATTCTCCGTCACCTAATTTTGGTACAAAAACACCAAAACCCATCCTTCTAAAATCCAAAATCTTAGAACCATCTGTGTATACTTCAGTACATTCTTTATATTTTTTTTGTGCTCCTTTGTTCTTGTTTCATGTTTTCATTGGTTAATTTTAGTCATGCGTCTTGATCCTCATTGGCTGTCCTATTTTATTATTCTCTGTAATGCATCCGACCAACTGTGATTGGTAAATTAGTCATACCGCTTGCATATTATTGTTTTTTTGACTTATTTAAAAAAAATAATAATACATTTTTTTTTAAATGTTATAAAAATAAATAAATAAACACACTAATATATATATATATATATATATATATATATATATATATATATATATATATATATATATATATATATATATATATATATATATATATATATATATATATATGTATATAATATCCTTTGTGTAATGCATTTAAACAACTGTGATTAGTCATATCACTAGCATATTATTGCTTTTTTGATAATTTTTGACTTTTTTTATTATTATTTATAAATCAATCAATCTATCTATCTATCTACAGTTGAAGTCAGAATTATTAGCCCCTCTTAATTATTAGCCCCCCAGTTTATTTTTTTTCCGCCAATTTCTGTTTAACGGAGAGAAGATTTTTTCAACATTTCTAATTATAATAGTTTTAATAACTCATTTCTAATAACTGATTTATTTTATCTTTGTCATGATGACAGTAAATAATATTTGACTAGATATTTTTCCAGACACTTCTATACAGCTTAAAGCAGGGGTGCTCAACCCTAATCCTGGCGATCGACCTTCCTGCAGTTTTCAGTAGCAGCCCTTATCAAACACACCTGCCTGTAATTATCAAGTGCTCCTCACGTTCTAAATAATTGGTTCAGGTGTGTTTGATCAGGGTTGGAGCTGAAATCAGCGGGAAGGTCGATCGCCAGGAACAGGGTTGAGCACCCCTGGCTTAAAGTGACATTTAAAGGCTTAACTAGGTTAATTAGGTCAACTAGGCAGGTTAGGGTAATTAGGCAAGCTATTGTATAATGATGGTTTGTTCTGTAGACTATTGAAAAAAAAATATAGCTTAAAGGGGCTAATAATTTTGAATGTTTTTTTTTTTTAAATTGAAAACTGCTTTAATTCTAGCTGAAATAAAATAAGACTTTCTTCAGAAAAAAACAAAATATTATCAGACATACTGTGAAAATTTCACAGTATACTGTGAGAGAGATTTTTTTTCTTCATAATATTTTATATTAATTTCATTTTTGTCATTCATTTGATGGGGAAAAATCCTATTTATCCATTTCATAATCTGTCATTTTATAAATGGAATATAAAATAGATTGTCTATTTTGTGCTTGTTTGTGTGTTTGAATAGATAAGCATTGGTATCTGATTTTACTTTAAAATAAATAAAAATGTTCTTTTCTTTCCAGATCAGTTTTCCTAATCCAACTATAAAATCTCTCTCTCTCTCATATGTATGCATGCAGTATAGCATGCAGTTGACGAACTAATTATTATCTTATGAGTTACATACTTTTGTTTTATGCTGCTTTGATTACTTCTACAACTTCCAATTTCTAAGTTGTTTTGGATAAAAGCATCTGCAAAATGATTTAACATAACTTTAAACACACATACTCCTATTTCTATTAGGGTTTGGGACAAGTCTGATCAATCACAATGGTGAAAAAAACGCATTGACAACATTAGATATTTCAATTAATAAAGATACACAATAAGTTCACTGACCTGCCAAACGCCGACGATGGCATTAGCTATAAGAATCAGTAAGATTACAAAAGGCTCCACAAAGGCAGTGATAGTTTCCTCTCCCTCCTCGAACCAGGCTAATACCTGCAGACAAAAAAAGTCATGTCACAGCACGTCCTGTTACATCTAATCAAGCGTTTCACATTCAAAACACCCTGTGGATATTTCAAGACTAGAGGATCAAGATTCGAGACGAGACACGCAAGTGACATTTTCCCTTAGAAGCCAAATGAGATTCTGTTTGGACTGCATAAAGGGCATGATCTGAAACCAGTTTAAACTTGAAGGGGAATAAAAACCAAGCTGTATGTTTTAATGACTGGAGATTACACTGCAGTCACAGCACGGCATCTTTTATTTCCCTAATTTACATACGTTTTTATATACAAGCTCTAGCTAAAATAGGAAGCTACAAACGTTTACTTTCCCTCAAGTCATTAAGCATACACTTTTATTGCAACTTGGAGAACAGTTTTGCTTGCCAATGAAGTGGTGAAATTTTGCAGCTATTTTTTTCTCCACTCAGATAAACTAAAATCTTTGTGGTTCTCATGAGAGCTGCTGGTCTGTCTGTGGAAATGAAAGGCCAGTAACTGAAGGTCAGAGGCCTAATTTGGCCGGCAGAGATGCCCTCTTACACAGCCAAGTATGAGACAGCTGTCAAATCACAGAGTCCAACACCTCAGTATCTCTGCTGGCATACCTCTCTACTTCAACCCGACCAGCCAGTTTCATCAGCTGCTGTATGAACTGTACAATCTTCTTGGGTAGACAAAACATGAGGACCAACCATCTGACCATTACTTTGATTTTAGAAATTATATTTTGTTATGAAAATACTTAAAATCTTTTAAAATTAAATGAAAGTATATTCAAATTAATATATTGTTGTGATATAGGAATTAATATCTAAAACATAAATTAATATTTCAATAAATAGTAATGCATTTAACTTACATACTTTTATTAAATGTGAAGTATTATTAATATTAATATTATTATTATCCAATGTGTACAGTAAATTATAATAATAAATGATAAGAATTAATGTTATTCACCTTATTCTCCGCGTACGAGCAGGCGCAGCCATTTGAAACTTTTTTCTGCCGTTTATTATTCCTAGTCAATCGGAAGTTCTAAAATAATCGCAAAAACGAGACACTTCCGCATTGAAGAATAAGGTCCATATATAATAAATATGCCAATAATTTTGTAACACTGCTCACCTTTATCATCATAGTGTTGAAATATTAGTAGATTATATTATTATTATTATTAAAAATAACGATTGTGGCGCCAATGGCCTAGTGGTTAGCGCGTTGACGCATAGCACCAAGGTGCTCACGGCGACCAGAGTTCGATTCCCAGCTCGAGGTCCTTTGCCAATCCTTCCCCTATCTTTGCTCCCCACACTTTCCTGTCTGTAAAATCTCCACTGTCCTATCCCAATAAAAGTGAAAACCCCTAAAAATTATTATATATATATAAAAAAAAAAAAAAAATAATAATAATAATAATAATAATAATAATAATAATAATAATAACAACAACAACAACGACGAGATAATAATAATAATAATAATAATAATAATAATAATAATAATAATAACAAACACAACAATATAAAAAAATTATTTTAATATACATCTTAATTATTAATAGCTTTTAATATAAATTAATGTAATCATTTAACAATTTAGTACATGCTATTAAATGTGATTTACAAAAAATATTATTATTATTATTATTATTATTATTATTATTATGTATTAATAATATTATATCATAATATTATATAATATATATATTATATATAATAATAATCATAATAAACAACATTTAAAAAAAAATACACATCTTAATTATTAATAGCTTTTAATATAAATTATGTAATCATTTAACAATTTACTATATGCAATTGAATGTGATTTACAAAAAGTATTTTTAATAATTATAATAATAATTATAATAATAATAATAATAATAATAATAATTACAAAAAAGTAAATGAGCAAATATTTAATTGCATATAATAAACTTAAGTAATTAAAAAAGTATATTAACAGCTATTTAAAATTAAGATGTATATTAAAATTAAATATTAAAATGTGCATTATATACAGTTGAAGTCAGAATTATTAGCCCCCCTTTTGAATTTTTTTTTTCTTTTTAAAATATTTCCCAAATGATGTTTAACAGAGCAAAGAAATTTTCACAGTATGTCTGATAATGTTTTTTCTTCTAGAGAAAGTATTATTTTTTAATTTCGACTAGAATAAAAGCATCTTTATATTTTTTTTAAAACCATTTTAAGGTCAGAATTATTAGCCCCTTTAAGCTACCATTGTTATACAATGACTTGCCTAATTACCCTAACCTGCCTAGTTAACCTAATTAACTTAGTTAAGCATTTAAATGTCACTTTAAGCTGTATAGAAGTGTCTTGAAAAATATTATTTACTGTCATCATGACAAAGATAAAATAAATCAGTAATTAGAAATGAGTTATTAAAACTATTATGTTTAGAAATGTGTTGAAAAAATCTGCTCTCCGTTAATCAGAAATTGGGGGGGAAAAAATAAACAGTGGGGCTCATAATTCAGAGGGGCTAATAATTCTGACTTCAACTGTACATATACACATAATATATAAATGTACATATGTGGACAAATTAACATACATTTTAATATAAAGACGAAGGTAAACTGCACACTTGCAAAGTTTGAACCTACAACCTTTTATTTTGTAAGATCTTGAACTACTAACACCACCTCTATATAATACATTGATCTCATACATAAATCTGCTTGACAGCCTGACCTTACCACCCCTTCAAATCTCCAAGCAAACAACCACATGTCTTTTCATTCAGTGGTAAACGATCCAGGCCCATTCATCAAGAGGTCCTTAACCCCCAGCCATAAAACAGCAGCGCACTACCAAGACGTCTCATTTGGCAGCTAGTGACAGACACTCAATCTCACTGAATGCTGTTGTCACCATTCCTAAGAAGTTGCGCTTCCTCAGCCGTTTAGCCCTTCTGATCTGCGAGTAACCAAAGACGCGGTGACTAAGCTAACAAGACATCTTCACTTTCACAGCTCCTCCGGCTGCTTATTTGAGTGCATGCAATTGCCGTGCTTCCTTTCTAGTGTAAAGCCATCAACACCTGACACGAATATGTACTGAGAAGCGGCTGACCATATTTGCACTCCAAGAATATCACACAACTATAATAATTACAGAAATTTGCCAGAACATGTACTTACAAAAGATATGCAAGCTGCCAGTAGAAGAATCCGCACAAGTAAATCTTCAAACTGCTCAATGACAAGCTCCCATATTGACTTTCCTGTCGAACATTTAAATCAGTCATTTCAGAATCAGACAAGAAGTGCAATTAACAACATGCTATAGGATTATGAATGAATTATTACCTTCCTCTGCAGGCAACTCTGTGTGGGTTATTGAATGATATGAAAAACAAAAAGCATAAAGTTACAAAAATGCACTATATATTGTGTATATATAGTGTGCATATATAGATTCATAAGCATTAAACATTGACTAAAATACACTTAATTACTCATGAAAACCTGTCTCCGAATGAGAAAGATATATACAGATAGACAGGCAGACAGACACATACGTACATACAAACTACAAAGATTCAATACATAGATAGATACTGTAGATAGATACTTTAGATCCAATACTATAGATACGATACTATAGATACTGTAGATAAATACTATAGATAGATATGATACATAGATAGCTAGATATGATACAGATACAATACAATACATAGATAGATGGATAGATACTGTAGATATTTACTATAGATACGATACTATAGATACGATACACAGATAGATAGATACGATACATAGACTCGATACACAGCTAGATACAATACTATAGATAGCCAGATAGATAGATAGAATACAGATACAATAGATAGATAGATAGATAGATACGATACATAGATAGCTAGATACGATATATAGATAGCTAGATATGATACAATACATAGATTGATGATGTAGATATTTACTATAGATACGATACATAGATTCAATACTATAAATAGCTAGATAGCTAGATAGAATACACACAGATACAATACTATAGATATGATACGATAGATAGATAGATAGATAGATAGATAGATAGATAGATAGATAGATAGATAGATAGATAGATAGATAGATAGATAGATAGATAGATAGATAGATAGATAGATAGATAGATAGATAGATAGATAGATAGATAGATAGATAGATAGATAGATAGATAGACCGACGGACGGAGGGAAGATAGATAGATAAATAGATAGACAGACAGAGAGACAGATAGACAGATAGATACTGTGGATAGACAGACAGACAGACAGATACTGTGGATAGACAGATAGACCGACGAACGGACGGAGGGAGGGAAGGAAGGAGGGAGGAAGGGATGGAAGATAGATAGATAAATAGATAGACAGACAGACAGATAGACACTGTGGACAGACAGACAGACAGACAGACAGACAGACAGACAGACAGACAGACAGACAGGAATAAATATTTGATTCAAATCCAAAAGAGGGAATTTGGCACATGCAATGAAACCTTTACGAGCTGTTCCGCTGACAGGAATATTTTCATCCACGTTTTAATTTAAGAAAAAACAATGAAAGATGATGCTTTGATTGTCACATAACAAACAGGTGAGATTATAGCATCTCTTTCAGTTTAATTCTGTTGAGAAAAAAAGCATATGGCAAGCCGTTTTAACATTTATTTTTACATAAAGCTAACCAGTATCCATTATATTCAATTATTCACTATTTTGCATTCCCTGTTTACTAATCACTATGAACACTAAGAGAAGTATTATCCCATCATTAGTGATGGCTTTTCCAGATTTCTTGTTGATGATTTCTATGACCAACTAGTTTGTAGCCCAAGGACTTGCTTACACTAATCAGTTTTCATTTAAAAACTCATATTTCTTCGCTCTGTTTTTACACCAATTCACACAAATGTGGCATTCGCTGAATTACTCAATCGTAAGTTGCTTTTTGAACAAAAGCGTCTGCTAAATTACTAAATGTAAAGCTGGTCAGACGGCATATTTTCCATTAAATAAAAATGATTATTAACATTAAAATATTTGTTTACAGTAGATGCAACAAATGCACTGTTTAAAATATTATTTACAGGATATGCAGGAGTTATTTTATTTAGAAGAGATGCTGCTTATTTTCTACTTTTAATATGAAAAACATTGAAAATAACTTATTTTGTTTCCAAAAGTGCAGTTTTTTTATTTTCACTTTTTTTATAAGAAAAGCTCATTTAGGCAATGCGTGTTTTAATTTCAGTTGTTCACTGTTGATGCTCAATAAATAATCATAGATAGTAGATAGTGTGCGTTTCCTTCAATTACTCAAAAATTAAGTAATGCACCCTTCATTCAGAAATCTCTCACTGGTAATATGTTAGCATATTTACTCTACAAAAACTTGTCAGTGAACTATGAGGGCAAAAAAACTAAAATAAACAAATAAAATAATCGTTTATTAATCATAATAGAGTTAAAATTTTCAATTAATCGAGGTTTAGATTTTACACCAAATCGCCCAGCCCTATTACATACGCCATACAGCTGCAACTACTTTTTCCACTTTGCATATGTAACGGCTATTCAGAATAACTGCTTATGACTTAATAGTAAAATTAAAAATACAAGGAACAAATTGGATATTAGGTATGGGCTGGTAAAAGATTCTGATTAGACATGGGTAGGGCCAGACGGAATCTGCGGACATTTTTTGCTATTTCTGCGGAGAATTTTGGTGAAAATCTGCGGATTTCTGCGGAATTGTTTTGGGAGTGTCATAACTAAAACCTTAATATGTTAAATAAAAAATAATATCTTTTTAACTTGTATTTAATGTTTAAAATGCAAATCCAACTAGAACAACTGTAAATAGTTAACTTTAAATAAATAAACAGAATTAATGATGGGCTAAAAATCTGCGGAAATCTGCGGAAAATCTGCAGAAAATCTGCGGAATTCTGCGCGCGCAGATTCCGTGTGGGCCTATGGGCAATAACCGTTTTCAAGGTATACTGCGTTTCGGAAAAGTCAACGATTTAAAACAGTCACAGTTTTCTGCTATACTGTGCCTAAGGTATGTATACAATTTTTTTATTTATGTTTTTTATTTTTAGGACAGCAGTATCTTTAGCAGAAAAGATATCTAAAGATGCTGATTTAAATTGTAAAAAAAATCTGTTTTTGAAACTGAAATGAAGTGAAGACAGCCAGAAGTCAATAATTCATTTAGGCTGACATGTTTATCTTCCAAAATATTTTAAATGTTTCTCAAAATAAAATATATTGTGTTCAAAAGGGAAAAGAAGTTTTTGTTTTAACCAGACATTAAAAAAAAATAATATTTCAGAGCAGTAAGCACAATACCGTGAAACCGTGATATCTTTATCCAAGGTTATCAGCCCATGCCATATTCTAACGGTATGATAACCTTGGATAAAGATATCACGGTTTCACGGTATTGTGCTTACTGCTCTAATATATATATATATATTTTTTTAAATGTCTGGGTGAAAACCAAAAACTTTTTTCCCCTTTGAACACAATATATTTTATTTTGAGAAACATTTAAAATATTTTGGAGCAGTAAACATGTCAGGCTAAATAATATAAATGAATCATTGACCTCTGCTGTCTTCATTAGTTTCAAAAACACAGATTTCTTTACAATTTAAAACAGAGTGTATGGGTATCTTTTCTGCTGAAGATACTGTTGTCCTAAAAAAAAACATAAATAAAAATAATCTTACACATACCTTTGGAACGGTATAGCAGAAAATATTGGCGGCTTTAAAACGTTGACTTTTTCAAACCGCGGTATACCTTCAAAACGGTTATCGTTCCATGCCTACTGGATGCTCTAACAATTTTGTACATGGAAAGCTCAAACGTAATGACCAAGTGAAGAAAATTAAAAGGTAAACAAACATACTAATAACAATGGGATTGCTTACTGGGGGGGAAAAATCTACAGCAGAAGCAGTTGGTTTTAACTAAAATTAATGTTACAGCGGCTTGCCATAAAGCGTGTTTGATGACGTCAGCTGTTTCGGACGCTCCTGCCGGCTGATTGCAACAAATGTAAAACAATTTCATGTCAACTTCAGCTGGTTGACATGGCGCTGAAGAACACAATGTATCAGACGTACCGTTAGGACCCCATTTGTCTCTACTCCTTTTCACCTGGTCTAAAGTCAGTCCCGTGCTCTCGTTGACGCTGAAATTACTATAAACTTCTTCCACACTCTTAGTGTGAGCGTTCTCCATGGTTAGATGGGAAGAGAATCCCGCTCAAGTCAAGAAATCTGCCTTGTTTACAAAAAAAAAGAAAGAACAAAAATATAAGAATATGCCTATGAGTGACACATGCATTGACATCCACAATGAACAACATATGTGGAAAGTTGAGACGGGCAAATGCACCTTCCAGGAGTCTTATCCAAACAGTCTTCTTCTTGTCCCCCAAAGAACTGTGTGTCAGTGAAAGCCAAAAGAAAAGCTCCTTGCTTAGTACATCACAATCAGCCCCCGTCCAAGCCTCTGCCTGCCTGGAAATGTGACGTTCGACCCCTTTCGCCGTCCTTCTCGTCCGTTCACTGGTGCTGGAAGCGGCGTTTACTCTTGTTTTATTGCAGGAGACTCAATACTGCCTCGCTGCCGCATGTGGAGCACGCTGATTGGACAGCGCGCGTCCGCGGAGCCCTTCAACATCCAACCAATAGTCCTTGGCTCGATTCAGCGCTGACGTATGTGGAGCAGCAGCTTGTTTATTGGTGTGTCGTTCTGTCACTCAAAGCAGTTGATATAACTTTTGCCCCGCCCCTCAGTCGCAGGTAGACGTTTGAACGCACAGGTGAAGTGTTCTTGGAAAGCTGTCTGCACGTGTACTTTGCCGTTTCGTTTTGTTTTTAACCCATTAAAAGTCACCGTCGCACAGATGGAACTTTTTCCTGTACATATGTTTTTTTTTGTCTAAACCTTCTCTTGATAAACTATATATCACGTGCATATATCGTTTTCAAGTCTGAACTTACAAAATGGGGTGAGGGTTAAGGTGTTGATATACACTGTGTGTTAATATTTTTTATTTATTTATTTATTTTTATTTAAACAACAGCAAATATACAAATTAAACATGACATCCAAATAATACAAATGTAACTAGCATAAAATAAACAAAAAACTAAATTACATAATTAAAATAAATAAAAACACAACTTCAATATAGAAACCTTTACAAATGACAATATAACTAAAGGATTATATAACCTACCCAATTGACAGCAAGTTTACTATTCAACTAACTTCAACTCCTTTGTAACTAAAATTGTATCTTGACATTTCTTGTTATTAATATACTGGAGCGAGTCTATATATATATATATATATATATATATATATATATATATATATATATATATATATATATATATAAATGAAAATCTATAATAGAAGCCTTTAAACAAGGTTTAGAATTATTCAATCTACATTTATGAATATGAAATTTACCAAATAAAAATAATAAAATATAAAACATAAAATAAAATATATCATCTTTGGGGGTCAAATTACATCTAAAACCTGATTATTATTTTTTTTGGACAACAATAGGTCATCCCAAAACTTCTTTGAATGTTGACATTCATAAAATGACCAAAGACTCTGGATGATCTAAACAGAATGAGCAACTTCCATCAGTCTGCATAAATTTAGATAATGTACAATTGCTAACATAAATCTTAAGTATTTTTAAATGCAGTTCCGTTTATTACTTATGCAGAAACGAAAAGGAAGCAACCAAGCTTTTTTCCACACAATATCTTCAAAACAAACATTCCAAAAAAACATTTCTCCAAAATCCAAAGTTAAAATCCTTTATCTTTTCTTGGCCCTTGAAGAATTTGCTTTCTTAAATGATGATGCTTATTTCTCCAAACAAATTGTATAAATAAATCGTTAATTTTTTTTTACAGATAGCGTCTTGAACAAAAAGAGATAAAACCGGGTAATCAAATATCTATGTATAAACAAATAATATAAACAAATATAATAAACAAATATAGTGTTAATATAGAGTGTTAATATGTGTACCTGTGACGTAGTTGTCATTTCAGATAGTTGTCTAGATTAAATGTTTAAAAATACATGGTTCAAAAATGTTTTTTTTTAAATAATAATATAAATAATACAAATTTCAACAATCAAATACAGTGTTGGGGGTAATGCATTACAAATAACACGAGTTAGCTAATAATAATACTTTTCTACGTAATAAGTAAAGTAACTTTAAAAGTTACTTTTTAAAAATGTAACGCGAGATACTTTTCAGTTTACTTAATTCATTATTTTAAAATAAGTTGCTGAATTAAAATGATCATAGTCACGATGAATTCCGCACGCAATGAGAGAATGCAGGAACAGGCAGAAAGGAAGATGGCAGAGACTTACATTTCTGTGATAGAAATATTCTCATGTTGAACACATGAAAGAAAAGGAAAAGAGGATTATCTGAATGGACAGTGATTTTACTTTTTAATAAGACAAAAATAGTAGCAAACATGTTTGTTTGTTTTTAAAGGTAAATGAAGGTTATACAGTGTGTTGTTCATTGCAGAGCTCCCCTATTAAGAAGAAAAAAAACCCCTGCAAGTTCTGAAAGAGATCAAGCCTCAGCCAGGTCAGAAAAAGTAATGCAAAAGTAATTCAAAAGTAACGTAACGCATTACTTATCAAAAAAGGTAACTAAGTAACGCAACTAGTTAATTTTTTTGGGGAGTAACTCAATATTGTAATGCATTACTTACTGTTAAATTCTTATTATTAGCCGGCAGCTAGCTCTCTGCTACTCTCACATGGTCCCCCACTGAAGCTAAGCAGGGCTGCGCCTGGTCAGTACCTGGATGGGAGACCACATGGGAAAGCTAGGTTGCTGCCGGAAGTGGTGTTGGTGAGGCCAGCAGGGGGCGCTCAACTTGCGGTCTGTGTGAGTCCTAATGCCCCAGTATAGTGAAGGGGACTCTATACTACTTAGTGAGTGCCATCTTCCAGATGAGACATTAAACCTACAGTAGGTTACTAGGAAAATATTAGGAAACCGATTGCCTTAAAATCATCAAGTAAGCTGAAGTAAAACATTTAAGTAAAGACAAAAACCAATACCTTACTCACTCCCAGGGCCATTTATATCGAAGTTGATATTTAGCCACACCATGTTGGTGTTTCGTAACGTCTAATTTTCCAACGCTCAACCCCCAACCTGAAGGACCAGGACATACACACACATAAACTACAGACAATTTAGCTTACCAATTCACTTATAACTCCACACAGAAAGGCCAACTGACCCAGCCGGGGCTTGAACCAGCGACCTTCTTGCTGTGAGGTGACAGCGCTTCCCACTGCGCCACCTGTTTTCCCTCATTAACATGCTTTTGACACATGACCACTCAAAAGTTGTAAATACATAATATTGTAAGTCAAGATTACTTGAATCTCTTTAGTTTAACAACTTGATGTGCTAAAAAGTTGGGATTACTTGTTTAATATTGTAAGGTGAACAAACTTATTCATAAGTTAACTGCACTTAATTTTATTAGTGCGAACAGCTATTACTTTTTATAGTGTAGGCATTTAATCGACAAAATCACTTTTATAAAAGTACTTTGATGCAAATACCAAAAAAATCAAGTCTTTGACCCAAATTCATACAAAAAAAAAAATTACTGTGATGTTTTCAATGTGTGAATCTAAATTTTTTTATATTTATGTGACTGACTGAAATGATTAGGAAAGTTGTGTTAATCTGAATATATAAGCATAGAAGAAAATGTTCAATGTTGGCGGCACAGTGGCTCAGTGGTTAGCACCATCGCCTCACAGCAAGAAGGTTGCTAGTTTGAGGCCCAACTGGGCCATTAGGCCTTTCTAAGTGGAGTTTGCATGTTCTCCCCGTGTTCTGTGCATTGGGTAAACAAAAACTGTGTAAAACCAGAATAGTTAATGGTTCATTCCACTGTGGTGACCCCTGATAAACAAGGGACTAAGCCAGGGGTGGGCAAACTCGGTCCTGTACAGTTTAGCTCCAACTTTGATCTAACACACTTGCTTATAGATAATTAGTGATTTTGGAGAGACTGATTAGCATGTTCAGGTGTGTTTGATTAGAGTTGGAGCTAAACTATGCAGAACACCTGCCCTCCAGGACCGAGTTTGCCCACCCCTGGACTAAGCCAAAGGAAAATAAATGAATGAATGTTCAGTGTGAAACTACAGTATTTCTGTACTTTTTTAATCAGCAGTATAAAACTGTACACATGAAATCAGTGTGAGTACAAATATAACATTTGTAATAATCATTATCACTTCATTCACCCCTTAGAAAGGTAAAACTAGTCAAATTTAAGCCACTGCATTGTTGCTAAACCATTCGGAGTAAGAATGACTGTATTAAATCATGTCAAGCTTCCAGATGTCTGATACTGCAGACACACAGATTTATAACAGTAAGCAAGAATGCACTGCTCACACCTACTCAGGGTGACCCATGCATATTATTATTTCATTAATGAATAAATGAATGAATTACCACCCTAGAGCTCCACCATATCCATTTTTATGGTAAGAATCAATTTATATCTAATTATAGGTAAGAGTCATATTGATTCTCATGACGTTCTGGATGGATGGATGCACTAGACAGAGAGAGAAGACAGTAAGTTGTATTAGACATTCTAGAAAGTACTAAAAGAATGGTGCCTGAAGCTGCAGGACCAATATTTAAAATCTGAACTATATTACAATATGATTTACGATATGTTTGGAACTTTTTTAAAACATCTTTTCAAACAAAACAAGTTTAAATAAAACTTATAGTGAATACGGAACTTGTGTATGATGACGGCATAACTGAGTAAGTTTACTATGCCAGAGCAACAAAAGGAGATCCAACTGAAGTCCTAAATTGGACAGCTCTTCTGCCCAAGGTCATGGCTGTTGTTTCCCAAAATAACTTTGAGCGTGAACGCATCATCCAAGTGTAGCACTTTGTACTGCATTATCTTTGGACACACAGACCGGAGCTCTGTTCCTAAAGACGTGTCAAAACTGAGACGAAGGACTTGTTGGACGTTAGTGCATCTAAGAGTTTGAACTCTGTTATCCAAGCAGTCCTTAAGATGTTTTTTTTTTCCACACAACACATCTGCATATTTAACATTCATTCATTCATTTTCTTGTCGGCTTTGTCCCTTGCGGGGTCGCCACAGCGGAATGAACCGCCAACTTATCCAGCACGATTTTACGCAGCGGATGCCCTTCCAGCCGCAACCCATCTCTGGGAACTTCCACACACACATTCACACTCATACACTACGGACAATTTAGCTTACCCAATTCACCTGTACTGCATGTCTTTGGACTGTGGGGGAAACCGGAGCACCCGGAGGAAACCCACGCGAACCCAGGGAGAACATGCAAACTCCACACAGAAACGCCAACTGACCCAGCCCAGCCGAGGTTCGAACCTGCGACCCAGCGACGTTCTTGCTGTGAGGCAACAGCACTACCTACTGCGCCACTGGGTTGCCCCATATTTAACATATACAATGATTTTATATTAGACAATCCTCAGTGTGTTCTTTCACCACTTTGTTCTTTATATATATATATATATATATATATATATATATATATATATATATATATATATATATATATACTGTATATACACATATATACAACAGTTCTGTCTGGTTCTTGAATCTGATTGGCTGATAGGCGTGCGATATTCTGCCAGTAACAGCACTCGTCCAGCCTCTTAACCCTTCACCCTTGTGTATTACTCCGCCCACATACAGCAACAAGCAGAGGACACTCTACAGTTTGACAAATATGGCTGCTGTTAGGCAACATAATGTACTTTTTGAGGCTTTTTAGTCGAGAATGTAGTTGTTTAGATTGCAACTATGCAGTTTATTTATAAGGAAAGTGCCTATTTTAAAATATTTATAATTTCAGACAACAGTCTTTGAGCAAAGGCGGTTGACAATGTTCATCCACAAGATGGCGGCAGAGACCGCACATTATTAAACAGGTAAATGACTTTCTAAGTTGATCTCTTTCTTTTGTATGTTGTAGTGCTGTATTTATACCATAGTAATATTGTAAATATTGCAACAGAGAAATACTAGGAAATCTCTGTAGATTGGGATGGCGTTCAGCCTTCTAATCTTAAAATGTGAGCAAAATCACCTGTTTTGTCTTCACTTTAGACATTACGCTAGAGAATCATTCAAATACTAGCTCTAAAGTAACGGTGAAATAGCAACTGTTTCTGCTGTCCTGAGCTCAGCTGCAGATATGAAGTAATGGTGGAAGAAAGTAGTTCCTCTTACAAAAGGGTTTTGAGACTCTCTGTGTTTGAGTTTCTTTTTATATACACGATTATGCCGTCAAACTGTTGTATAAATGCAATATCACACTCGTAGCAGTGCGATGTGGCTGTATATCATCACTGGTGGGACACAAAGGTACCATCCATCCATACATACATACATACCATACATACTATACATACATCCATACATACATACATACATACATACATACTCACACATACATATATATATATATATATATATATATATATATATATATATATATATATATATATATATATATATATATATATATATATATATATATATATATACATACATACAGTATATATATATATATATATATATATATATATATATATATATATATATATATATATATATATATATATATATATATATATATACAGTATATATATATATATATATATATATATATATATATATATATATATATCAATATATTGAGTTAAGAAACCACTAGATTTACAATGTATAGTTACTCAAAGTCTTTTTTTTATTCTGTTACCTACTGATGACATTTTTTCCAAAACTTTTCAAACAACAATGCTTTCATTTAGAGCATTTCCTTGCTTGAAATAACAAAAATGCCATGTTTTCAGAAATGTTTATATACAGAACAAACAAAACAATGCTCTAATGACAATAGTTTTATTTGAAATTTGAAACAAATGTTATCAGGTATTTATAGAATGAAACAAATATGAACAATTCACTCAAACCCACATCTAATACAGATACAGATAAACTGAGAATTTTGAAGTGGTCTCTTAAAGGAACAGTCAAAATTCTGTCATCATTTACTGATCCTTTACTTGTTCCAAATATGTTTAATTTCTTTCTTCTGAAATTATCTGAAGAAATTAAATTCACAAATGAAGATATACTTAAGAATTCTACAAAAAAAAAAACAGTCATTGACTTCCATAGCATTTTTTCTTCCTACTATGGATGTCAATGGCTGCTTTTTTCAACATTCTTCAAAATATCTTGTTTTGTGTTCAGAAGAAAGATATTTATAAAAGTTTAAAACCACTTGGATGTGAGTAAATGTAAAAAACTACCATATTAAATTTAGAATTTTCCCTAGTTTTTTCTAATAATCAATGACAAAAAGGGGCAATATTTACAAGGCAAATGGCATCACAGAACCAGCATATCCTTGCCAACATCCTGGATGACGTGCCCAATAGGCGCCTGGCTCTGAGCCTTGAGGTAGCACTGTTTCTTGCACTCCAGCAGCGTCTCCAGATCCTTCCACATCTTCATCTGTCTCATATTGGGCTCCTGGTTCTCTCGCACCTGCTTCACCTGCTGACGGAGAACCTGCGAGTCCACAGAGACACAATGTTCTACTGTATGTATTCAGATGCTAACTGCACACCAATGTTATTTACATATGTAAAGCTTGGTTGGTGCACAAAAACTGACCCCATGATACCATATCCAAATTTCAAATTTCTATTAAAAGATCCTGTGAAGTGCTTTGAAATGTGCCTTTTTATTCGATGTTTGACGTAATTAACTCAAACACGAAGAAAGGGTTGGACATAGTGTAGCTCCTCCCCTTTTTATAAACCAGCCAATAGTGTTTTGCTTTATCACTGCTCTGCCATTGAGAGTGGTTGAGCTTAATGTGAATGTGAAGCCTCTTGAAGGGGGCGGGGCATGTCAGATACTAAAGAGCATTTAATTGGTCATGATTTGATGAGAAACTGAAGTATGAGGTGACGTAAAAAAAACATTGATTCATTTAGCCGGAAGTGACAAACAACAAGCCTTACATGTTTATATCAGTTGTATATCTTCTAAATGCAAATTGTGTCACTGTTTTGGAGCACACTAGCTTATAGATATCCTAAAAACTAACAATACTGATACTAACATCTAAAAAACTTTAAAATCAAACAAAAAGTGCTCAGGGGTAGCTTAATTAATGTATCGGTGGTATTTGGGTAAGGGATTCATCAAAATAAACAGAAAAAGAAAGTCCAAGGCACTCGAAAATGTGGAAAAAATATTTGAAAAGGCTTTTTTTAATGTCTTTTCCACATTTTTCGAGTGCTTTGGACTTTCTTATGCTATCTAAAAAACTTTATTTAAATTTTATGGGACCTGAAGTGCTGTGAAATGCACAGCTTTGTTCAATGTGTGACATAATTTCAATTCATGCATGACAAGGTGGGGCATATCAAGTAGCCCCTCCCCTTTTTTTGAAAATAACTTGAAATTTTCAACATAATTTCATATCTTTTTGCATCAAATTATTAAATTATTATTATTAAATTATATAAATATCAGTATAAGAACCGGCATTTAAATCGATAAAATCTTAACGATACTCATCCTTAGCAGTGACATCATAAAATAGCTTGGACCATTTTGGAGAAAGTGAGAAACTAAAAGATTTGAATGCTTATATCTTTTAAAAGTAAATTTTGCCATTGTTTTGGAGCACATTAGCTTATAGACAACTTCAAGAATAGCATAGCGAGCCAAGCACCCCAAAAAACTGTCATAGCGATTTCAAGTGGACTTTTAAAGAGGACATATCATGCAAAATCACTTTTACAAAGGATTTAAATACAGTTGTGTGGCAACAGTGTGTGAATACAGTCAGCCTATAATTGCAAAAATGAATTAATTTTATTTTTTATAATCACACTTCATAAAAACACTTTGATTGACATTCTCTTTTTTTACGTGTCATCAAAGGAGAAAGCCCCGCCCATTAGTGACAATCTCTCCCTTATTAGCATAAACAGTCCTGAGTGAGAAGCAGCCGTCTGCCATTAGAGTTTTGAATCTGTCACTAAGACACCAAGAGGCAACATCCCGCTCTCCCTTGTGAAGCCAATATGGAAGTAACTGAAACTGCAATTCATTGACTCGCCTATGGGGGCTGGCTCCAGGAAGTCCAGATGTTCACTGACTGCAATGCTAAATTGGCCAATTTTACAGCTGATAAATACATGCTTATAGCCTGGTACAAAAGATGGTTTTGGTGCATACAGCTAATATTACCCTTCACGACAACCGTGAGGGGGTGAATGTTTTTATGACTCATCAGTTTCGTTTTTATTAAGTTATATTAAGTCTGCATAATTAAATACGTGGCTACTTGAGTGGCAGCTAGGTCTCGCTGTTCGCCATCATGTCATTCTGGCTGATTAGCCACTGAACTTGGCATATATATCGTATTTTTGTTTTGTTTTATGTGGCTTTACAGAGTCAATTGCCTTTTGTAATCATTTCCTACAATTATCAGATTATATGGCATGCTGTATGCACTTAATTGTGCTCACAAACCATTCAAGTTGCCTCCATTTCACAGGTGAGTGAAATTATATACTTATATACCATCTCTATAAATGTATTTGTTTTATTTAAGATAAGTTATCATTTATAATTTTCTTTAGACCTGTAATGCACTCCAGAATCTGACAGATTGAGGGATATAAAACTCAATATCATCTGAAACGTTGTCATACAGTGTTATACCTGGATTTCATAAATAGCCTTGAGTTTACTAACACAGACTATATTTGCTGTTTGGAAGTAATTTGCGTTTTCCTTTTGTAGAAAAACATCATAAGAACAATGTTTAGTGGCTCAATGTATTACAACAGTATTTTTCAAAGACTAAACACTTTATTGATATAGTATACAACCAAGCACATGTGGTCAGAACACAAACGAGTCGCAGGTAATGAAGTATTAAGCGTTTCTCCCAAAGAAAAGCCCGTCTAAGCAAAATGCTGGCAGGCGTCTGTAGCTCCACTCACGATCCGCCTCTTTGCCCTTGTTTGGTATCAACCGGTTGGTGCGATGACGCGCGAACAAAATGGTGACGGTTGGCCACGCCTACTTGTAGCTTTATTTGCGCTCTTCAGAAACCTATGGGTGACGTCACGGATACTACGTCCATATCTTTTAGTCTATGGGTGACACGTAGGCTTTATAGCTCCACCCCCTTTTGAAAAAAGAGCTGGGAGCACAACCTCATTTAAAGCGACAGTCACTAAAATAACACAATTTGAATCAAGCCTATAAAAGAGGCAGTTTTAAAGAGTTATAACAAATTATTTGTGCAGTATTTTAGCTGAAACTTTAAATACACACTCTAGGAACATCAGAGACTTATATTACATCTTGTAAACGGGACATAATAGGTCCACGTAAAATTTATTATGTCCAGTACCAGCAGTTGAATTTGACGTAAGTTGATGGATTCAGAAAGCTTGTAAAGTTGCAGCAGTAAACAGTTAAAGGGCATGACGGGCAGTTATGGGAGAGTTTGGCATACCGTTGTCTCTTCTTCCAGCGTGCTGAGAGGATGGTCTGCTGGTTGTACATCAGGGCAATGATTACACAAGCTTTGTTCTAACACTGGCATGATGTGGCGTGACACTGATCGCATGCTCTGCGCAGTTTGGCAGAAATATTAAACCCAACTCTTAACTAACTCCTAGTTGACCACAACAGATGAGACAGAATCAAGTAAACTTGATGGAACTTGGTTATGAGTCAGAAAGGTTTGACAGACGGTCTCCTCACCTTGCCCAAGGACTCCTGCTCTGCTGTGTTTGCAATGTACTTCTCTCTGCAATGACAGGATAAAATCATTCCTTAAAGCAATGGTGGTTTTAGTTTAGTAAAAAAAAAATCTTAGGTTAAGAAAGCAAAGGTTAAGCATGCATAACAAACACACATTTATAAAATTTGACCCACTTCAGTTTTGACTTATTTCACAGACAAAACTAGTAAACAAATTGGTAACACTTTATTTTGATGGTCCATTTGAGCATTAGTAGACTGTCTGCTTAACATCTGTTGATACTGCTCCTTCAACAGACATTTAACTGACTATAAGAAACTTTGCAAGTACATGTCAACTTACACTAACCCTAACCCTAATCCCAACCCTAACCCCAACCTAACAGTCTACTTATAATTTAATGAGAATTAGTTGGCATGTAGATGCAATGTAACTAAATTCAACAAACGGACCATCAAAATAAAATGTGACCAACAAATATTATATATAAAAATACATGTCATGCATTTTTACCCCAAGCCTTATACACATATGGCAACTTTAAATTTATAACTGAAAGGGATAACTATCAGTAAAAAAAAATAAAAAAATTGATAAGTGGTATTGGAATTTGTATCGATATTGATAAAATCTAAATCAGAGATGCCCAAACTAAGGCCTGCGGGCCAAAGTTGGCCCCTGATAACCTTTATTTGGCCCGCCATCCCATCTGAGAGGAGAGAGAGAATGATGGGGAGGGTTTAGAGACTAAAATGTATTGTAACCCTTTGTTTGTTTTATTGTTAAAATCTAACTGAAATTAAATGTACTATCACCCGACAATGCAGAGACTTAGGTAAGTGCTTGACGAGTGTATTCAGCACTGAACTCCACTGTGTTATCAATAGGATTGCTTATGTTTAAAAAGTTGCTCATTTAAAAAAGTTATTCTGCATTAGTTAATACGACTCAAAGTAATGTTTTGTATTTATTTTGAAATGTTAGGAAATAAATTAGAAAATTACCCATGGCAACTTTAATGTAAAATAGTTTGGTATATTTACCTTCGGCCCACGGCTCGCAGTGATATTTAATTTTTGGCCCTTCATATGAAAAAGTTTGGGCAGCCCTGATCTAAATGATACTTATCTTTAGCAGTGACATCCAAACCAGTAAACAAATATTATATATAAAAATACACAATGTTATGCATTTTTACCCAAAGCCTTATACACATATGAATATGAGATTTATAACTGAAAGGGATGACTATCAGTAAATATTCATTCCATCATTTTCCTTTGGCTTATTTATCAGGGGTTGCCACAGCGGAATGAACCGTCAACTATTCCGGCATATGTATTACGCGGCAGATGCCCTTCCAGCCGCAACCCAGTACTGGGAAACACCCATACACTCATTCACGCACATTCATTCACTACAGTCAATTTAGTTTATTCAATTCACCTATACCGTTTGTCTTTGGACTGGGTGAAACCGGAGCACCCGGAAGAAACCCACACCAACACGAGGAGAACATGCAAACTCCTATCAGTAAATAACTAAAATAATCGTGTCTGTTCTTTTCTTTAAAAATAATTAGCAGTGTAAACATTCGGCCTTCATTTGTTCTGTTATATAAAGCCCAACATATTTTTTTAAAGATATGCATATAGTGTTTATTGTGTGAACTTCATCTTTGGAACAATCTGTGCACAATCCAATTTACAGCACGTATGCATTGCTTTGTTTTTTGCACTACTTATTTTGTTAACAAGGTGTCAAGACATTTTTAGCGCACATGTCTTTTAGAGAGAAAAAAAATTGTTGACTGTCTAAAAAAAAAAAAAAAAAAAAAAAAAGTGTATATGTGGTTTAAAAAGCATTCAGGTTTGAAGTGACATGTATGGAGCTTAAAATATGACAACAACCTGAATTAGAATTGTGCTAATTCGAATTATTGACAATTGTAGTTTAATCAAACTGAATATTATATGCCATTAAAAATTGTTTTGATTTTGAATTTCCTAACTTGAATCTTGAACGTCTGAAATTGAAGACAACAAAGCAATTAAGATTATGCACTTAAAGCCTATGCGATGGCATCATTGTGAGGTTTTATGTAAACATAAGCTTTTTAGTTTTGATAGTTTTATTAAATTGAATGATCTTAAATTGGTTTTTAAATGTTTAAATAATTATGTTCCAATGCTGTTTTCTGATCTAATCAGTAAGCATCAAACCTCTCACAGAGTCACACGAGCAACTGCTGATGGTGACTCTCTAGTGCCAAAGTGTAAGACCTCTTTTGGTCAATCTGTTTTCTCTGTTAAGGGAACCAAATTGTGGAATGATTTACCTGTTGGCCTAAAATTAGAAAGTAATATAAATGTTTTTAATAGTGTACTTAAAAAGTGGTTAAAACAAAACAGCAGTGTTTGCACAAATAGTCTACTATTGGTTTGTTAGATCATGCTTTTGCCTTACAGCTATTTTTTGTAAAGAATTAAAATGTTGTGTATATGTATCTATTTTATTTTCATTTTGTCAATCCTCCTGTGGACAGATGTTGAAAATTAGCAAGTCTGCTAAAACACTTAAACAAATGCAAATGCATTTGTTTGTCAAGTATAACTGTGATGTCCATGTCAAAATCAATAAATAATAATAAAAAAAATGAATTTTTCTTAAGGCAGATTTTTATAGACATACTTTCAGATTGCTTTTGTTTGAAATCACTAGACTGCAGATACCCAGTATGTACAAATACTATAGGTGGGCATAGATTAATTTTTTTAATCTAGATTAATCTAGATTAATTTCGAACTTAATCTAGATTAATCTAGATTAAAATGGCTCATTTGAATTCTGCCGAAGGCATTCAGAATATGTGTGTTACCCAAATAATAAGTCTTTGAGAACAGGTTTCTCAAGCCGGGTGTCGCATTAGACCAGGGTCTCTTCTCCAAAATGTTTCCAAAATGCGTCACAAACTGCTTGAGAAACTGTTCTACTATGATAATTGGTGATGAAAATAAATGATGTTCAATAAGATGTACTCGTGTTTACTAACTGTTTATTCAGTTAAACATGAATTTTGAACTGCTCCAAACAGCGAATTCTGATGAGTTTAATCTGACTAAAGTCATCAGTGAAATGGAATGAAGACGTGGAGTATGCAGATATTAGTGGCATTATTGAAGTAAACACCGCGGTCTTTAGGACCTTTCGCCATATTTTCCGACAAGGTTTACACGCGGCTGTCAGAAAGGACGGCACACACACATACACAAACACACACAACACGCACACATCGTGAAATGCGGGACGTTTTTTTTTCTTACCATTTGGCATGCGTCATTAAATTCCATAACTCTCTCACCTGTCCTTACTCCGTATTTGCGTCTAATACCCCAGTTTGTCACGAAGGAATAAATGAAAAGTGAAACTGCCCAACAGTTAGAGCCTCTGCTGATTTGATTCAAAAGAGCAGACGGCACACCAGTCAGGTATACATCCGCGGTAATATATCAAGGTGAAAGCCATCAGAGCTTGCGTAAAATAGACCCAGCTCCCAAGCCAACTTTGAGAATAGATTAACGGCGATATTTTTTTTATCGCGCGATAAGAGTCTCGCGTTAACGCCGTTAACGGCCCAGCACTAACAAATACATTTTTAAGTTTTCAATATAGAGAAACTCAGAACATCAAACTCAATATTCTAAAATTCAAAAAGATTGTGAAACTCAGAAGGTCAAGGGTCATCAACAGTGAAAAGTAGGAGATGACCAAAGAGTCAAACGAAGCATTTTGGCCAATTACAGAGCTGCATGAGTTTACTCAAATATTCAGGCTCAGTGGTTAGGACTGTCGCCTCACAGCAAGAAGGCTGGTCCGAATTCCAGCTGGACCAGTTTCTGGCATTTCTGTGTGGAGTTTGTTCTCCCTGTGTCAGCGTGGGTTTCCTCCGGGTGCTCCGGTTTCCCCCACAGTCCAAAAACATGCGGTATAGGTTAATTGGATCAACTTAATTGGCTGTAGTGTATCAGTGCGTGTGTGTGTGAATGCGAGAGTGTATGGGTGTTTTTCAGTACTGGGTTGCGACTGGAAGGGCATCTCCTGTTTAAAACATATGCTGGAAAAGTTGGCGGTTCATTCCGCTGTGGCGAGCCCTGATAAATAAGGGACTAAGCTGAAGGAAAATTAATAAATGAATTTTCAATATACACGTTCAGAAATTCAAATTCAAAACAATTTATAAATGGCATATAATATTCAGTTTTATTAAATTACAATTGTAAATATTTCAAATTCAAATGAACATAGTTCAAATTCAAGTTATTTTGTCATATTTTAATCTCCATAGACATGAGGTTAAGAAAATCATAATAGAATTTAGATTTTCTGGTGAACTACACCTAAAGTCACATTTAGTTAATTCTATTAATCAGGTATCAATATACAGTGAGGGAAATAAGTATTTAATCACACTGTGATTTTTCGAAATCTTCTACTTAGAAATCATGGAGGGGTCTGGAATTTTCAGCATAATTGCAATTCAACTGTGAGAGACAGAATCTAAAAAAAAAATCAGGAAATCACATTATATAATTTTTTAACAATTCATTTGTAAATTACTGTGTGAAATAAGTATTTGATCACTTGAGTCAAGCATTTTAAAGATTTAGTACACAAGCCTTTGTTAACAATTACAGAGGTCAAAGGGTTCCTGTAGTTCTTCACCAGATTTGCACACACTGAAGGAGGGATTTTGCCCACTGATCTTCTCTAGATCTGTCAGGTTTCAGGGCTGTCGCTGAGCAACATGGAGTTTCAGCTTCCTCCAAAGATTTTCTATTGGATTTGGTTCTGGAGACTGGTTAGACCACTTCAAAACCTTGTTATGCTTCTTACGAAGCCACTCTTTGGTTTTCCTGGCTGTGTGCTTTGGGTCATTGTCATGTTGGAAGACCCAGCCACGACCCATCTTTAATGCTCTGACAGAGGGAAGGAGGTTTTTGCCCAATATCTCACAATACATGGCCACGTTCATCCTCTCCTTAGTACAGTGCAGTCATTCTGTCCCCTGTGCAGAAAAACACCCCAGAGCATGATGCTTCCAGCCCCATGCTTCACTGTAGGTATGGTATTATTGGGATGATACACATCATTCTTCTTCCTCTAAATTCGGTGAATAGAGTTAATACCAAAAAGTTTTACTTTGGTCTCATCTGACCACAGGACTTTCTCCCATGAATACTCTGGACCATCCAGATGGTCCCTGGCAAACTTCAGATGGGTCTTGACATGGGCTAACTTAAGCAGGGGAACCTTCCGTGCGATGCATGGTTTTAAAACATGACATCTTACTGTATTACTGATGGTACCCTTGAAAACGGTGGTCCTAGCTCTCTTCACGGCATTGATCAGCTTCTCCCGCATAATTCTGGACTGATTCTAGACCATTCTTGGCATCATTAATACCCCACGAGGAGAGATCTTCCGTGGGGCCCCAGTCTGAAGGACATTGACAGTCATCATTAGCCTCTTCCATTTTCTGACAATTGCTCCAACAGTTGCTCTTTCTTGGCAATTGCCCCGTAGCAGTTTCAGCTTTATGAAAGTCTACAATTTCATCTCTTGTGTCTTTTGACAGCTCTTTGGTTTTGGCCGTGTTGCTACTTAGACATTTGACGGATTGTGGGGTGCACAGGTGTCTTTATGACAGCTAGTGACCTCAAACAAGTTCTACTAAATTAGAATCATGAGCAGAGTGTAGCTGAACTATTTTAAAGCAAAATAACAGGGGTCAGAAATTTGGCTGAAAAGCAAGTGATCAAATACTTATTTCACACAGTAATCTACAAATAAATTGTTAAAAAGTCATACAATGTGATTTCTGCATTTGTATTTTTAGATTCTGTCTCTTACAGTGGAATTGCACATATACTGAAAATTCTAGACCCCTCCATGATTTCTAAGTAGGAGATCTTGAAAAATCACAGTGTGATTAAATACTTATTTCCCTCACTGTATAATGTCACTGCACTACCTGGAATGAATAAATAGAACCTAATAATAATAAGAGAACTTCTGACTTATTATGATTACAGCAATTGTTGAGTTACTCTTACTTCGAATTGAACCGACAACCTTTGTGTTAACAGCTCAAATCCTCACCCACCCGCCTCCACATTTATCAGAATTTCTGCTAAACCTTTTCAAATGTGTAGGCTGGATGGATCAGGAATGGGTGAATAGACACTAGAAGCATAACTGAAACAAAAGACGTGAAAAAACAACAAGTGTTCTGAGCGGTAGGCGCTGAGAGCTGTGAGCTGAAAAGAGTCTGTCTGGAATCATTTGTTTTGTTATGAAGCATGAATTTGTGCATGTCAGGTTTATCTGTAGCAGATATATCTCCAGTTTCGTACCTGAGCGCCGTCCTCCGCACCTGTACGTCCATTGACTGACTGATCTTGCTTTGTTCTGCCGCTCTCTGAATTTGACTCTCAATGATCTGTGAAGAGAAGCCGAGAGAAGAGTAAGAGAAAAGCACAGGACTAACATCTGACGTCTAAGAGGAAGATGCTTTTTACCTCTCTCGTGCAGTTAATGTGATGATATCGGCTTTCTTCCTGTGCCGTCTCTTCCCTGAGTGTTCTCACTTCCTGTTTAATATCAGGAGATTGAATCACTGCATGTTCATATTTATATCGTATGACGCGAATAACATTTCATGACCATGATTAATGAGTTAGAAGTTGAGCCAATTTGGCACATAGGATGGATGTTGAATCTAAATTGGACTGGGAAAAATGATAATTGAGGTTAAAATTAATTCAACAAGTGAAACATCTTTGTTTGCTATTAAAAAATACAGTGCAAAAACTTATAATGCAACACTTTTAATTTTGCAATATGAATTATCAATAGACATGCATAATATACAGTAAACATATATTATACATCAAACATATTTGGATTTTCCTAAAGCATCAGAATATCTTAATTCAGTATTGTGTATGACAAAATGAATTAATATAAAAAAAAATGTAATACTGTAATCATTCATTTAAAATGCAATGCAGTAATTATAATACATTATCTGGTATGGTAACTTTTTGGTTGACCTTTTGAGATTGGTATTATTATAACAAAAAACTAAAAAATTGCTTAGAGGTGTGTCAGGAACACAATTGAACAAAATATGTACAGTATAAAAAAAATAAAATAAAAAAAATAATACATAAATAATTATATATTTATTTTTTGGAAGTTAAAGGGATAATCAAATATAATTTATCAATACTAATATATATATATATATATATATATATATATATGTGTGTGTGTGTGTGTGTGTGTGTGTGTGTGTGTGTGTGTGTGTGTGTGTGTGTGTGTGTGTGTGTGTGTGTGTGTGTGTGTGTGTGTGTGTGTGTGTTTATTACTCCACCTACATTCAGCGACAAGCAGAGGAAACTACAGTTTGTCAAATATTGCTGTTGTTGGACAACAAAATGTACTTTTGAGGCTTTTTTAGGCAAGAATGCCGTTATTTAGATTGGAACTATGTAGTTTATTTATAAGGATAGTGCCTATTTAAAATATTTATCATTTCAGAGCATCGGATTCTGTGCATCAGTGACGTTCTGCCACAAGATGGCGACAGAGACCGCATAATAAGCACTTAGGGGGAAAAAAATGGCATTTTCTCAGCGCAAGTTTCAAACTACAGCAGAACAAATCCTTATGAATCAATTAAGTGACATTCTAAGCCGATCTCTCTCTATTGTATTTTGTAGTGCTGTATTTATACCACAGAAACATCTCATGGCATTTCATGCCATTCAGCTCTATAATCTTAAAATTTGAGCAGAATCACCTGTTTTGTCATCATTTTAGACATTACGCTAGAGAATCATTCAAATACTAGCTCTAAAGTGACGTTGTAACAGTTTCTGCTGTTCTGACGTCAGCTGCAGATGTGAATGAACGGCGGAAGAAAGTAGTTCCAGATACAAAAGGATTTTTGAGACTCCGTGTTTGATTTTCTTTTTTATACACACGATTATGCCGTCGAACTGTTGTATAAATGCAATATCACACTCCCACCAGTGCCGATATACAGCTATTTAGCACTGCTACTTGTGTGATATTCTCTCTCTCTCTCTCCCTCTCTCTCTCTCTCTCTCTCTCTCTCTCTCTCTCTCTCTCTCTCTCTCTCTCTATATATATATATATATATATATATATATATATATACAGTTGAAGTCAGAATTATTAGCCCACCTGAATTATTAGCCCCCCTGTTTATTTTTTCCCGCATTTCTGTTCAACGGAGAGCAGATTTTTTCAACACATTTCTAAACATAATAGTAATTTCTAATCGCTGATTTATTTTATCTTTGCCATGATGACAGTAAATAATATTTTTCTAGATATTTTTCAAGACACTTCTATATAGCTTAAAGTGATATTTAAAGCCTTAACTAGGTTAATTAGGTTAACTAGGCAGGTTAGGGTAATTAGGCAATTTATTGTATAACGATAGTTTGTTCTGTAGACTATCGAAAAAAATATAGCTTAAAGCGGCTAATAATTTTGACCTTAAAATGTTTTTAAAAAAATTAAGAACTGATTTTATTATAGCCGATAAAACAAATAAGACTTTCTCCAGAAGAAAAAATATAATCAGACATACTGTGAAAATTTCCTTGCTCTGTTAAACATCATTTGGGAAAAAAAAAAAAAAAAAGAAATTCAAAAGGGGCCTAATAATTCTGACTTCAACTGTATATATTACATTTTCTAGATAATTGATATGAAGATAATAATATATGTATTTAACAATATTTAACAAACTGTATTTTATAGTAGGTTACATATTATGAATAAATGTATTTGTTAATCATACTTATTTTAAAATATGCAAAGACCTCATTTTGTCCTAATAATAACATAATTAATAATAAAATGTATAATAAAATTTTGATTTTCATTTTATTATAATTCTACTTTCTTGAACTCAAATGACAACTATCCATTCTCTTCCAGCATGTCTAAATAATAATGCAACCCAACCCTTTCTGAATACCTGTTCCAGCTTGGATCTGTTGCTCTCCAGTCCTGCAGCACAGGTTTCATACTGAGCCTTTTTCTCCTCGTACTCTGGAGCGAGCTCCTGTTTTAACATGCAAAACAAAAGAGAATGCAATTCTGACTGAGCTGATAAGCTGATTGGCTCTTTGTAGTTGAGAGGGATTCTCAGTATGAAGGAGAGAAACAAATGGCTTCGTGTCTCACTTGATGCTAAACAGTCACTCACCGCGTGTTCCTGTCTCAGAACTCTCAGGTCCTTTATCAGCGGAGATAGAGCAGACTTCTTCTCTGCTATCACTGAATTCAGCTTCTTTACCTGAAATAAACACAAATCTTCATGACAGATGATGAGCCAGGAGAGAATCAATCAAATGCATACACATGAGTGAGTCCAAGAAACACATTCAGTTTAAAGTATTTCATTAATATACACTTTAAACATAAATTAAATGGCATTTTAAGTAACATGCAAACTCCACACAGAAATGCCAAATGACCCAGCCGAGGGTCGAACCAGCGACCTTCTTGCTGTAAAGTATTATCATGATAATTTAATACATTTTAAAGGAATAAACATTTTAACCTTAAAGAAATCACAACAATGTACACTATATTGCATTAATTTGGTATAAAAGAGGCAGCACGATGGCGCAGTGGGTAGCACAATCACCTCACAGCAAGAAGGTCGCTGGTTCGACCCACGGCTGGGTCAGTTGCCATTTCTGTGTGGAGTTTGCATGTGTTCTCCCCGTGTTGGCGTGGGTTTCCTCCGGGTGCTCCGGTTTCCCCCACAAGTCCAAAGACATGCGGTATAGGTGAATTGGGTGAGCTAAATTGGCCGTAGTATATGTGTGTGAATGAGTGTGTATGGATGTTTCATAGTGATGGGTTGCAGATGGAAGGGCATCCGCTGTGTAAAACATATGCTGGATAAGTTAGTGGTTCATTCCGCTGTGGCGACCCCAGAATAATAAAGTCGAAAATGAATGAATGAATGAATGATTTAAAAGAACATACAGTAAAAACACTATTGTTGTGAAATATTTTTTAATTTGAAAGTCACAATGTTCGACATTCTCATGTTTTAAAACGGAATTTATTTGTGTGATGCAAAGCTGCATTTTCAGCATCATTGCTTAAGCCTTTATCACAGGACAGGGCTGCACAATATATCATTTCAGCATCGATATTGCAATGTGCAAATCTGCAATAGTTACAGTACATCGCAATATCTGCAATGTTAAGTTGGGATTATAATTATAATTTAAACCATTTGTGCATAAGAAATAATTCAATTTGTAGCTTCAGCAGAGATTAGTTGTATATACAATGAATACAGTAGTCAACATTTGAATTGGATCAGAAAAGTGGATCAAAACAAGAATGGGTGTTGTTGAATAGCTTTAGGACAACTTTGATTTTTGTGGATGTTTTGATCCACTTCAAACGTTGACTATACTGTATACAGCAGTGGTGGGCAAACTTTTTAGACCCGAGGGCCACATCAAGTTTTGCAAATCAAGTGAAGGGCCACATGTCAAATCCTTCAAAAATGACTTTTATTTATAGTGGCAGTATACATAGAACATGTAATGTCGGACAGAAAAATGTCACATTAACACAAAACAGATTTTTTAAAATAGTTATTATTGAGTCAAATTTACAAGTCATATGAATTTGCACTGCTATTTATATTTATTTATCAATCATCATAAAACAATAAAATAATCTTTTATCTCTGCGGTGCACCTCGCGTTTTTTGGAACGTAAATGCGTGTTCGGTGTGAACAGCCGCGTTGTAGTCTTTAAAAACAGCAATACTTTCTTGGCATATTAGACCAACCTCTTTCTGTTCGTTATTACTGAAGACGTATTTTGTTGTCAATTCTTCCTTAAACACACGACATTCAGAGTCAATTTTTTTTTTTTTTTGCCTGACTCATTTTCAGTCATTAACGGTCGAGTACATTTTAATATCCGAGAGTGTGTTCTAATTCTACTGGTTGCGCTAACTGTACCGCGTGCAATACTGCCATCAAATGGCGTTCACTTGTATCGCATCATTAATTGACTAATTCTGAAACCAAAACATTACTCAGAAGCAGCATTTTTAAAACTCCCTCGCGGGCCGGACGAAACTGTTCAGCGGGCCACATATGGCTCGCGGGCCGTAGTTTGCCCACCTCTGGTATACAGTGTTATTTTACATTTGATTATTTTATTACTGTACCTCAATACTGATTACTCTTTAGAAAACATTAAAGCAATGTATATATTATTTGTACAGTGTGTTTGTTCTAATGTATTAATTTATGCTTGTAATTTCTTTTATTTTAAGCATATAAAGGGGCAACACGGTGGCTCAGTGGTTAGCACTGCTGCCTTACAGCAAAAAGGTCGCTGGTTTGAGTCCCAGCTGTACCAGTTGGCGTTTCTGTGTGGAGTTTGCATGTTCTCCCCGTGTTTGCGTGGGTTTCTTCTGGGTGCTTTGGTTTCCCCCACAATCCAAAGACATGCGCTATAGGTGAATTGTATGAACTAAATTGTCCGTAGAGTATGTGTGTGTGTAAATGAGTATGTGAGGGTGTTTCCTGGTACTGGGTTGCAGCTGGAAGGGCATCCGCTATGTAAAACATATGCTGGATAACTTGTGGTTCATTCCGCTGTGGCAACCTCTGAAACAGAGACTTAATTTATACTTCTGCGTCGAGTGATTGGCGTGACCCATGGCGTCTGCCTTGCGCGTAGCCGTGCATTTATACTTCTGCATGCTGTTTGTGTTGCTCTGCAATAACACTTCCGAAACGCTAGCTGGCACTGGGATTTTTATGTTCCTCTGTGTCTTCATGGGTGTTTTGTAGCTTAAATTCGCTCATTCAGAGGCAGGAACCGGGGACATGCAACAATTTTAATCAAAAGGTAAACACAAAACAAAAGTTTCTATCTGGAGCTCCTTCACGGTATTTGACACTAAACACTCACTCTATCGAGCTCGCGGCTTTTAGCACCACCCACGCTCATCACCGCTACTAAGCAGACCAATCACAGAGCTTGTGCTATGCGACCGCGCGAAGGCTGCGCCGGACCATACTACCTTACTACTTTATTTATCTTTTAAGAATTAATTGAGGCAGCACGGTGGCGCAGTGGGTAGCAATGTCACCTCACAGCAAGAAGGGCGCTGTTGCTCTACAATAACACTTCAAAAACGCTAGCTGGCAGTAGGTGTTTGTTCCTCTGTGTCGAGTTTCTTCGCTGGTGTTTTGGTTTTCTGAACGCTACCTTAATGTACAAGTGGCTTAAACTCGCTCATTTTGAGGCGGGAATCGGCGGACGTGCAACAACTTTAACCTTAAGGTAAACACAAAACAACAGTTTCCATCTGGCGCTCCTTCACGGGACTCGACACTTGTAAACACTCGCTCCATCGGGCTACCAAGCCAACCAATCACAAAGCTTGCACTACGCATCGTTGCGACGTGTAGTTAAATTTTTTGAGAGGTGCGCGTCAGCCGAGGGTTATGCGACCACGCGTAGGCTGCGCCGAACCATAGGCGTGCGCTTGACGCAGAAGTATAAATCAGCCTTTAGCCGAAAAGAAAATGAATGAATTAATTAATTAATTAATGAATAAATAGTTAAAAACATGATTTGTTCGAATATAAATAATGCAAACTTGCTGTATGAAATTAAATTCTTGAATAACAATTGAACAATAGTAAAGATAGTAAAAGTACATAAAACCAATTGTACTAGTCTCTATTCAATCTATAGTTATCGGTTTATCTCAGATGATCTTGTGTTACAAAAGAAGTGTCAATAGGAAGTCATATCAGAAAAACTGTGCATCCTTGTGGCGAAACAAATGACTTTTTACTGCATATTTATCTTCTGCATATAAATCGGATCATTGTTTAATGGATTCAATCAGATCGTTGTTTAATGGGAATATATGGGTTAGTTTAAATTAAATATATTGCAATCGTCTTATTGTGTGCTGTTATTATGTGTGTGTTTTAACTGGTTGTATTTATGTCACCAGTGTTAAAGGCAAAATTCCATTCTGGGACAATAAAGGGGAAACAAACAAACAATCTCCCAAACCACAAAGCAGTTACATTTCAGTATATGAGCCAGTGCATCATCTTCCATCTCACCATTTCAGACATGTCGTCCAGCGTTCTTCCCTTCATCTCGTCCAGCTCGCTCTTGATAGCAGAGACTCTCTCCAGCTCTTCCTGAGTATCGCTGTAGCCTGAGATTCCCTGCTGAGCCTCCAGAGATTGCTGAACACCAGAACACACACACACACACGGCAGAAATGGAACAAATGTTTATTCGCCTTGTCGATTTGATTAGATTACTTACTGAAATGGTATTTGCATATAGTAAACAATCAGCGCTACTGCAAAGCATTTAAGCTGCAACAAATCAAACAAGATCTGTACCACGTTAGCGTCAACAACCTTGTAATGAACTCTAAATTGACCTTAAATAAAAATGTTTTCATTCAATTTCGTCAGATGTAATAAAGGGATTTGAATCTCGAATGACATTTTCTTAATAAAACAATGCTAAGCAGTGATGTCATAGGTAGCCAATAGAGGCCAATAATATTGTGATTATTGGTTTGCAAAGTATTGATTGCTTTCTGATATTCTAATAAATGAAAGAGGGTCGTTTCATGTTATCCTGGTGTGTTTCGACATGTTTAGTGTCATGGTTAAGCCTTGTGTGCTGTTGGGGATGTTTTCATCCACTTTGGGGTGATTTTGAGTCTTAATTTGGCCACAACCTTCGCTGTGTTCCAGCAAATGGAAAGATTTTTGGTGACAAATCCTATTTAGACACATACTTTGGGAAAATGATTTGAAAGTTTTCAAAAATTCAACAACACACTGTGAACAAATTGACTACACTTTCATTATGTTTGTGGCTGTTTTTGCCCCATTGACTTAATTATAATGACATTTTTTGATTGCAAAGCCATGAGAGCATATAATCATGCATTCTTGATTGTTGCTGGTTTTCCTTGTTGGGAAGAGATAACATTTTTAATTTTTACTTTTGATCATCAGTTGCATTTCCAAAAATAAACCTTCGATTCTGCCGTGGTAAACATGGTAAGTGTATTTATGCACACACACTATAAGCTGCTGTTTTACTTCATTGAACTCCATATAAAAGCACAGGCCTATCTAAAGGGTTAATGCTGCCAAATGACGATCAACAGTAAAAATTACACATTTGACCTTTTCCCAATAAGGAAAACCACAAACAATCAAGTATGCATGATTATATGCGCTCATGGCTTTGCAATCAAAAAATGTGGTTATAATGGTAGTCAATGGGGCAAAACAGTACATTGAACAGTACATAGGATTCAAGCACATTCTGACAGGTAAGGTTCGTACAAATATCTAGGCTTCTGCCTGTATCAAATGTTCTAGTTGTGATTAATTGCTGAAGCTTTTATCGAGATATATGGTATTATCACAATATTGACCTAAAGATTGGTATAATAAAAAAAATACTTTATTGTATACATAGTCAGAGTAAGTGATGTTTTAAAGCAATTAAATTGCAAAAGTATGATAAAGTGCAACAAGTTTCATTAGTAAACATGAGTTAATAGCCATATTATAGTTTATTGCTGAAGTTAATGTAAACACACAACAGAATTTTATTTGTTATTAACTCAATTTAATGAAAAGATTATGACTTTTGATTTTAATGAGTTATTAGGCATTCATTAAGAAATTTACTTCACCTAAGATTAATAAATGCTTTTGAAGTTTTCATTACATTGACTTAAGTTAAATTAACTGATGTTAACAAGTGGAGCCTTACTGTACAGACTTAATGAACAAAAGGCCTAGAAAGAGTCACAGAATGTTTAATATCGTGGGCCAGATTAATGTGAAAATATTCATATTTGAAAATAAACAACCTATTAAGTCTGAAGATGATCAACCACTAATGCAACAATCTAAATATTCTTTATATATATATATTATATATATATGCATTATATGTATCCGGGTGCTCCGGTTTCCCCCACAGAACAAGAACATGCGCTATAGGTTGATTGGGTAAACAAAATTGTCAGAGTGTGTGTGTGAATTTCAGAGTGTATGGGTGTTTCCCAGTACTGGGTTGCGGCTGGAAAGGCATCCATTGCGTAAAACATATGCTGGATAAGTTGGTGGTTCATTCCGTTGTGATGACCCCTGATAAATAAGAGACTAAGCCGAAGGAAAATGAATGAATTATTGAATATTGCCATATGTCTATAAAAATCCAATACTCAAAGTTCCAAATACTTTATTCTCTACAGAGGGAACTTCACAGGTCAGGCTCAAACTAATGCCCGTTGGTTTTATAATAGGACAGAAATGTGCTGAGCACTATATCCTGGGAATATTACATGACTAATCCCATTCTGACACTTCAATATGACTCAACTTACTTTCATCTAGACGTTTTAGACATTTAGACTAGTCAGGGGAAAGAGGAAGCTTGCAAAAATGATGAATGCAGCGGTACACGACTAGAGCCTTGCTAGCACTTTTTGGTTCGTTGTAAGGATGTTGCTAGGCAGACAGAAAACAATATTCCAGGTGGTTCTTAGGGTATGCTAGGGTTTTCCGGCTGGTTGTTAGGATGCTGTTAGTCAAATAAAGCTTTCAAAGTAGTTGCTAGGATATTTTGTATGGATGGAAGAGCATTGCTAGGGTATTTTGACTGGTTGTTAGGGCGTTGCTGGGAAGATGGTTAGAGGATTTCATTCGAGGTGGTTGCCTTTTCTAGCTGGACGCTAGAGCATTGCTAGGGGGATTGTCTGGTTGTAAGGGTGTTGCTAGGCAAATGGTAAAATTCTTCTGACTGGTTGCTAGGTTGTTTCTGCCTGCATGCTACTGTAGAGTGCTTTGGCTGGTTGCTAGTGCATAGTGTGTTGCTACTGCAAGACAGATGGCTAGAGTGCTCAGGTGGTTGCTAGGGTGCTGCAAAGGGGATGCACTGCAAAAAATGCTTTTATAACTTTGAGTTTTTGCCTTGATTCTAGTCCAAATATCAAAATTTTTTAAATTAAGAAGCATGAGAGCATTTTATGTCTCTCAGAAAAATATGTAATACTTAAAGGTGCAGTAGGTGATTGTCTTCAGAAACATTTTTTGTTGTGCTGGTTAAAAGTCTCTTCATATTCCAATAGTAATGATTAATAGTAAATGATATAAATGTATTTATATGTGTTTTTATATTCTGGGTAAGGCATAAAACTAAAGTGGTTAACGTGCCGACATATGGTGCAGTAGCACATCAGGGCGTCCCGAGTTTGAATCCCAGCTCGAGGACATTTCCCATTACCCCCCCCTCTCTCTCTTCCACTTCGTTCTTTTTCTTCGTTGAAAAAAAACAATATCTTTACTTGTCTAGAATCTTTTTTTAATAATATTGGACTAGAAATAACACTATAGCATTTTTTGCAGTGTGATATAAGGCTTTAAGAGGTTGCTACTGTGTTCTATTTGTCAGTAAAACACTTCTGGCCAGTTAATATGTACAGAGACAAACAGCGAGATTACCAACAGAAGCCAAAACTGTACAGTGACCCGTTCCTTTCTCTCTAGTGCGTACAATCATTTTCCATGACACAAGATGTGAGGACAGACTTTACTGACTGATGCATTTGTAATGGTCTTGATACAGACGCACTTTGCACATGAAATGACATGTGGGACGAGTGTGTTGGCAGGAGTTTAACTGATGCCCAGGCTGTCTGAGGGGAACAGAGGATCAGGTGCCAACAGGACGGGTGGCCCAGGCTCGTGCAAACCAACCGCAAACGGAGGAGGAAAATTCCCCTACTCGAAAAATAACAGCATGGGATGCAGACAGGGAGCAAATGTCATCTCACAAATAGCCCCAGCTCAGCCTTTCTGCGTCAAATGGGCTATCAGCAAGTTAGACCGAGGGAGGGCTCAGAGGTGTGAAGTCATTTCCAGGAAGGTGCTGTAACTTCAGCGTTAACACAATTTGAATAGACAGGGGATGGGTACAGAGAAGGTAGATTATGTGTCAGTGCGTATAAGATGCTGAAATGATATGCTGATAGATGCAGCCAGAACAATGGTTGGCATCAAGATGGGTTGTACACTATTTAAAGAAAGTTCCTGAGTTTGAATTAAGTTTGAATTGATGCAGAAATTGAATTGCAATACGATTTTTAATGTAAAGAAAGGTGTATAGGGAAAACAATAACAACTAGGGATAGTGGATAGGGATAATCCAGCATATCCTGGATTTTTCAGATAAAAAAGGGAATTTGCTGTTAAACTTAGCTTGAAATCTAAATTTACCATTTTTATTTTGCTGTCTTATTATTTTTTTTTGTTCTTAAGGTGATTAATTAATCTGTGCAAGTAAATCCACTGAAAAAAATACGTTTGTTTACGTAATCTTAAATTAATTGGTAATTCGCATTTGGAGTGGCGGCCCTTCAGTTTATATCAACCTGAGGGCTTCCATGGCAACTGCATATTAATACCCATTAGTTTGTTACAAAGCCCCTTTAAGGCAAGTCATTTCACTCGGCGGCCATCTTTGAAACGCCTCTCGGGCTTTCTGTCTGAGTGGGGAAACGTCAAATTCTTCAAAACTCTTAGCCAAGCTTACGATTACATTAAATATTTGGAATCACCAGTTAAAGTAAACAACAACTGTCTCATAAGTATTGTTTCTAAATGTTCGAATCAAACAAAATCTGCATTTTTTCAGGCTGCCTGAGCTAATGCGCATGCGCACTCGAAAAGAACGAGATCACGACAACAACCTCATTTATGGCTGTTCTACGTATTATCATTTTCTAGAATGCTTCATCAGATCACGCTGCTCTTCAGAAGTAATTCACAACTTGTGGGCATTTGAGTAGTTGCTGTCATGTGATGTGAATTTGACAGAACAGACTGTATATCGTGTTAGTTTCATACAGATTACAAAACCAAAAAACTAGTGTAAGTTATCAAGTATTCGTTGAGGTTCCAGTGTGTTTGTTGACCACAAAAAACTGTCGTAAAAACTATACGAGTGACATATCTTATGTAATCTATAGTCTTTGTTTGCTAGGAGGAAAAGCCCCGCTTTCTACTCCTTTTTGTTATTCTTAAGGTGAATAATGAATCCATGCAAGTTAAACCACTGAAAAAATTAGTTTGTTTTAATAATCTTCAATTGAAGTCTGACCATTTGCTTCTGCATTGGTGTGGCGGTCCTTCTGTTGACATCAACCTGAGGGCTTCCACGGCAACTCGGGTTAATACCCGTTAGTTTGATATAAGGGAAAGCCCCGCCTTCTACTCAATATTGCATTCAGTGTTGCCAGATTGAAAATGTGAAAGTATCGTACCAGAACCTCAAAATTATCGTATTTGGAGGAAAATTATCGTACACAAGTCAAACGGAGAGTATCCAGCTATTATCTAGACAAATAGCGTTTTGACACAACATGCAAATCACCACAATACGTAAAAAAAAAAAAAAAGGCGTACCTTAGAGGGAACGTTCAAACCCCACCTCCGAGTCTCTGTCATCGAATAACTGCGTGTGTTGTCAGATGTTGAGGGATTCATTTTGCGTAACAAATTGGATGCCTACATGGAGCGCAACATAGTGGCAGTTGGCTTGAAAGCAGTGCACCCTCCCGAACTTTTAACACACTAGTCTGAGGTGTGCATCACGAGCCCATCCAGAGGATCTGTAATGAGCCGATCTCGTGACTTTGTTTTGATGAGATTAACTTTGGAAAAACACGTTCACATGATGCATTTGAATGGGGAAAAACGAGAAGATCAAGGGCAAACTCCCCTGTCCTTTTCACCTTCCTTTTCAGCACTACTTTACTGCTTAAACAATTAACCTTAACCTGAAAACAACTGAAGCACAGCTGCGCGCAGCCAGTGTTGCCGGATGTAGCTGACTGATTCCAGCCCAAAAACTATCCAAAACCCGCCGAAATGAAAAAAATCTGGCAATACTGCGCCCAGCAGGAACGTTAACTCGTGAGACAGAGCCATCCTCCACGTTTATTGGCTAAGAAGAACTCCACCTTCTCCTGTCACAGACAGTAGACACAAGATGCAGCTATCAATAAGTATAGAAGCCCTAAGATAACGATGAAACTCATTTTAAATGCCATACATTTCTGAAATTATCGTACATTATAGGATTTTTTTTATTATTGATCGTACATTGTACAGAGGTCGAAATTATCGTACAAATACGATAATTATCGAACTTCTGGCAACACTGATTCCATTTCAGTTGGAAGTACCCCAACATACTGAAATAAAAGTCTCAGCAACTTCAAGTTCATGCTGACTTTAAATTACTTACCCTCTGGCTATGTAAGGTGTAGGTGACTTTTTTTCTAAGCCAAAACACTGAAAAACATTTTTAGCTAAAACTGTGGTCCTTGACTTGAAAAATTTTTGCTAGCTCATTTTTTTGTTATTCTTAAGGTGAATAATTAATCTGTGCAAGTTAATACATTGAAAAAAATAGATTGTTTTAATAATCTTCAATTGAACTTTGACCATTTGCTTCTGCATTGGTGTGGCGGTCCTTCTGTTGACATCAACCTGAGGGCTTCCATGGCAACTGCATATTAATACCCGTCAGTTTTCTATGAGGGAAAGCCCCACCTACTGAATAATCAGTTTCAGTTGGAAGTACATCAACATACTGAAATAAATGTCTCAGCAACTTCCGGTTCACAAAGACTTTTAATTGCTAACCCTCTGGCTATGTAAGGTGTAGGTGACTTTTCTTCTACACCAAAACACTGGAGAACATTTTTAGGTAAAACTGTGGTCCTTGGCTTGAAAAAGGTTTGAGGAAATCGAAATATTTACAGGCCTTATGGACAGAGGAAAAAGATGTGTGATATTACCAGCTGCTGTTGTCCAGCTGTGTGTCGTTCTCTCAGGATCTCTTCGGTTCTCTGTAGCACACCATACTCTGCCTTCAGCTCAGCTATCTCCTGACGCTTTTTCTTATAGGTGCTGCTCTTGCCACGCATTTTTGCCACATATCTCTTAAACTGAAACAGACAAAAGAAAATCCAAACTTAAATTAAGACATGAAAATAGATAAAAATGATATTTTTGTGTTTGCTTATGTGTTTCACTCAAAATTAATGTTACTCTCCTTCCCCTTGACTCACCATCTTTAAGATTGTAACAGCAATTATAAACAAACACAATCCTGATAAATGACCACAAGCAAATGTTAACGTGAACCGCTAATGCAATCATTAACAAATATCTGACAGTAACAATGACAGTATTATGTTATAAGGCATCCATGTACAGTTAAAGTCAGAATTATTAGCCCCCCTTTGAATTTTTTCTTTTTTTTTTTAAATATTTCCCAAAGGATGTTTAACAGAGCCAGGACATTTTCACAGTATGTCTGATAATATTTTTTCTTCTGGAGAAAGTCTTATTTGTTTTATTTTGGCTAGAATAAAAGCAGTTTTTTTTATCTAGTAAAATAGTATTTACTGTCATCATGGCAAAGATAAAGGAAATCAGTTATTAGAAATGAGTTATTAAAACTATTATGTTTAAAAATGTGTTGAAAAAATCTTCTCCCTGTTAAACAGAAATTGGGGGAAAAAATAAACATGGAGGCTAATAATTCTGTATTCTGTAAAACTGTATGTGTAAATGTGTGCACTTTAATCAGAACAGTAAAATCCAGATACTGTGATTGCATTACAGTTTAGAGAATTTAACTTAAAGGTGCTGTATGTAAGTTTTTTGACTGTTCTAAAGCATAAAAATACCATAATTTGTTTGCAGATATTTAAGAAACATGCTAAGTGAGTATACTTGTTTATCTGAAAAACAAAGCTTAAGTCAGATATTCTGTTTGAAAATGGGATTTCCATGCCGGAACTCTGTCTTTTTGTTTTGGTCCCTTTAACCCGCCCAATGCACACTTTAGCCAAGTTGCCTGGAAAAAAGCATATTTTATCCATTCAGTCAGGAAGGCTCTCAAAGTATGCGTCTGTGACTGAAATGTGACGTCCGGTGGACAGTAGCAGCCTCAGAAATGAGAAGCAGATTTAGAGTTCCACATGAGGTGGTTATTAATTAGCAAATAATATAAATATTAAACAGTAGGTGAACAGGTTACATTGTAACCCCATGTTCTAACAACACACTACATGACGAGATTTGCAGTGATAAGCAGTTTGATTGTTTGCACCAGACGAAACACGACTGAAAATTAAATACAGCCATTCAGAAGCAGAGAATACTGCACTCACTGCACTCCAACGAAATGGTAAGGTTTACAATCTAACTAATACATATTAAACCTCTTTAACATTATTAAATATACATGCTGAATCACTGATATGTGTTGGTTTACACTGAGTCACAGTTCAGTTTCTGAGGTTTCTGAGTCACAGTTCAGATCTGAGGTGAACTATCTGCTGCTGCTTTCAGTAGTACGGCAATAAATGTCATGTAAAATGGCATTAAAACTCACATTATTAGCATTTAACACTGATCAAAGCACATGAGGTGTACTTAAGGTGAACATTGTCAGTTTTCTGTTGTTCAGCTGTGAAGAAATAGAAGAAATTTTAGGTGTTGGTTAGAACAAAACTATTTTTAACATGGAAAATATTCCTTCTATCGCATACCGTTGCTTTTTATTCAGAACACAACTTAAGGCAGCCTTTAGGCTCGATGGTCAGACACACTCCAGTTGCTCTCTAATCTGCCAACCTACACTTGCTTGTGTTTTGAAACAGGAGTGCAATATCTAGTTCAACCCCTGGGTGTCAAACTTTCATACTGCAACTTTAAAATAAGTAAATCTTAATCATGTATTGCCGATATCTCATTATAATCACATTATGAGGGTGCTATTAAACATTTTAAAAGGAAAAATAAATAAATAAACAAATAAATAAATAATATTTTTTTTATTGTCAAAAATGTAAGTAAAAATCTAAATGAATGAACAAAGTATCATTCACCACTTTTCTCCGTTATTTTAACCTCTGTTTCACTTTTGTTTAATCTCTATTTTGAAATGGTCCTGTGGTGTGACAAATATTTTTTTTTGAACAATTGATCGTAGATTCATTTTAAGCAATCAAATCTGCATAACAAGAAAACACAAAGTCTGGCTTATTACCTGCCTATTATTAAGATCTGTAATAGATCAGTGGATATTACCTGTTTATTTTACATCCCCAATCCTACCCAATACCTAAACCTAACTACTACCTTACTAACTGTTAAAAAGTAGCTAATTAGTAGTTTATTGAGCTAAAAGTCTAAATTAAAAGTTTGTTAATTGCATGAACTTTACATTAAAATATCGTGTGACTAAAGTTCCATTTAAAATAGAATTTTTTACCCCTTAAACATGTTACAAAGCAGGATAGTCTTAAAGACAGGTCTACTTCATGTCAACAACTTATTAAATAATCAAAAAATATCCTCAAAAACATAATTACTTCAAAAAAATTATAAAAATGACAGACGGTAAATAATTACATGTATACAATACAATATTAAAATAACTCCAACATCATATAAAAGGATGCGAAAAAAAAAATCTGCTGTGCAATGAGAAAATGTGACATTGGATATTTCAGATGGGATAAACACAGATCCCAAACACAATGAGTCCTGGTTGAGTGACCATGTCTCACTAATGACCGCAAACAGAGCAAAGCCACCCGTCTCGCATGGGAAAGTGATATTGATGTCCGTGCACCATCTGAAATGATGGGTTAAAAGATGCAAAAGGACAAAGTCAGAAGAACATTGTGGCCTTGGCTCATCTGTGGTAAGGTGAGAGCAAGGTGAGAATAGGCTCAAAGGAATGAATGGTGTGTGAAGAAGGGGCAAACCAGGGTGCCGCTGGGACATCTCGGTGGTTCGCAACAAAGAAACCTGAGCCCGGAGGCATGTAGCCAGAGGGACAAAAAAACATCTTCATCTGGCAGTGCGCTCAGGCTATTCTTCTGTCAGTACTGCCAATGGCTATAAATGTTGAGAGAGCAAACTCAGAAAATCACACAATGTGCCGTATGTCACTTGGGGCACGCAGAGATTGTGTGTGAGAGTTTATTCTTTGTGTATTTTGGGACAGCAAGGGCAGACAAGGTTGGTGCGGGTTGGGAGGGGAGCTGCAATAATGCTGTGCTGTGTTCTCGTGTTCTAATTGCAAATGATCCAAAGCAACAACACTATTAAATGTGTTATTGCGGGTTTCCAAACAAGTTAAGCTGAACCAACGGCATTTGTTTTGCTTATTTAAAAAAAGGATTGAAGCATAAAAAAGTCAAAAGTAATCACACAAGAATTATTCTGGTTAAACTTTAAAGAGCTATTAAACATTTTTACATACAACATTTGGGTCACACTTAAATTTAATGTACAATTCACACTATTAACAAAGACTTTTAGCTCAGTAAACTACTAGTTAGCTACTTATTATTAGTTAATAAGGTTGTAGTTGGATTTAGATATTGGGTAGGATTAGGTATCATATTTTATAAGTCGTAATAAACTAGGGGTGTAACGAATCATGGTTGATCTGTGATTCATACGAATCACAACCCACGGTTCAGAACACACGTGACCCGCGGATTAATAATTTTTTTTACTGGTAGATTAATCCTAAATTTGTAACGATTGCAGAGATATCGCCTCTTGCGCCATTCAGATCACATGTATGAAAGCATTTACGCTTTCTTGTAAAAAATATTAATGACGGAAGAAGTTGTGGTAGGTTATTCGGGATGTGGTGGGTTTCTTTAAAGGTGTTTTCTACGGTGGCCGAGAGAGCTTAACGCGCTGCAATTTAAGAAAGCACATGCAATAACAAAAAACACCAGCAAATTAAGAAACGATCTTCATCAATTTGACAGACACCTGTTGCAAATTGGTCACAACACAAACAACTGAAGAAACGCGCTGCAAATTGATCACAACACAAAGGAAGAAACGCGCAGCAACACCAAGAACACCAATCACTTCACTGAACAACAGTCACTGTACAATAACACCTCCGTATCTCTCAGCTGGGTCCGTCATGTTTTTGGATCCTCTTGAAATATTTCCGTTGTGTTATGTGGATGTTTGCAAGTGTTTTGACCAATTTGCTGCGCGTTTCTTCAGTTGTTTGTGTTTTGACCAATTTGCAACAGGTGTCTGTCAAATTGATGAAGATCGTTTCTTAATTTGCTGGTGTTTTTTTGTTATTGCATGTGCTTTCTTAAATTGCAGCGCGTTAAGCTCTCTCGGCCACCGTAGTTTTCACTACTTGTTTAGCCTGCATTAATGCATTCAGTGTAAGCTACACTATAATCATTAAAAGTTCAGGATCTTAACACCCACGCAACATAAATTATAAATGATGGTGATTTGCATATGTTTATTAATTCTTCCAATCGCTGCATTTAAATCTGTGTTTGAAAAAAGCAAAAAATCAAGAAAGAGATTCAGTCTTTAGTCTTGAGTTAGTTATGAAGTTACAAACAGTCAAATAACACAGAAGTACTGTGATACCGTTTTATAGTTTAGATATACCCACTGATGTTTATGGTAAAGATTAAAATCCCTGTCATATGCATTTAACGACGCCCAAAAATGAAAGTTGTAGGCAGCAATTACATTATTTAACCAACAGGTGGCGACAACCAGCCATCAAAAATAGACCACTGAATAATTCTTCAAAAATTATCATCTAGCAATGAAACATGAAGGGCCCTATTTTAACGATCCAGGCGCAAAGTCCAAAGCCACACGACACATGGTCTAACAGGGTTGAGCTTATTCTCTTAATGAGTTATAGGTGTTTTTGGTAGAACAAACCAATCAGAGTCTCATCTCCCATTCTCTTTGCTATTTACATGGCGGACTTTGTAAGTGGAAAAACTGAACGCTTCACTAGTGAGAAAACAGAGCATCTACAGCGCGAGAATGAGAGAATGAGCCTCCTCATTCTTTACTTTCACTTTCACTCTTGTGGATAAGGAAACGTGTTGTACGCACAGACATACATTAGCCTATACATAATTAATTTCGTTTTTTAAGAGCAAAGATTTGTTTCAAAACTATTTCTAAATTCAGATCTAATTTCCAGCAAACTAATAAATGAACAATAATAATGAAGTGTGGTCAAAAAACTTTTGTTTTGTTTTCAAGTTATATCCAAATACACATGCTATGCCCCATATGGTCTAAAACCTGACAGGTGGGCAAATCTAAGCTTGTTTTTAATAAAACAAATATAAATATGCATATAGTAAATAATGGGCGATACAGTGGCACAGTAGGTAGTGCTGTCGCCTCACAGCAAGAAGGTCGCTGGGTCGCAGGTTCGAACCTCGGCTGGGTCAGGGTCTGCTCCAGTTTCCCCCACAGTCCAAAGACATGCGGTACAGGTGAATTGGGTAGACTAAATTGTCCGTAGTGTATGAGTGTGGATGAGTGTGTTGCGGCTGGAAGGGCATCCGCTGTGTAAATAATGTGCTGGATAAGTTGGCGGTTCATTCCGCTGTGGCGACCCCAGATTAATAAAGGGACTAAGCCGACAAGAAAATTAATGAATGAATGAATAATAAATAATACTGCTACTAATAATAGCATTATACAAAAGCAAATTGTCATGAATAAACTGAAAAAGTCCCCAAGATGAAGAAGGCATGAAAGCAGTGGTTTTTATATTTATGTAGGCTAGAAAGTAATAATTTTTGTAATATTTTAATCCTTTAATTATTTTTTATTTGTAAAGATATTTGAGTATTGCTCTACATCCTGTGTGTATTAAGCAATGTTTAAGCGAGGCGCACAACTAACACGCTCTGAGCTGGACTTTAGACCTCCTCTTATCTGGTCTATTTAACAGTCTATTCTAGTTTCTCAAAATAGCAACGTGCCAGCAAGGCGCCTTAACACACCCCCTTTTTTAGACCAGAACACCTATGGGCGCACATATAAGCACAAATGCATTTGCTATTTAAACAGCATGGTGCAAAACGTCAAAATGACTCCTGCGTCGAGCTGAAACTAGCAAACAACAATTCCGTCGCACCTTGTGCCGCATTGCGCTGGGTGTATGATAGGGCCCGAAGTTTTATGAGTGAAAAACTGAATCATTTATTGAATATGAGACTAAAAATAAATATGGCTTGTATCAAATTATAATGGTAGATTGATACATTTAGCATTATCAGCAACAGTAGTAGTAACAGTGAATTTTTCACAGTACTGAATATTTTACAATTAATTTTTATTAATCCGATTATTTCTTCACTTTATTTGTAATAAAATTACAAGTTCTGTTTGTTAAAACCAAAAGTGTCTTTTTCCATTATAATAAACAGCTAATATCTTAATAATAGGCAGGTAATAAGCCAGGAGCAAATGGTGTGAATTGTTACTTAAACTGCTGTGTTGGAATAAATTTTGTTAACACTTTTTAAGTTTGTGATATGATGTCACACTTTTGTGGTTTTTTTAAAGAATAAATAAAAACCATTTTCCAGTATCGTTCTTCTACTAGACACGTTTTACTTATGCAAATTAGTAGGTGCATATGTCAAAAAGTTCAACTTAAAAAAAGGCAAAAATATATACATATACATGTGTTCCATGTACTATAGTAATTACAATTGATGATGCATAATTACATGCAGCTAACCCTAATCCTAACCTGCATTCCAACCCTATCCATTTAGTAAGCCTCAGTAGTTCAATTCAATTCAATTCATCTTTATTTCTATAGCGCTTTTACAATGTAGATTGTGTCAAAGCAGCTTAACACAGAAGTTCTAGTAAATTAAAACTGTGTCAGTCGAGTTTTCAGAGTTGTAGTTTAGTTTAGTTAACAGTTAAACACTGTTTAAGTCCAAACACTGAAGAGCAAATCCGTCGATGTGCAGCTCCACAAGTCCCAAAAGTCCCAAACCAAGGAAGCCAGTTCAATGAGAATTCACACCATAACAAGGATACCTTAAAATAAAATGTAGCCAAATTTGAAATCAGTTTCTTAAATACATATTTTGAATAGAAGTCGATGGTGTTGGCCAGTCCCTCTGGCATTACAGTGTTATGGCAACAACAAAGTCCCTTTAAGGCAAGTCATTTCACTCGGCTGCCATCTTTGAAATGACTGTATGCTCGGGTATTCTGTTTAAATGGAGAAACATCAAATTCTCGAAAAATTGCTTGCCAAGCTAACAATTAAATTTCATATTAGGAATCACCAATAAAATTAAGCAACCACCGTCTCTTTAGTATCATTTCTAAACGTTCGAATCACACATAATCTGCAGAATCTCACGTCTGGTCTGAGCCCCTCCCCCAGAGAATCGTAAGTCTATATTAATCGCTGATTGGCTCCTGTACTAGAAGGCGGGGCTTCATTTGCCATATTGATCGTTACACCTTTCCCCATTCAAAACTATACGAGTCACCAGTGTATTCTGTAGTCTTTGATAATAAAAAATGCAAAATTGGTTAATTTCACACTAAATCTTGTTATTGCACAGCTTTTTCTGAATTTTCTACTTTTCTGGATAAAAAAACAAAAACTTTTTTCCCCTTTGAAACCAATATATTTTATTTTTTGAAAGATTTATAATATTTAGGAGCAGTAAACATGTCAGGCTAAATAATTCAAATGAATCATTGACTTGTGCTGTCTTCATTAGTCTCAAAAACACAGATTTCTTTACAATTTAAAATGGCATCTTTAGAGATTTTTTCTGGTTAAGATACTGTTGTCCTTAAAATCTATTTAAAAAATGTAAATAAAAAATCTTACACATACCTTAGGAACAGTACTACAGAAAATTTTGGCATTTTTCAAACCTTGACTTTTCATAGCCGCAGTATACCTTGAAAACGGTTATCGTCCCATGCCTAGTAGTGAATAATTCAAGTTGTCGGATATAAAATAATAATAATAATAATAATATTTACCTACTGACTAATTTAATGAATTATGAATTACTGCAAGTTCAAATCAAAAGGCCTCATCCTATAGAAAATGACATTTTGCATGAGTTTTCCTAATACTTCTACCCTTATCTAGCTGTGTTTGGTAGTTTTGGGTCACAGTTCAGTCGTTATTTTCTCCAAAAGACTTTTTCCATTCTGTATCCTTGAACATGTTGACCATACATGGATATTGTCTATTTCAGTGGCTCAGACTTGGACATCCTTGTCCCATCTACAGAGACACACACTCTTTCTATAGTTTCAGCTGTCCATCACTCTGCTTCTACTGTTCACAGTTGGATGAGCCACAGACAGAAGTAAGCCTTATCATGGGGAGGCTGATAAAACTGAAGAAAGTTCAGGATTGAAGGAGGGATGATGGCTATTTTAGCAAGGGTGCCGCTTTATCTGCTCGGCTGGCCAATATCTCTGCTGTAGAGCAGGCAGAGAATGGGGAAAAAAAAATGCCGACAGACAGCAAAAAGCGAGGACAGGATAGTTCACAGGTCTCAGAAACAGACACCGGCCTGTTCATCACTGACAGCCACTGTGGGAAAACATCCTGGGGAAAACCATCACAGCTTTGACTGGGAGAAAGTTTGAGCCAGTTGATGTAACAGTCACCTGCCCTTTGCTCTTTACCTCTGCTACTCTATATAAACAGAACTGTCTGTGCAGAACAAAACTAGGAAAGGTGTTTGAAATTGGTACTATATGACCAGTCAAAATTCAGCTATTTTGCATAATTAAAGGCATTTTTTTTTTACTTTCATTAGAATTCATCACTTAGGATTACCTATTCAACTAATTGTTTATGAAAGCAATTAATAAGCTAATCACATGGGACCAAAGCATTTAGGCATCAATTTGTGTGGATAGAATGATTATTGGTGCCAGATGGAATGGTCTGAGCAGGGTTCCCACTCTTTCATGAACAGCAAATTCAAGGACTTTCTAAAATCACTAATAATTTAAAATTGAGCACCTTTGTAATTCACACCCCCAGCCTATATAGCGGCATTAAAGTCCATCCTGTACTTAACTATTCACATACACTTAATATTTACATTGAAATGTCATGATGTTGTTTTGAATGTTGACTGTTTAAAACAACCGTTGTAAAGTCATGTTCTAAAAACTTTAATACAATTAGTTCAATACTGATAATATTCAAATGCAGTTTCTGCAGCGTTGATAAAATGCATTATTTGTCATAGTTCATGTATAAGATTTAAATTTAAGATTTTTGTATTAAGAATTTTTCCCTGTGATGGGTTGCGGCTGGAAGGGCATCCGCTGCGTAAAAACATGTGCTGGATAGGTTGGCGGTTCATTCTGCTGTTCACCCCAGATTAATAATGGGACTAAGCCGAAAAGAAAATGAATGAATGAATATTAAGAATTTCTTAATTTTTTTATTCAGTTTTCGAAAGCAGCACAATACAATTGTTAAAATAATACCATAAACTTTAAATTCAAGCACTTTCAATGACCTATGTTTCCAGGCTTTTAATTCATATATCTGAAATTCAAGTACTTTCAATTAGTGTGGGAACCCTGTTTGAGGCCCCGTTTAATGTTTATCAGAGGCCCTGTTTGAGGCCTCTGTTTAATGTTTATCGTCTTTTTTCATATTTATTTTGTGTTGTCACTTGTCACTTTATGTACACTGGAAGCTTTTGTAGCCAAAAACAAATTCCTTGTGTGTGTGAAGCACACTAGGCAATAAAACTGATTCTGGTTTACACTAATACGTTTTAGTTTTAAAATGGTGTTTTAGAATAAAAACGATCCGCGTCCACACTGGCGTTTCACCTAGTGTTTCTGAACAACTCTCCATCCACACTATACCGCTGAAAACGCACATCACGTGACCACACACTCTAGCATGCACTGCAGCTCCAGGCAGGCAGCGGGTGCTTTGAGCACATCTACCCAGATGAGAGCTGTGCACGTCAGACAGTTCATCAAGGATCTACCGCTGGATCTAATTTGTTAAACGTGATATTTAAATCATCTTGTTGTCTATATCTAACGACATATTCCCCGACTTTTGTCTTTTGAATCTGTTACTTGTTCACAGGTAATGTGTTTTGACTTAATGCAAAGACAATTTAATATAACCACGTACACTGATTCTGCACATTTGACTGATTGCTTATATTTATTTCCTATAATGTATAAACTTATTGTACGTTATACTTTTTATGATGGCCATTATTGATTATTAAAACTGATATTCAGCAAAAGAGAGGATATGTTTCGTATATTCAATAAAAATGAAAGGAGGCAATAATGTTATAGGCTCCGTTTTGTTATAAATATGCATACAGTGAAGATGACGGTCATATAAATATGTAGCTACACGACGCCTCAATATTTAGTGTCTGTTAAGTTAATATCAAAATGAAAATAGACAGTTCCTTATATCATGTTTTCATTTTATTGTTAAGAAAGTAAAACAATGTAGCCAGGGTGAATGAGGTTATAATGTACACTGGTACCTTTGAAGATTTACCCGACGTGTCCTCAGGAGTTTGTTTTCCATATCAAACTTGCAAAGTCTGAACTTACAAGGAAAGGATGCAAGACTGAACTTTGTGTAGGCTACTTAATATTGAGGAAAAAGCCTTAATCAGATAGGCGAATGTCTGCAGCCCCGCCTCCGTTTTCCCCCATCCACACTTACACGGAGCAGCAGCATTTTAAAATGAAAATGGCCTCTTAAGCATTTCCAAAACCTCAGTTTTCTAAGCGTGAAAACTCTGGTGTAGTGTGGACGGAGGGCGTAACCGTAGCAAAACTTATGCGTTTTAAAACTAAAATGTATTAGTGTAAAAGGGGTCTGAGTATTTCAGAAACTGTAGAGTCAGAATTTATTATATATAAACAGGATTATTATGGATCAGTCCTGATTTGTATCATGGATTTAGGTTATTGGTGGTTGAGGGACATTTTCCTAGCACATTTTGGGCCTCTTGGAACAAGTTAAGCATAGTTTAAACATCCCATCCTGCTTGAGTACTCTTGTTCATACCTTTGTAACCAGTGCACAGTGTAATTGTCTTGTGATGGCTACTTGAAATATGGTAACAACACACACATCATCTCAAACTGGTTTCCTGAACATGACAGGGAGTTTTAAATGGGCTCCAGCGTCACCAGATGTCATTCGTTTAGAATGTGCTGGAATAACAAATCTGCAGTAACTGTGTGAAGCTCTCATGTCAATTTGGGCCAAGAAAAGTTTCCAGCACCTTGCCGAATCTATGCCTTGAAGAATTAAATGGGACCTATTATGCAAAAATCACTTTTATAAAAGGTTTAAACACAGTTGTGTGGAAAGTCTGTGAATATAACCAGCTTCTAATAGTAAAAATGTATTAATTTTAATTTGTATAAGCCCATTTCATAAAAACAGTCTGCAGAAACACTTTAATTGACATTCTTCCTTTGTACATGTCATCAGAGGGGGAAAGCCCCGCCCATTAGTGATCTTTTACTCATTTGCATAGGACGCAAGTCTTGTTTTCAAATCTGCCACTATGCTGACACATAGGCATTTGTAGCTCCGCCCTCTTTTGAAAAGACCCTGGGAGAACAATCTCATTTGAATTTAAAGCGACAGTTACCAAAACAGCACAATTTGTCTCAAAACCTAAAGGAGCAGTTTTAAAACAATATTTGCAGGATATTCTAAGCTGAAACTTCACATATACACTCTAGGGACATCAGAGACTTATTTTACCTCTTGTAAAAAGGGCATAATAGGTCACCTTTAAGGCAGTTTTATAAACAAAATGGCATCCAACCCAGTACTAGTAAGGTGTACACATTAAATTGACTGGCAAGTGCAAACAGGGATGTCTGGACTGCAGTTTACTTAAAGAAAATGTACACAATTCTAACATTGTAACAATAAAAAAAAACAATTGAAAAACAGAAAATATATTAAAGCTGTGTGCATACTGTGCATTGTGTTTTTCTCTTACAAATCTGTTTGGTTTTTTTTATTGTCAAATTCTTCTCATTTTATTGTACAGTAAAATTTCTATGTAGTGCAAGAGTTTGTGAGTAAGAACTGAAGCACACACAGCAATGTTTCTGTGTTGTGGATTGTGTGGACTGTGTGTGTTCATTACCTCATCTCCACGGATCAGCTCTCCGCCTCGCTCTTGTGCCTGACTGCTCTTCATGTTCAGCTCTCTTTCCACTGCCGCCAGCTCCTCACGGGCCTCCTGCAACTCCTCCACCTTTGTTTCCTTCTTACGAACTATAATAGCGGCCTAAAGGAACAAATTCATTGCATTTTAAATGTATTCTTCCTTCACAACTTTTTTGTTCGTTTATTTCATTCCATAACAAATAATGAATTTTAGTTTATGGTTTTTATACATTTTCTACATAAAATGAGCATCCAACCTGCTATTCTAAAAAAGCGATGCTTAAGTTAAAAGATGTTTAACTCTTAAAAAGCACATCTCTATCTAATAGTTGATCCCAGTTGTAAGAGCAACAAATAATAACTGCAGAAGACCTATTGGAACCCGCATGGACCCAAGACTCTCACAGAAATCAGTCAAGTTTGGTGAAGGAAAAATCATGGTTTGGGGTTACATTCAGTCAGGGCGTGCAAGAGATCTGCAGAGTGGATGGCAACATCATCAGCCTGAGGTATCAAGACATTTGTGATGGCCATTACATTACAAACCACAGGAGAGGGCAAATCAGGATAGCGCTCCTTCTCATATATCAGCCTCCACATCAAAGTTCCTGAAAGCAAAGAAGGTCAAGGTGCTCCTGGATTGGCCAGCCCAGTCACCAGACATGAACATTATTAAGCATGTTTGGGGTAAGATGGAGGAGGAGGCGTTAAAGATGAATCCAAAGAATGTTAATGAACTCTGGGAGTCCTGCAAGAATGCTTTCTTTGCCATTCCAGATGACTTTATTAATAAGTTATTTGAGTCATTGCAGAGATGTATGGATGCAGTCGTCCAAGCTCATGGAAGTCCACAATATTAATTCTTTTTCCACTGCACCATGACTTTATATTCTATACGATACATTTTCTACTATACTGTATATTCTATTCTGTACATTTTCTACTATACTGTATATTTTATACTGTACATTTTTGTCTAAGCAAAGTCAGACCTTACTGTCCCAATTAAATAATTAAAAATCAAGGCATGATCATATTTTATTTTGGTAAAATAAGTGTAATCTAGAGGCCTTTGCCTTTCATTTAAGCCACTTCTGATAGCAAATGATCAACTAGAAATCAAGTTATTATTTGTTGTTCCTAAACCCTGGATAGGCAACAAGACTTTTGTTAGGTAGTGTATATATTTGCTGGGATTTATTTATGTAACCCTTTTAGTCTCTTAGTTCATGTTGTGTCTTTGTAAATGTTCTTTCTTGAATAATTATTTTATTTTTATTTTTTACAAAAATGGAGCGTAAAAAATAAACAAGTAAAAAAGCATATCTCAATATCACCACCTTGTGGTTTGCATTAGATACAAAAGCATGTTCTGTGCAAATTGCCCCATAGACTTTTGCAAACTGCTATGTAGGAAGATCAGTTGCCTCAGACAAAGGTCAATTATACAGCCTAGATGTTATACAAAAGCATCTGCCATCAGAGGGACAAATCCGATTTTGAGAGAGTATTGTAATACGATATGATAATAGACATCTGGCACACTGTTGTATTAGCAAATCAGAGAACATCAAACATTCTTTTAAGTTCAAAGACACGCAGGACAAGCACATCATCTCTCCATACAGGTATGAAGGCCAGAGGTCACGTGGTCACCTATACCCTGTGTTCCCACTCTGAGAAAGCTAAGGGGCAAAACTAAATCACACATTACTCAACCCTGCATGAATAAAGATAAATAGACAGGGTGATCTCCCTGCCCAAAATAAATGTGACTCCTCAGGTAAATTGTGAAGAACAACACCTGTTTGAGCTTTCAAAGTCAAGTAGGTGATAAAAGCGAAAATGAGAGATGACGCCTCACCTGCTGCCTGAAAAGAGAGAGTTTATCATCCATTGGGTCGTTCCGCATCATCCTCTTCTCAATCAAATGGTTGATCTCAGTGTTGGTTTCTCTGATCTAATGAACAAAAGACATATTCCAGTGCCGCATTTACTAACGTTCAAACATTTTGGGTCTGTAAAAAAGTCTTTAATTCAGTAAGGGTGCATTGCAATGATCAAAAGTGACTAAGGCATTTGTAATGTGATAAAAGATTTCCATTTCAAACAAACACTGATCTTTTGATCTTTCTATTTATTAAATAAATAAAATTCATGGTTTCCATTAAAAAAAACCCTGAGGATATTAGAATGACGTCTGAAGGACCACGTGACACTGAAGACCAAAAAAAATATTATGGTAATATTTAGTTTGCATCACAATACTATATAAAATTTGTAATATATATAAAAAAAGAAAAGTTATTTTTCACAAATAATTTTTGACCTTTCTTGGTAAAAAAATCTTATCTATCTCAAACTTTAACTGGAAAGTTCAAACTTCAGTCTTAAAGGGACAGTTTACCCAAAACTAAAAACTCTGTCATCATTTACTCCCCCATATTTTTCCAAACCTTTGTGAGTTCTTTCTTCTGTTAAACACTAAAGAAGAAATTTTGAAGAAAGCTGGAATCCTGTAACCATTGACTTCATTAGTATTTTTTGGGTCAACTATCCCTTTAATAGAATATGTCTTCTTAACTAAGCCCCAGTCTTTAAATGTTTACATTGTTTGATTTAATTGATTATACAATATGTAAGTGGGTGTATAAACAAAACCAGTTTGAACAGTTTTAGTATCTCCTGTAAAATAGGAACTGTCCCTTTAAAAGCTCACCTTGTCCTCCAGCTCCCTCAGTTCTGCCTGGCCCATAGCAGGCTCAGACGCCACCTTCTGTAGGTACTGCACCACCTTTCTCATATTCTCCAACTCTCTGGGGAGCTTCTCAGACACCATGTAGGAGTTGAACTTAATGTCCTCCTCAAGCCTCTTCATAAGGCCTGTGGTTAAAGAAATATTCCTTTATAAACCAATGAGTCAAGAGTCATTCTAGGAAAGGTTTACTTGAGTGTAGCAACTTACTCTCTGGCTTTTCATCTGCTGCTGCCTGCTGTAAGTCTTTGAGCTGGATCTGACATCTCTGCAGTCTCTGCTCTGCCTGGAAGAGCTATAGGAGAGACGAAACATAGTCTGTTCTCAGAAGGCCTAGCAGACAGTAACTTCCATAGATTTTCTGCAAATATAAACATACAAACTCTAGTAATGGTGCAAGTATTCAGATGGTCTCTACCTGGTTTTTCTGCTCCTGTTTCTGATGAGCGAGTGATTCCTCCCTTTCTTTTTCCACTCTTAACTGTCTGGCCAGGTCCAGCATGCGCTGGTGGTTTGACACTGCCTCCACCTAGTGGACCAGAACAGCATCACAAATTCCAGTAAATCAGAATCTGCAGACTTGTCATGTTATTATATTGTAGTATATGTTTTATTACACAATATACACATTTATTACTAGCTAAAATAATGATCACAATAGCCAAAGCATTAATAAATTTTCATATTCATGAAAACTGATTCGCCTTGCTTATTGTAGATGTCTTGCTAACAGGCATTAATTATATTGGGCTTTCTGTCCAGTTAAGCTGTCTTTTCACTAATTACAACAAACAAATTCATTTCTACAAAACCATATAAAACAAAAGCCGTTGTGATCTTATGCATATGTATATTTTTTGGATCTTATTTGAGATTCAGGGGCTAAAATATTTGATATTTTGTATAGACTCACCATTTTTAACCACTGAAAAAGATGCATTCAGATCAAAATGACTAAACTAGTAAACAAAACAGTATTATTTTTCCATTGAAATTCTATTCTTTAAGGATTATTTTTGCAAAATGGGCAGTTATGAATGACTAATTCATAATTAATCGTTTTCTAATTTTATAAAATAAATGCATTGGTTGTAGAGCTGCAAGATATTGGAAAAAAATCAACATTGCAATATTTAAAATTTTCTGCGATTCATATTGCGATATTGAGTATAATTTCACCAGATGAGATAAATAGCTGTTTGGAAAGAATTCATCAGTTTAGGTTGATTGGGATAACTTTATAGGGGAGTGCCTCTGCATAAAATATAAAATAAACAAAAACCCTGTATACTCTTCTTTTTTTATATATATATATATATATATATATATATATATATATATATATATATATATATATATATATATATATATATATATATATATATATATATATATACACACACACACACAAAAATACAATTAGTCTTTCTCAAAGTTACAAATATTATAATTTCTTGTGCCTGAATGCTTTAAAACACCTTGAAATGCTCACACAGTCACAGGCCTTTAAAACACATGCAAATTATAAACCTTTTGGTAACTTTATGATCAAAGAGCTACTATTATGCATTAAAAAGGTCATATTTTAGTTTTAGGGGGTCTCCAACAACAGTCTGATATGCATGCAAGGTCAAAAAACATTTTCATTATCTTATAATTTGCATTTAATTTACCTAATTATCCCAATGACTCCAAACCCCTCCTTAGCGCGATGCTAATCTGCGCTGACTTTATATCTCAGAATTCTGACTTTATAACTCAGAATTGCGACTATATATTTCAGAATTCTGACTTTATAACTCGAAATTCTGACTTTATATTTCTGAATTCTGACTTTATATCTCGGAATTGCGACTATATATCAGAATTCTGACTTTATAACACGAAATTCTGACTTTATAACTAAAAATTCTGACTTTATATCTCGGAATTGCGACTATTTCTCAGAATTCTGACTTTATATCACTGAATTGCGACTATATCTCAGAATTCTGACTTTATATCACTGAATTGCGACTATATCTCAGAATTCTGACTTTATATCACTGAATTGCGACTATATCTCAGAATTCTGACTTTATATCACTGAATTGCGACTATATCTCAGAATTCTGACTTTTTAACTAGAAATTCTGACTTTATAACTCAGAATTCTGACTTTATAACTCGGAATTCTGACTTTATAACTCGGAATTGCGACTTTATATCTCAGAATTCTGACTTTATAACTCGGAATTGCGACTTTATATCTCAGAATTCTGACTTTATAACTCGGAATTGCGACTTTATATCTCAGAATTCTGACTTTATACCTCGGAATTGCAACTTTATATCTCAGAATTCTGACATATTCTGACTTTATATCTCAGAATTCTGACTTTATAACTCGAAATTCTGACTTTATATTTCTGAATTCTGACTTTATAACTCGGAATTGCGACTATATCTCAGAATTCTGACTTTATACCTCGGAATTGCAACTTTATATCTCAGAATTCTGACATATTCTGACTTTATTTTTCAGAATTCTGACTTTATAACTCGGAATTGCGACTATATCTCGTAATTCTGACTTTATATTTCGGAATTATGACTTTATAACTCGGAATTGTGACTTTATATCTCAGAATTCTGACTTTATAACTCGGAATTCTGACTTTATATTTCGGAATTCTAACTTTATAACTCGGAATGCTGACTTTATAACTCGGAATGCTGACTTTATATCTCAGAATTGCGACTTTATATCTCAGAATTCTGACTTTATAACTCGGAATTGCGACTTTATATCTCAGAATTCTGACTTTATAACTCGGAATTCTGACTTTATAACTCAGAATTGCAACTTACATCTCAGAATTCTTTCTGACTTTATAATTTTTTATTTATTTTTATTCAGTGGGGAGAACGGGCTTCCATAATAATAAGACAGTTGTACACAAATAATTGTGGAAAGGTGGCTTAACGTTTGTTTTTAAGCTTTTTAAAGAGTGTAAATTTGGCATGTATATTTTCATATTACATTATTTTCACATAGGTCATTTAAGCTCCTTACCCTCTTTCTAAGACGCTCCACTCTTTTGATGAGTTGATCCTTCTCCTCCTCCATTGCAACAATGTCCTGCAGCAACCAATGATTATTGTGTAAGTAACACAGAACACTACATAACCAGGCGGCACTTTGGCAACACTGACTTTCCTACCCGTCGAATCTCAGCAGTGGAGAAACCAGAGCTCTTCAACTGTTCACACTCTTTGTGGATGTTCTTGAAGCCCTCCACCAGCTCCTCATACTGGGGAAAAAGTCAAATGAAAACGTCTATAAATCAAAAACTGTGCACAAATATATACAGAATCTATAGGAAGTACACAAACAAATATTTGATCATTTTTGCAATCTTATTGCAAAATTTTAGGATACGGATTTGTATTATTTAATTATTGCCTGCAGTTCAATTTTAAATGTTATTAATGTAAAAAAATATTAAACTATTTTTAAGAAATTAAAGAAGCATTGATACGATATATATCTTTAATAAGACACAAATTGGGTGACACAGTGGCTCAGTGGTTAGCATTGTCGCCTCACAGCAAGAAGGTCGCTGGTTCGAGTCCTGGTTGGGTCAGTTGGCATTTCTGTGTGGAGTTTGCATGTTTTCCCCATGTTCGAGTAGGTTTCCTCTGGGTGCTCCTGTTTCCCCCTCAAGCCCAAAGACATGCGCTATAGGTGAATTGAATAAACTAAATTGGCCGTAGTGTATGTGTGTGAATGAGTGTGTATGGATGTTTTCCAGTACTGGGTTGCAGCTGGAAGGGCATCCGCTATGTAAAACATATGCATATGATGCAAAACTCCCCTTTATATGGTGATGGACACTAATGTACATAATTGTATACATCCACTCACTCCCTTTTTTTCTCATTAATCAGCCGCAGTATCTGAAAAAACACTGTTCTAGCTTTCCTCAATTGTGACATCACAAGCCCTGCACATGACTAGTGAAAATCTGCACTATTAGCACAGATAAATAAGAACTGCTACTAATGTTATTCAGTCAAGTGCAGTGAGTGATTTTCTTCAGCCGTTCTATTCATAATAACAGCTCAGATAGCAGTAAACACTGTCTAGTATACTGTTTTCATTTTAATAAAGTGATCTAATGAAAACAATGAAACCCACATCACTTAAACAAGTTACACCTGCACCAATAACAGCACAAATCAGCAACATTGTTGGAATCACTTTCAAAGCGATTCATTCATAAAATATTGAGAAATAAATGAACTACATATTATTTAGTTATTGCTATAGATTATACACTATCATGAGACTGTGAAGAAAATTTAAGACAGGGCAACAACATAAGAAATATTTTTAAGTGCTGAGCAAAAATTAATCGCGATTAATCACATAATATATACGGGCAGTGCAGAATTATTAGGCAAATGAGTATTTTGACCACATCATCCTCTTTATGCATGTTGTCTTACTCCAAGCTGAATAGGCTCAAAAGCCTACTACCAATTAAGCATATTAGGTGATGTGCATCCCTGTAATGAGAAGGGGTGTGGTCTAATGACATCAACACCCTATATCAGGTGTGCATAATTATTAGGAAACTTCCTTTCCTTTGGCAAAATGGGTCAAAAGAAGGACTTGACAGGCTCCGAAAAGTCAAAAATAGTGAGATATCTTGCAGAACGATGCAGCACTCTTAAAATTGCCAAGCTTCTGAAGAGTGATCATCAAACAATCAAGCGTTTCATTCAAAATAGTGAACAGGGTCGCAAAAAGCGCGTGGAAAAACTAAACCAAAAACCAAGGCGCAAAATAACTGCATATGAACTGAGAAAAGTCAAGCGTGCAGCTGCCAAGATGCCACTTGCCACCAGTTTTGCCATATTTCAGAGCTGCAACAGAGACATGGCCAAGGTAAGAAAGGCTGAAAAACGACCACCACTGAACAAGACGCACAAGCTGAAACGTCAAGACTGGGCCAAGAAATATCTCAAGACTGATTTTTCTAAGGTTTTATGGACTGATGAAATGAGAGTGAGTCTTGATGGGCCCGTGGCTGGATCGGTAAAGGGCAGAGAGCTCCAGTCCGACTCAGACACCAGCAAGGTGGAGGTGGAGTACTGCTTTGGGCTAGTATCATCAAAGATGAGCTTGTGGGGCCTTTTCAGGTTGAGGATGGAGTCAGGCTCAACTCCCAGTCCTACTGCCAGTTTCTGGAAGACACCTTCAAGCAGTGGTACAGGAAGAAGTCTGCATCCTTCAAGAAAAACATGATTTTCATGCAGGACAATGCTCCATCACACGCGTCCAAATACTCCACAGCATGGCTGGCAAGAAAGAACTAAATGCCATGGCCTCCTTGTTCACCTGAGCTGAACCCCATAGAGAACCTGTTGTCCATCATCAAATGTGAGATTTACAAGGAGGGAAAACAGTACACCTCTCTGAACAGTGTCTGGGAATCTGTGGTTGCTGCTGCACACAATGTTGATGGTGAACAGATCAAAACACTGACAGAATCCATGGATGGCAGGCTTTTAAGTGTCCTTGCAAAGAAAGGTGGCTATATTGGTCACTGATTTGTTTTTGTTTTGTTTTTGAATGTCAGAAATGTATATTTGTGAATGTTGAGATGTTATATTGGTTTCACTGGTGAAAATAAATAATTGAAATGGGTATATGTTTGTTTTTTGTTAAGTTGCCTAATAATTATGCACAGTAATAGTCACCTGCACACACAGATATCCTCCTAAAATAGCTAAAACTAAAAACAAACTAAAAACTACTTCCAAAAATATTCAGCTTTGATATTAATGAGTCTTTTGGGTTCATTGAGAACATGGTTGTTGTTCAATAATAAAATTAATCCTCAAAAATACAACTTGCCTAATAATTCTGCACTCCCTGTATATATATATATTTTATTTATATTTGGATTTAAAACATATATGATACAAATTATATATACATTTAAATCTTAATCTATGTAACAAAATTGTTTTGTATAGTTTTGTTTCTACTGTATGTATGTGTGTGTATTACATATGCATAATAAATCAATTTTGGATACGATTGATTATGATTAATCGCTTGATTGCACAAATTATAGTATATTATATTATATTACATTATACATTTATTCATTTTCTTTTCGGCTTAGTCCCTTTATTAATCAGGGGTCGCCACAGTGAAATGAACTGCCAACTTATCCAGCATATGTTTTACGCAGCAGATGCCCTTCCAGCCGCAACCCAGTACTGGGTAACACCCACACACTCTACAGCCAATTTAGCTTATTCAGTTCACATAAACAGCATGTCTTTGGGCTGTGGGGGAAACCGGAGCACTTGGAGGAAACCCACGCGAACGCAGGGAGAACATGCAAACTGCACACAGAAACGCCAACTGACCCAGCTGGGGCTCGAACCAGTGACCTTCTTGCTGTGAGGCGAAAGTGCTACCCACTGAGCCACCGTGCTGCCCCTATATATTATATTATATTATATTATATTATATTATATTATATTATATTATATTATATTATATTATATTATATTATATTATATTATATTATATTATATGCAATGTCACCAGTGGATGAATGAAAAAATCATTTAGACATTTTAATAACTTTAAAGAGCACAAGAAAGTAGACGACAAAAGTGCAGTGTGCATTTACAACAGGAGTGTTATTGCGCATCGGTGTGGATTATATATTTCTTTATGGCATCAAACTGTGAGAGAACAGATTCTAAAAACAAATACTTTAAGACTATGCCATAACTTCAGCAGGCACACCTGGTGGTAGGTCTCAGCAATGACATCATCTTGCAGAAACTCAGCAGGAACCTCTAGTTTGACGAGGAATCTGGCCAGATACGCTCTCTTCTTCAGCTCTGGAATCCTCTGTAACAGCCAGTGCAGGATGGGGTGCACCACAGGCTTACTGCCCGACACCAAACCCTGACGAAAACTGCTTCTGTTCAATCGACATTTTAAAGCTGATTAAATGTGTGAAGTATGTGTGAAGTAATTTTTGTTTTTAAAGAAAATTATTCTGTTCATCCATGTAGCATTTATTCATTCATTCATTCATTTTCTTGTCGGCTTTGTCCCTTGCGGGGTCGCCACAGCGGAATGAACCGCCAACTTATCCAGCACGATTTTACGCAGCGGATGCCCTTCCAGCCGCAACCCATCTCTGGGAACTTCCACACACTCATTCACACTCATACACTATGGACAATTTAGCTTACCCAATTCACCTGTACTGCATGTCTTTGGACTGTGGGGGAAACCGGAGCACCCGGAGGAAACCCACGCGAACCCAGGGAGAACATGCAAACTCCACACAGAAACGCCAACTGACCCAGCCCAGCCGAGGTTCGAACCTGCGACCCAGCGACGTTCTTGCTGTGAGGCAACAGCACTACCTACTGCGCCACTGGGTTGCCCATGTAGCATTTATTAAATATAAAAAACATTTTAATTTATTACAATTTTAAATAACGGTTTTCTTATTGTATGTAGTTTCAAAGGAAATTATTACTACAGTCATTAATGCTTTTATTACTATTACCATTATTAATAATAAAAATAATAATTAATATTAGAGTGATTTCTGAAGGATCGTGAATCTGTAGACTGGAGTAATGAAGCTGAAAATTCATCTTTAAAATCACTGGAATAAATGATTAAATTAAATGATAAACTACTTTTGAACAGTTATTTTCTGTCTTACACTTCAGACATTCCTCCAGAAGGTTTGTATTTCAGCATCCCCAAAAGAGTGAACATTCTCTTGGCTGTCTGCTCAGGCAATTCCTCACGTATATCAATGGCTTGCTGAAAAAAGATTCAGAAGAAAAAAATAAGGGTCAAAAACAATCAGTGTGATCACACTACATAAATAAAGATCTTTACAGTACTCTCTAAAAGTAAAATGTGTTTTCAAAGGAAACTGTGAAAATATTAAAGAGATAGTTCACCCAAAAATTAAAATTTACTCACTATTTACTAACCTTCAAGAGGTTTTAAACCTTTTTGAAATTATTTATTCTGTTAAACATTAAAGAAGATATTTTGCAGAAAGCTTAAAAACTGTGAATATTGACTTCTAAAGTTTGGATAAACAAATACTATTCAAGTCAGTGGTTCAACAGAATAAAGTTCAACAAAAGAAAGTCAAACTGGTTTGGAACAAATAAAGTAAATGATGACAGAGTTTTCCGTTTGGTGTGAACTATCCTTTACATTAGGGCTGCACAATACATCGTTTCAGCATTGATATCGCAGTGTGCACATTCGCAATAATCACATCGCAGGATATTCAATGTGGAGTATAAATGATAGTTAACCAGGAGCTAAAGAATTGTATTAAATCACTGTATTTATATGGAATGTAGATGATTTGCGCAAAAAAAACATTCTTACTTAGAATTTTTGTCTTGTTTGTAGTCCAAATATCCACATTTCAAAATGAAAACAAGATTATTTCACTTAACAGAAAAGATAATTTCCTTAAAACAAGCAAAAAATTTTTTATAATTATTAAAATTTAATAAAATTTATTATTATTATAATTATAAAAATAATTTTTTACTTATTTCTTCTGACGATGAAAACTAAACAGCATCTTTACTTGGCCTAATAAATTATTTTGATATTTGTACTAGAAACGAGACAAAACAAAATAAGAAAAGCTTTTTTTTTTGCATTGTGATTATTAAATTTCTGTAACGTTACCCGAATACTGTTAGACTCCCCAGAAAACCATCAAATAACGCTAGAGCTATTCAAACCATCTTCTGAAACTGTATCCCAATATTTATTGCAGAAAAATAAACGTGCAGCCTTATTTTACATATTAAAACAAAACTCATTTTATTTACCGCTATGATACTATGTACTATTATAGATATGTATTGCTATAGGTTGTTGTTTTATTTTTCATAAGTATTAATACATTTGATCTTCAACTCACCTTTGGATCAATTTCAGCCAGAACATCACTTAAAGTCTGCAGCAGCTGCATTGGCTCCAGGGAGTCAAATGTAATGAGATTGAAGTTTTTCTTGAAAGGCTCCTTGTTCAGCTGTTCGACAATAAATTTGAGCTGTTCGCTCATCTTGCAAGGTTTGTGGCTTTTACCGCTAACAAAAATATTCTCACTACGTTAACTTAACGTTACGTTAGCTTGCGATATGTTCAAAATAACTTTTTTCAACTAACGTTAGCTAACTGGCGAGTTATTATAGTTTTGTAGCGCTACCACAGAATGTCGTTTATTATTTGATTTAGTTAAACGAAAACGATAATAAATATTTGTATGATAACGTCGTATAGCGTTCCCTCTAACGTCAACAAATCCTGCTTAGGAACCGTTGTCACACAAGGCCCGGTTGCTAGCAGGAAGTTGGGCATCTGAAGAGATTTTCCTACTTTTTAAAGTAAAAGTCCCTGTAAAAGACAATAGCAAAGACTATAGAATACTTTGACAATAGTCAGTACTTGTTTAGAAAAATTAATAATATATTATAATATAGGGGAAACCTATATACTATATAATTATTTAGATAAAAATGTTATTTTATTTAGTCACCATTGTAGCTATGGAAGATGAAACCTGCAAAAACAATAAATAAATCAGTCAATCTATCAATAAATACACAAATATATAAATAAATGAGTAAATAAATCCATAAAGTCTTGCATAAATGAAATAATAAATAAATAAATATGCAAATAAATAAATAAATGTATATAAAAATCCACAAGTTTCAGCATAAATAAATATTTAAATAATCAATAGTGCGGGCAGGCAAATAATTAAATAAATTACATGAGGGGGATAAGAATATGCTAAACTGAAAGTTTATTTTAATTAACGTTTAAAAGGGGCGAGGGGGGTGGGGGGGGATAAACTTTCAGTTTAGCATTTTCTTATTCCCCCAATATTCGTGTAATTTATTTAATCACTTGCCTGCCCGCACTATTAATTATTTAAATATTTATTTATGCTGGAACTTGTGGATTTTTTATATACATTTATTTATTTATTTGCATATTTATTTATTTAATTTTTTTATTATGCAAGAATTTATGGATATATTTACTCATTTATTTATATTTGCGTATTTATTTATTTATTTATTGTATTTGCAGGTTTTGTCCTCCATATGTAACCACTGATTACTACTACTACTATTATTATTATTAATGATAATATTAATATCAACAATGATGTAACTATTAACCTGATGTGCACAAAAGAACATTGTGCAAACATAATGTATATAAAATATCTTATATTAATACGTTTTAAAATAAAATCATATTTAGTTTAAATATGTCATATTCTAAATTTGTTAAATCATATTTAGTTGAAACTTGTTGAACAAAAATCTAAACTATAACTAGGTAGGTCTATCTAAACAAGATGCTATATTTTTTCTTTTAAAACCAGGATTTATGACATGATGTGCATAAAAGTATGCCTTCTACAATTATATATAGGCCAACATACACTACATTTAATTTAAAAATATTCATTTTTTATATTCTAATGAATGCCAGTCTGTGATTTAATGATGAGGTTTTGTTTGTTAGACAAAAAAAATATTACATTTAAAAAATAGCAATACTGTTATTGATTACATCTTTGATTCAATTCAGTTCAATTAATTACATTTTTCAATATATTTATTGATTGATTGAAGAGCTAGTTTTAGTATTTTTTATTACATTTACCGGATACAGTACAGAAATTTTTGTTTATGCTTTATGCATTTGATTTTTTTTTCTAGTGCATTTATTATATAGGCCTTGTATATAATATAATATAATATAATATAATATAATATAATATAATATAATATAATATAATATAATATAATATAATATAATATAATATAATATAATATAATATAATATAATATAATACATAGCAAATGTGTACACTATATATGCACTAGATTCTTTTTTTTACTTGAATGTAAAAAATAAAGACATTTAAAAACATTCCTTCCCTGCTAATTTACCTTTTATTTTTGTCGTCTGAATTCAGCAAGAAGACTCATCTTCGCAGTTTATCAGTGAGTAACTGGTGTTGTGAGGTGGATTTGGCGCTGCGTGCTGCTCTGCGCGTGGCCGTCTAGTTCTGAGGCGCGTGAATGCACGAGTACACAGGCATTATCTATATTTCCAGTTTCATCGGCAATTTACAGAATGCGGAGGTGAAAACGGACGGTCTCGCCGATCGAGGGACACATCCTTGACGGTATACACTGGTATTATACCAGTTAGTATTGTTTATTTATCATCTGAAAGCTGTTCCTGGGCGAGAATCACGCATGCATTCAAACAGAGGATTATCGCGGAGGAGCTGCCTCGAAACCATGAGCTGCAGTTGGGGGACGGAGCTGTGGGTGAGTACATGGAGGCGAATGCATCTACACGATATTAACCGATATAGTGCACAAAACGAGTAGAATCTCCATTATTAACGTGCATATTCCCGTTAGTGATGGATAAATATCCCACCGCACCGCCCATTTTATTGTTGCAGACTGCAAATTCTAGCCAGTTACAGTAGTCTTTCATTTCACGATTTTAGCGCTCAATCTAATATTCTTACACGTCCAAATATTTTAATATAAGCAAATGCACGCTTTCTAAAGCTCGTTTAAGGCAGTTATTAGCAATCAGGGCTGACTAAATACCCTGGATAGCAATAATCCTGGGCTAATACTTGTCCCTAACCACATGCAAGTGAATGGAGCAGGTGCACAGGTTATTTCTCATGCATGCCTTTTCTCAGCTTTAAATGTAATAATGTGCTTGATACAAAGTACCATTGTTATAAGACTATAATAGATTCAACATGTAGTACAACAATATATATATATTTCATATTTTCTAATAATGTCTGTGTCCTTGTTGGCATTACCATCATGCAACCTTTACCTAGTAACAACATCATAATCTAGGATGAAATATACAGAGTTCACTGTAAAAAATGCAGGGTTCCACACAATTCATTTATGTTGTCCCAACACAAATTGATTAAGTTAACTTAACACTTTTAACAAATTTGAGTCAATTGAACGTAAAAATTAAGTTGTCCCAATGAAATCTTAAGAATTGTGTTGTTTCAGCTCATTTTAATTAAATAGTTTGAACAAGTATAAACATTTTTTTTTGAGTGTTGTGTAGCCTAGCCGTTAAACATCTGGGCTAGTAACCAAAAAGTTCAGAATCTGGGATTCAGTCCAAGACCCATTTAATCTCAAGTTGTTCTACACCGAGAAAAAATGAGAGTTTTCACTCAGAATGTGCTAAGCAAATTTCACAAAGAACACTCAGAAAAATGACTTTTGCTGCTTGTTCAAACTACTTATTTAACATGCGTTGAATCGACACATTTCCTAAGTTTTTTTGGTGGGAACAACTTCATTGTTTTATGTTCAATCCAATTAAATTTCTAAAAATAATTAAGCTAACTTAATAGATTTGTGTTGGGACAACATGAAGAAATTGTGTGGAACCCAGCATTTTTTTTTTACAGTGAATACAATTGGGACGACACGGTGGCTCAGTGGTTAGCACTGTCGCCTCACAGCAAGAAGGTCACTGGTTCGAGCCTTGGTTGGGTCAGTTGGCATTTCTGTGTGGAGTTTGCATGTTCTCCCCGTGTTTATGTGGGTTTCCTCTGGGTGCTCCGGTTTCCCCCCCACAGTCTAAAGACGTGCGCTATAGGTGAATTGAATAAACTAAATGGGCTGGGAATGAGTGTGTATGGGTGTTTTCCAGTACTGGGTTACAGCTGGAACGGCATCCGCCTGTGTAAAACATGCTGAATAAGTTGGGGGTTCACTCCGCTGTGGCGACCCCTGATGAATAAAGGCACTAAGCCGAAGGAAAATTAATGAATGAATACAATTGAAATAAACATTGAAACTTTCAAATCTAAAATTTTCTTACTAGTCGAATAGTATCAAAAGTAGTTTTGCAGTGTAATATGTTTAGGAAAGACGTGATAACTAGGTATGGGACGATTGCCGTTTTCAAGGTATACCACGGTTTGGAAAAGTCAAGATTTTAAAACCATCAACATTTTCTGCAATACCGTTCTTAAGGTATGTGTACGATTTTTTATTTACGTTTTTTTTTTCGTTTTGTTTTTTAGGACAGCAATATTTCCAACAGAAAAGATGCCGTTTGAAATTGTAAAAATAAAATCTGTTTTTGAAACAAATGAATACTGTAGAAGTCAATAATTCATTTAGCCTGACATGTTTACTGTTCCAAAATATTTTAAATGTTTCTCAAAATAAAATATACTGCGTTCAAAAGGGAAAAAAGTTTTTGTTTTTTACCCAGACACTTTAAAATAATTTATTTTAGAGCAGTAATCACAATACTGTGAAACCGTGATATTTTTCTCATACCGTCAGAATCTTACAGCTGCCCATGCCTAATGGTAACACTGAAATAAATTGACCAGTTATGAAGTGAAATCATCATACATGGCCACCACCCTCCTCAGAAGACCTAAACCTTTATAGAACATTACAGTGGTAATATTTTAAAAGGATTTATAGGGCTGAAAGCAAGTTTATAATGTAATTTATGATCATGCTAATGGATGTTAAATGACAATAGTATCATCTGAATCAGCAAGCTCGCGTTTAATTTAATTAAAAGCATTCCATCATCACCTTTACATTAAAATACATATCAGAGCTGGTGGTGGATGGTATAAAAGTTATATTTTCTTAAATGAATGCATTAATCCATTAGCAGGCTATAACAACAGTGCTTCTTTATTGACAATTAAACTTTAGAGACAAGCTATTGATTTCAAAACCGCCTTATTTTGTAGCAGATCAATATGGAAATAATGTGTAAGACAAATTCCGCATAAAACAGACATTGTTGCTGTACATAAAAACATCAGTTTAATGATTAATATTCAAATATTTATGGACAAACCCAGATCAATATGTTTTTGTAACCGTAACCTAGTTGTTCATTTGTTTCAAAACAAGTTAAATGCTGTGTGATGGATGAAGTTTGTACTGTGTATATAGTGATAAGCAGTGTTGGGTAAGTTACTTTAAAAAAGTAATTAATTACTAATTACTTATTACTTAACTAATGTTGTATTTAAAATACTTATCTAATTACAGTGTCTGAAAAGTAACTTAATTACTCAATAAGTAATTTAACTAAATACTTCTTAAAATTCTTATAAACCTTGAGTGGACAAACAATAGATATTAAATTCTGTAAATAATAAATAATTAAATAAAACATACAAGTCAAACATTAAATGGTTTAGCCTTTTAGCTTTCTGAATCATCTTTATTACATTTTATTAAAAAAAATTCTATGATAATTACATGCATAATGTTTTTTAGTAAGAAATGTAACCTTCTTTAGGAACACAATTCCTGAATAACAAAAAAAATATTATTCTGCATATCTGAATAACAAAAAAGCTTAACTTACAAAAGTTAAATAAAGTTAAACTGTATACAACCTTTTTGTACTGCTTAGCTGCCTTGTTTTTGAAAAAGTAGTTGTATCTCATTAACGCAAGTCTCTCAAAGCATAACTATGGAAGGTAAATTGATGAGGCAGTGCTGCTTTTTGCCAGACACAGGTATTGTGTTCAATATGCACCTAAAAGACAGAGATTTTACAGTACGCAGCGGTAGCATCTCTTCCACAACGTAGCCTGCAATAATTTTTTAAGCTTACCTTCAGACACTTTCTGCGCTGGCGAAGTAAAATAAAGTTTTGCCTGCTTAGCTGGAGTTGCCGCGTTGTTATCCGTAGATGATGAACAAGGATCACTCAGAAGTGTTCTTCTACGCTGCCGTGTCAGGTGCTTTAGATAAATCGTGCTGTTGACAGCGGCCGATAGTTTTTTTTTCTCCCCAGAACCCAGGACATAGCTTACATATTACTGTAATGTTCTTGTCTGCTTGTTTCAGAAAAGTGAAGTAATGGGAATATTTCCATTTCGTACAACAGCCACTCGCTTCAGCCGAGTCAAACATCTTCCGCTTTGGAATATGACTATGCAGCAAACTGGCGCGCGCGAAATCACGTGCACCTGCACTTTGATGATTTTAAAGCGGCAGTTTACTTTTACCTTTAAAACATAAATTAATACAATTATATAATGATATTCAGCGAGTTTAATTATTTTACAATGTAACGCAAGTACATTATAAGTAACTGTAATTAAAATACCTAAAAATGAACAGTAATCAGTTACTCTACTTTTTCAGTGAAAAAGTAATTTAATTACAGTAACGCGTTACTTAGTAACGCGTTACACCCAACACTGGTGATAAGCATTAGGCATGTTACGGCTGGCGAGCCCAGCAACACTGCTGAATAATGGATCTGACACATTGCCAATGTCAGGGAATACTGCAAACTCATGAAATTATATGGGATGACTTTCATTGGGAGGGTATTCTGATATCTCTCCTCTGGGCCCTCTCTCTCTCTGTCTCTCTTTCACCATTATATCAAATCCATCAAAGCAAAATCTATACTTTTTATCTTCTAAAGTGTTTTGTTGGCACTGTACCTGCTTTGCAATTTCATATTTTGTCCATTCTACATTAGACAATATGAACGTGACACATTCGGATCAATCATCAAGTCTGATGTTTTTCTGGTTTTCGCAGGATCAGTTTGATAATCTGGAGAAACACACTCAATGGGGCATTGAGTTTTTGGAGCGATACACCAAGTTTGTGAAGGAACGGTCTGAGATCGAACTGAGCTATGCTAAACAGATCAGGTAAGATAGATTTGTAGAACTTGTAGTGATATTTAATTAGTGCTTTATACAGTACAGATGATTTCAGTCATAAACTAAAGAGAGAAATAAACTTTGTGTCTCCACTTCCATTGTACAGAAATGAAGCCAAAATATTTGTTGGATTTAGAGCCACAGTTAAATATTTTAGCTTCAGTTATTTAATTAAACAAACATATTAGGATAGTGAGCATTAAAAACTCCAAATGACAAATAGCAAAATTGCAAAAGTGTTATTTGACTTTTTGGTTTGACTCACATCCCATTCATTTACATGGAGAGGGTGGGGTTTATGACCTATACTGCAGCCAGCCACCAGGGGGTGCTCAAAATGTTTGGCTTCACTTTTCAGGATGTGTAAATGTGATTTATACTTCTGCGTCGAGTGATCGGCGTGACCTACGGCGCCTGTCTTGCGCGTTGTCGTGCATTTACACTTCTGCATGCTGTTTGTGTTGCTCTGCAAAAACACTTCAGAAATGCTTGCTGGCAGGGGTTTTTTATGTTCCTCTGTGTTGTGTTTCTTTGTGGGTGATTTGTTTTTTCTGAATGCTACCTTCATGTACAAGTAGCTAAAACTCGCTCATTCAGAGGCAGGAAACGGCTGACATGCAACAACTTTAATCATAAGGTAAACACAAAACAACAGTTTCCATCTAGGGCTACTTCATGCGACTCGACACTTCAACACTCGCTCCAAAGGGTTTGCGTGGCTCTCGGTCCTGCCCACACTGGTCACAGTTACCAAGCCGACCAATCACAGAGCTTGCGCTATGCGTTGATGTGACATGTAGTTAAATTTTTTGAGACGTGCACATAAGCCACGGCGAGGGCTATGTGAACCCGAAGGCTGCGCCGGAGCATAAACTTGACGCAGAAGTATAAATCAGCCTTATGGCACATGTTTTTAATCAACCTTTGCTGTTATAAACAGGTAAATGGCGCTGTTAATACTGCACAATTGCAATAAAATAGTTATTAAACTGAAATTAATCAGCACTGAATCTGAATTGAGCTGCATAATGACTCCAATTAGATCATTCAGTGCTTATTCAGTTCAGTATAATAACTGTGTCATTGTTACAAAGTGACAGTTATCCAGCTCAATTCAGGTCATGTTTTTTTGTGTCAGATAATATAATGAATGCTAATTTCTGAATAATATTAAGTAAGCGTCTAAATAACATTTTGTAGGAGTGAGCAGTGTAAATAAAATGTTGTATCATTATAGTTGTATATATTATAATAATTCTAGCTAGCAGTTCAATTAAAACTAATATTTAAAAACCACGTAGCAGTCCCCAATTTGGAGAAAGCAGTGAATTAAATACTATATTTGACCTTCACATAGATCATAGATTTCTGATATATAGAAATAGATAGATGGACAGACAGATAGATAGATAGATAGATAGATAGATAGATAGATAGATAGATAGATAGATAGATAGATAGATAGATAGATAGATAGATGGATGGATGGATGGATGGATGGATGGATGGATGGATGGATGGATGGATGGATGGATGGATGGATGGATGGATGGATGGATGGATGGATGGATGGATGGATGGATGGATGGATGGATGGATGGATGGATGGATGGATGGATACTGTAGATAGATAGATAGATGGATGGATGGATGTATAGATGATATATAGAAATAGATAGATGGATGGATGGATGTATAGATGATATATAGAAATAGATAGACGGACAGACGGATGGATAGATAGACGGATAGATAGACGGATAGATAGATAGATAGATAGATAGATAGATAGATAGATAGATAGATAGATAGATAGATAGATAGATAGATAGATAGATAGATAGATAGATAGACAGACAGACGGACGGACGGACGGACGGACGGAGAGAGATAGATAGATAGATAGATAGATAGATAGATAGATAGATAGATAGATAGATAGATAGATAGATAGATAGATAGATAGACAGACAGACGGACGGACGGACGGACGGACGGACGGAGAGAGATAGATAGATAGATAGATAGATAGATAGATAGATAGATAGATAGATAGATAGATAGATAGATAGATAGATAGATAGATAGATGATGGATGGATGGATGGATGGATGGATGGATGGATGGATGGACAGACAGACATGGACGGACGGACGGACGGACGGACGGACAGACAGACAGACAGACAGACAGACAGACAGAGAGAGAGATAGATAGATAGATAGATAGATAGATAGATAGATAGATAGATAGATAGATAGATAGATAGATAGATAGATAGATAGATAGATAGATAGATAGATAGATAGATAGATAGATAGATAGATAGATAGATACTGTAAACAGACAGAAAGAAAGAAAGAAAGAAAGAAAGAAAGAAAGAAAGAAAGAAAGAAAGAAAGAAAGAAAGAAAGAAAGAAAGAAAGAAAGAAATAGATAAATAAAGTCTGAATACAGTAGATATCCGAATCATACTGAATGACAATTTAAAGATGGTGTTTTATGAGGACAAGGTATTATGTCAGTGGGAACCAACATTAAACAGGTCACATGTCCGACATGTATTACCATGGATACTAGGTTTCCACAGCTCTGACCCACATTTTTATCATCCACCGCTGAAGCTGTAATATTTCTTTGCCGGCTGCATTTCGGAAGTTTATTAAGCACTGGAGAGACACTGACCCCGAGGAACCATATGACTTCCCAGCATCATCTGCGCTCCTGCTCAAAGACATACGCAGAGAAACCTCAGCGTTTAATAAAGCCCACAGCTGGAGCTCACAGACGTGCAACAAACAGCCCCTTTCTGCTCGCATGTTAAGAGAAAATCCTCTTTCTGCAGCAATCCGGGCATTGTTGTTCGTTTTAAGAACTGTGCCAGACTCTATTTTGTTTTCAAGAAAGAGTCTTTAATGCACAACATCTCCCAGAGGCCTTTTTTCACAAAGATTTATTAAGCACTAAGCACATGTTAGCCGATAAAGGGCATTGACATGGATCTGTCTGGCCTAAGAATAATAGTCCTGGGTTGGGTTATTCTAATGAGGGTTTATTTATGGCTTTGTCAACCTTTTTCCCATTTGCTGGCGTGTATTGACGCATAGGGCGGCCCATTTAGGCCAATCGTAGGGGAAACTAGCAGACAATAAAGCAACTGCATTGGTGTGGTCTTGTCAAGAAACTGCAAGATGGTGATCTGCCTAGCAACACGTCAGACTCCTGGGAGGAACCGTTCGGTGTGTGCGGAGAGAGAGCGAGAGACGGAGTGAAGGAAAGCTGCAGGAAAACGCATCGAGGGGGCGGCACCGTCAGCATGCGCGCTCACCATCCTAATTGATTTTAAGCCATTTATAGGCCCTCTTGAGTTTAATCACGTAATATCCATGCATGAAGCAATGATTTTTTCTCTCTTTTTTTTACACTGTGTCATTTGACATCGTTCTCTACTCATTTCTCTAGTCTGATTGACAGAGGTCAGCCTTATGAATTGGACGCCTTGTTCGCGATTATTCTGATGGTGACAGTATTAGCTTTTGTTTGTGCTGGCAGCCTCACATTGCACCATGAGCACCATTAGATCTGATTTGTCATTGACGTGCTCGGTTTCATTCATTCAAATGACTGAGACACAAAGACACCTTTGAAACACAGTAAAATGTCCTAGTTTCCTGCTAAACAAATACTATTTTTGTAGAAGATAATATGTTTGGTAAATTTAGCGGTTTTCTTAAAATAAATATTTAAAGGGGTGGTCCAGAGTGTATTTTTAAGGCTTAGTTGTGTTTAGAAGATGCAAAGCAATGTGTGCTCATGCTGCATTTGTAAAAAATCAGGTTATTTTTTCATACAGTTGAAGTCAGAATTATTAGCCCCCCTCAATTATTAGCCCCCCTGTTTATTTTTTCCTCCAATTTCTGTTTAACGGAGAGAATATTTTTTCTATGCATTTCTGCACATAATAGTTTTAATAACTCATTTCTAATAACTTATTTCTTTAATCTTTGCCATGATGACAGTAAATAATATTTTACTAGATATTTTTCAAGACACTTCTTTACAGCTTAAAGTGACCTTCAAAGGCTTATCTAGGTTAAGTAGGTTAACTAGGCAGGTTAGGGTCATTAGGCAAGTTATTGTATAACGATGGTTTGTTCTGTAGACTATCGAAAGAAAATATAGCTTAAAGAGGCTAATAATATTGTCCTTAAAATGGTTTTTAAAAAATTAAGAAAAGCTTTTATTCTAGCCGAAATAAAACAAATAAGACTTTCTCCAGAAGAAAAAATATTATCAGACATACTGTGAAAATTTCCTTGCTCTGTTAAACATAATTTGGGAAATTTTTAAAAAAGAAAAAAAATTAAAGGGGGGCTAATAATTCTGACTTCAACTGTATATCTTACTTTGATTATATATAGCTACTCAGGTAACATGAAAACGACATATTTCCTAGTTCCTCCAAAAGGCCCACGTTTGTTTACATCTTTGTTTACGTCCTTGCTACAGCACACCGTTAACTCTAAAAACTATGCATGTAATAGATTAATTTTAATAAATAAAAATACTTACAGGTTGTTGCTTACAATCTACAGCTTCTTCTATTATAGTTGGAGGAGTTTTTAGCTGAATCCAACACTGAACTGGGAGGGATTCTGGAAGCTGTCCTTTGTCATAGCTATATTTTTTTATAATTCTCTGAAACATAATTAAAATTAAACTGTAAGCACTTCCCTCTTTGTGTCTTGTCTTTTGGAAGCCTAAATACAGAAACAGAACAAGCTCTGTGGAAATGGCAGCGTTTGGATGCCATTTAAGCTTTCTCTGCTACATTACAGCATTACAGTGCCTCTGGCCACACCCCTTTGCTGCGTGGAGTGTATGCGCGTGGCAGGGGCGCCGCTGGGTGGTTGTCGCAAAAGTATAATAATTATAATAATTTGCGCAGGGGGGAGGGGGGGGGGGGGTGGTTAGGGGAGAACGTGGGCCCCTAATAATATCTCTGGGGGCCCCCAAAATGCCCGAATGTATTTTTTTGTAGTCCCCAAACTTCGTTCGCTGTTGGCTTTGCAAAGCTAACTCTGTAAAGGCCAATGTCTCCCTTTGCATTGAACTTTGAGCAAATTACATTCAGAGATGTTGTTTATGTTTACACATCTACATTACACATGAACTAAAGTTTAAAATATGATATCAAGTGCAGTGGTTCCCAACAAGGGTGTCCCGGCCCACAAGGGGTTCTAGCGAGCTCTGTGGGGGGGGGGGTCGCTTCATATAAAAATTTTAGCAGTGGACAATTAGGAGAATGATCATGTTGCCTTAGTTCATTTTATCCCCTGGCTGACCAAAAAATGGACAAATTTGTAATTCGCCCTCCACAAAAAAAGACAATGACCCAAGCATACTGGACCCAGGTGAGGAAGCTCCAAACATCTCAGGTCGCAGTGCTAGCAATACTGGAAACACAAAATGCAGGAAATACCAAGATAGTTACCTGAACTATGGATTTATTCCATTTTTTTGAAGCCAAGACTCCCTGACCCAGCCACAGTGTATTATTTGTTCCAAAGATCTTGCTAACCAATGCATGAGGATGTCCAAATTAATAAGACATTTGCAGACGACTCATCCCCAACACAGCAACAAGCCCAGGTCATTTTTTGTGCGCAAGGCAAAAGAATTGACACACACCCAAAATGAGATGAGAGACGTCACAGCTACTGACAAGAAACTTAAAAAAAAATGGCAACAAATATAGGGCCAATTTAAAGGCCAAAGGCTTACGTTTTTCAGTTACAAACGGCCTACTGATTTTTTTGCTTTTATACTTGGCTATTATTTGTGCATAAGCATATCTAGATATAGTAATAAACATACCGTTTGTTGGAAAACAACATTTTTTGTCATCCTTACTGCAAATTTATATGAGTGATAATATTATTAAATGTTGAGGAGGGCCTTACAATATTTTCTGGAGGAAAAGGGGGGTCAAAAAAGATTGGGAACCACTGTCGTAGTGGACCACCCCTTTAAGTAGGTCATTTTTGCACCTTTAGCTTCACTAAATATATTTGTAAAAATACAAACTGCCATTGTTGGTTGGCCACACAGATACAGTAGTCTTATACTAAAATTAATTCATTCATTTTCTTTTCGGCTTAGTCCCTTTATTAATCAGGGGTCGCCACAGCGGAATGAACCGCCAACTTATCCAGCACATGTTTTACGCAGCGGATGCCCTTCCAGCTGCAACCTATCACTGGGAAACACCCATACACTCTCATGCACACACATACACTACAGACAATTTTAGCTTACCCAATTCACCTGTACTGCATGTCTTTGGACTTGTGGGGAAACTGGATCACCCGGAGAAAACCTACGCGAACACGGGGAGAACATGCAAACTCCACACAGAAATGCCAACTGACTAATTAATTCACATTTTAGGAGTAAAAGCTCCATTTATTTTCTCCACTGGGCAAGTGATATTTAACTAGCATTGAACATTATATGGTTTGAGGATCGATATCGCAATGTGTGTATCTGCAATAGTCACGTCGCGGGATTTGACTATTTATTAAAGATTAAAAGTTGAAGAAATTATTAAATATATACAGCAGTTCATTTAACCTCATGATTCTCATTTCCTCTGACATGCATTGTGAGCTGTGAGGACTTATATAGACAGGCGTGTGGCTTTCCTAATCAAGTCCAATTATCAAACACAGCTGGACTCAAATGAAGGTGTAGAACCATCTCAAGGATGATCAGAAGAAATGGATACTACCTGAGTTAAATATATGAGTGTTACAGCAAAGGGTCTAAATACTTAAGACCATGTGATATTTCAGCTTTTCTTTTTAAATAAATCTGCAAACATTTCAATGATTCTGTGTTTTTCTGTCAATATGGGGTGCTGAGTGTACATTAATGAGAAAAAAATGACTTAAATGATTTGCAATATAAAAAAAGAGTTAAAAATGTAAGGGGGTCTAAAGCTTTTCACTCATCATAGCACACGTGCTGCTGATGATGTGACAATAAAAGTGATTTGATACTTTCTGTACCCACTCTCTCTCTATATATATTTTTTAAAATTATTTATACAATTTTGACCATGATATTTTTATTTTACGTTTGATTGATCAATATCTGTACTTGAATACTTTTGACTCACCAGAAAACCATAAAGCGCTGTTTATTTCACATTTATTTTGTGTTCTGTTTGCTTGTAATTTATTATAATTTATGCAGATGCACTTCATAGAAAAATACTTGATCGCCCCAGTCGATATAAATGAATAAAATCTTCCCAAACAGAACTATTCAAATCATATGGTGAAATTGTATTTATACCGCAATATATATCGCAGCAAAACAAAATATCGCAATGTTGGATTTTTCCAATGTCGTGCAGCCCTATATTTAACTATAATTGATTAACAATATACATTTAAAGACAGTATAACTTTGTTTCTATAGATACAACCAATTACTCTACATAAGTAGTTTTGTATTGCATCAATATTAATTTGACTGTGACATTACACGGCTGTGCTAATGGGATTGAAATGCTTTTCCTTATCAACGAGTTAGTTAATAAAAAATGTAAAAAAAAAAAAAAAAAGTATTTATTCAACATCATGTGGTTTCAATCACTCGAGTCCTTCTTTCTTTTTAGGAACACAAATAAAATAAATCCGAGAAAATTGTCAAAACAATCGATCTGTCTTCACTGGTTCAACTGTAATCTTACGAAGCTCCAAGAACAATTGTGTGCACCAAAAAAAAAACAAAAAAACTATGAAACCAGTTTGTTCACCTTTGTCTTTTTTTCTGTAAAAGATCAGAGTGCAAGTTTACTATAGCCAATACTAAGTATACTTATAGTAGAGGGTGTATGCAGGGCAAAATTGTAGGCCTTAAAAAGTCTTGAAATCACTGAAATATTTTCTTGTAGGTCTTAAATAATTTTAAACAGGTCTTAATTTCCCTTTGTTTATGTAAAGCGAGCCAACTGATCCAACACACAATAAAACTTTTAGCAAAACTCTATTCATAACTAATATTATAAGAGTCTGTTGTGCAAACATTTTGTTTATTATAGTTTTTAAGAGTTTTTAAAGTTATGTTGAAACAAATTGTAGTTTGTATACAACCACGGTCTGCTTGTTTTGACACTTTATTTAAAATATGTGGCTAAGAAATAACTAATTAGTAATTAGAATTTTGATGGAGCAAGTAATTTTATTTATTTTTTGCTGCTGGGCCATTAAAAATCCTTAGTGTTTAGCCCTGTATAAGTCTACAATTTTATGTTTCATGGTCTCAAAAAGGTCTTAAAAAGTTTTAAATTTGACTTGGTGAAACCTGCAGAAACCCTGTAGTAGTAAACATGCACCCTAGTCCGATGCGGAATACCTAGTCGAAGTCATTGTTACAGTATTTTGACGCACAAAAGTGTTCTGTATGAGATTGGTATGATTACAGTTGATCCACTGAAGTCCCATGGAATATTTTGACAATATTTTTCTGGACTTTGAACATCTCAGGAGAGTTTGTAGAGGGCCAGAGAGCTCTCAGATTTCATCTAAAATATCTTAATTTGTGTTCTAAAGATGAACGAAGGTCTCAGAGGATTAGAACAACATGAGAGTGGTTAATTATTAACATAATATCTAAATTTGGTGAACTAACCCTTTAAAGTCATTAGTATCTTTATCTTTTTGGTGATTTTCATATACTTTGTTTGCTTCAAATAAATGTTGGTTGAGTTTAAATTAGCTTATTGGTTTGCTTCTTGGCTTATGATGCTGTAACAAAGAGGTTTTTCTAAAATCCATGGGAAAATGAATGGGAAAAATACTTCAGGAAACAGCTTTTGAAAAATGTGGGCATGCACTATTATACTCTATTGGTTGAGCAAGTGTTGGGTTTTTTCAAATGAGCATGATTCATTAATGGCTTACAGTTGAAGTCAGAATTATTAGCCCCTCTGTTTATTTTTTTCCCCAATTTATGTTTAACGGAACAATTTTTTCAACACATTTCTAAACATAATAGCTGATTTCTTTTATTTTTGCCATGATGATAGTAAATAATATTTGACTAGATATTTTTCAAGACACTTCTTTACAGCTTAAAGTGACATTTAAAGACTTAACTAGGTTAATTGGGTTAACTAGGCAGGTTAGGGTAATTAGGCAAGTTATTGTATAACGATGATTTGTTCTGTAGACTATCAAAAGAAAATATTGCTTAAAGCGGCTAATAATTTTGACCTTAAAATGGTTTTTAAAAAATTTAAAACTGCTTTTATTCTAGCTGAAATAAAACAAATAAGACTTTCTCCAAAAGAAAAAATATTATCAGACATACTGTGAAAATGTCCTTGCTCTGCTAAACATGTTTTGGGAAATATTTAAAAAATAAAATAAAATTCAGAGTGAGGTGAATAATTCTGACTTCAACTGTACTTACATTAGTTTTATTACAGAAAGAAAATAAATACACCCATCATAAAGCATATCTGTCTTATTTCAGGAATCTGTCTAAAAAGTATCAGCTCAAGAAGAACTCCAAAGAAGAGGAGGAATACAAGTGAGTGAGAACAGTTTTATTTTCTATTTTAATAGATTTTAAAATGTCATTTATTTGTATAATGAATTGTCTGCATAATTGTTCTTGTCTTCAGTGTCACATGATCCATCATTAATCATTGTAATATGCTAATTTGGTGGTCAAAAAGCACGCATTATTGTTATCATCATCAATGTTGTTAGAATTTATTGAATCCTTGGTATAGAAGGTAATAATTTCTTTCCAAAAACAAATCTGACTTAAACGTTCATATCATATATGCACAAATTGGTTTTATTTATATCAAAGTTGTTTGATTTGATTGCAGTAAATTTTAAGTGACAATTAAGTGAATTTTAAGTGTATATTTTTGTGACAATTGATTTTTTAAATAGAATTTTATATCAGAATATATATGATTTAATTTAATATTTACTAACCACCCCAGAATAATTCAGCCAGACCTGCATGAATGCTTTTATATAATGCATTATATAGCAAAATATCAATCCTTTAGGAAATACAATTTCTTTTTTTTTTTTTTAAATCTGAAGCTTTTAAAGTTAAAATATGTCTTATAAACATGACATTACATCACAAATATCAACATGTATTGAGACCACTATGTATTTTGCTTTCATTATAAGAGTAGAATTTGCTTTTCGTATTCACGAGTCTTAATCATGAGTGGACCAGTCCTAAATATGTAAAGTGATACTATGTGTATCACATTTCATTTTTGCTATTTTGTGATGCATTTTAACATTTTTCCCATTTCCGATCAGGTACACAACATGTCGAGCGTTTCTGATGACCTTAAATGAGCTGAACGACTACGCAGGCCAACACGAAGTCATTGCCGAAAACCTGTCCTCCCAGATCATCGCCGAACTGAGCCGCTACACCCAAGAACTAAAGGCTGAACGCAAATCGGTACGTCTCTTTTCCAAAAAAAAAAAAAAATGTGTTTTGGTTTGGTCTATTTACACAATTTACAGTGGGAAAAATAAGTATTGAACACGTGATGTTGGTAACAACCAAAGATATCCATATAAACAAAGAAAACAAATCTAATTAGTTTAGATCTAATGAAGTTATGTGTTATAAAATGAAACGACACAGGGAAAGAGTATTGAACACATGAAGAAAGTAGGGTGTAGAAACGCAGTGAAAGCCCAGGCAGCACCTGAAATCTCTCAGTAGTTCTTCAGCAACCCTCTGCCCTTCCTCATTGTAAATGAATATTAGCTGCTTCAGTTTAACATCTACATTAGCAGGATGATGAAGATGAAACCAGAGTGGACATTTCAGCAAGACAATGATCCCAAACACAGCCAAGGAAACTCTGAAATGCTTTTAGAGAAAGAAAATCAAGCTGTAGAATGGCCCAGCCAATCACCTGACTTGAATCCAATAGAAAGTACAAAATAAAGATCAGATTTGATAGACGAGACCCACAGAACCATCAAGATTTTTTACACTCTGTTGAAGTCTGTGAAAAACTCACACCTGAGCAATTCATGTGACTTCATTCTTCATATGAGAGGTGTCTTTAAGCTGCCATTACCAAAAAAGGCTTTTATATAAAGTATTAAATACGTTTTAGTTGTTCAGTACTTTCTCCTTGTGTCATCGTATTGTTATTACCACGCAGCAACCTCCCGCTCTCTCTCGTGAAGCAAATACAGAATTAACTGAAACTGCAATTCTTTGAAATTCCGCTAGTCCTGGCTCCATAATAGAGCAGATTTATATTGAGCCCACTGTCAAAATGGCCAACTTTACAGCAGAAAAAAAAGGTACCTGCTACAAAAAAACGATTTTGGTTCATATAGCTAGTATTACACTTTAGGACAACTGTGAGGGGGTGAATTTTTTAATAACTCATCCGTTTCATTTATATTAAGTTATATTAAGTCTGCATAATTAAGGGCGTGGCCACTTGAGTGACAGTTAAATCTCGCTGGTTGCATTCACCTCAGCTGATTCCGGCTGATTAGCCGCTGAACTCGGCTTATACATCATATTTTTTTGTTGTTTTATGTGGCTTTACAGAGTCAATTGCTTTTTGGAATTATTATCAACAATTATCAGATGATATGGCATGCTGTGTGCACTTTATTGTGCACGCTGTCATACAGTTTTATGCCTGGATTTCATAAGTAACCTTGCGTTTACTAACACAGACTATATTTTGCGTGTTTGAAAGTAATTTACGTTTTCCTCTGGTAGAAAAGCGTCATGAGAACAATGTTTAGTGGCTCAATGTATTACAACAGTGTTTTAAAAAGTTTAAACACTTTATTGATATAGTGTACAACCAAGCACGTGTGGTCAGAACACAAACGAGTCGCAGGTAATGAAGTATTAAGCGTTTCTCCCAAAGAAAAGTCTGTCAAAGCAAAATGCTAGCAGGCGTTTGTAGCTCCACTCACTAGCTTCTTTTTTGTTCTTCAGAAATCTATGGGTGACGTCAGGGATACTACATCCATATCTTTTACAGTCTATGTTTATTACGCATAACAAATTTGTCAGATTTGTTTTGTTTTGTTTTATGTTTATGTTTGTTTTGTTTGGGTTTTTACCAAAGTCTGGTTCAATTCCATGTCAACAGCTCCTTTATAAATATTATTCCCAGGTAAAAACATGACGTGTTCACTACTTATTTTCCCCTCTGTATATGATGTTATTTATTTATTTATTGTATTTATTTATTTTCTTTTGTTCTGCTTTTGTGTTAATTAGGGGTGTCAAAATTAATTGTTTCTTCGGTGCACCGCGATGCAGACGCGGACAATTCGGTATCGGTTCAGTAATAATCATAACCGGTTATTATGTACTAACGTCATTTATCTCATATGCGCTATGTCGCCGTAGCTTACTATGGCGAGGGAGGTGAGCTGCGAGCGCGAGTATACAACGCTTTAACTACGTAAAAACTCTGTGCACAATTTCACTGCGTGTGTGTTTGCTGAACACTGTTTCACTGACACTTACAGCAAAAGCCCCTATTTCACGGCGATTAAGAGAATGAAAGTAATCTCCATTTCTCTCTCTCACTGTGGCCCATGAGTGCATCCGTGAAGAGCACCAGCGTGTAAGAGCCAATCACAGCCCTTTCTGTTGAGCGCGTGACCAATCAAAGGGGTGTAAGAAAGAACTTGGTAGTTGGTAGACAAGGCTCAGAAAGCGAGCGGTATATTTATATTTGTTTATTTGCTATAAAAGCTCGTGTTGTTTAAAAGTACAGTTTATATATCTGACTGTTTGTATTAAAGGACAAAATTGTTTTACAAATAGTATATAAATGTATTTATACATTTTAATACAAGAATTGCTGTGCTGTGATGAAAATTTAAAACTGTGTATGGAAAGAACCGTCAATGCACCGTGATGCACCGAGATATCGAATTGAACCGAATCGATGGCATGATAATCGTAACCGAACCAAACCGTGAGACCAGTGTAGGTTCACACCCCTAGTGTTAATGCTCTGTATTTGATATTCATCTGCATTATTTGCAAATAAGAAAATCAATAAAAGGTTTAAATCATAAAAAACCCTGCTTTCTAGAGATCAGCTTTCAGAAAAAAAAAAAAAGGTTCAAATCCCTCAATAACATACAAATCGCCATTTCAAGGCACGCACCAAAGCATCAAAGTAATTCCTCCTCTGTGTTCTAGCACAGCGCTCACCTCGCACAAATCCAGGGTTAATCGTGTAGGAATATGGTATTATTTTTGTTTATGATTTTCCCCAGCTCTCTGGCCCAATGTGGGTCATGTATTCAGGTCAATGGAGTTTGAGAAGGTCGCCCTCCCCCTCCTCTATTGGTCTCTCTTGTCTAAAGGTTCTTGAGCTGGTTCAGGAGGCCTCTGTCTGAAGCTGGTGGCTGGAAGTAATACGACAGCAGAGCAAAACGGCTTTGCTCGCCTCTACTGTTCCTCCAACCTCCGCTGATGCATTTCGTCAGTCTTTTGTGTTCAAAATGTCACGGCGAGAGAAAGTGGTCTTTATGTATTTTTCATCGTGGTATGCCTGCGAGTGGGCGGACACAAGCGATCGCCTGTGCCAGGCTGTCAGTGAAGTTTTTTTGCTAATGAGGGCCCCCTAAATAAATGATTTGTGTTCCAGCGGAGGAATTCTGCAGTTAATTATCATTTATTGTACAGGAGCACGTCTTCGCCGCCGTAATTGAATTCTTTTATGGAATGACGAGGGATTTGGAATCAGCGGCAGCTCTGGAATATAATCTTCCAGCAGCTGCTGTCTGGCTTGATCGTCTCATATTTCATTTAATCAGCTTAGTTTCCAATTAAATGTCTTTTCAGCATAATGTATTTTTTTTAAAAGGACGTGTCGGCAACTTAATAATGAGTCAGATTGGAATAGTTATGATGACTGTGCAAGAAGTGACATGGATTTCTTTAAGGGTCCTATGAAGTGCTTTGAAATGTGCATTTTTTATTCGATGTTAACTGAAACATGAAGAGAGGGTGGGACATAGTGTAGCTCCTCCCCTTTAAAAAAAAAACAGCCAATAGCGTTTTATCACAGCTCTGCCAGTGAGAGTGGTTGAGCTCAAGCGTATCAAATGAAAAGCAAATGAGAAGCGTCTTGAAGGGGGCGGGACATCCTATGCTAGAGAGCATTTGATTGGTCAGGATTTAATGAGATTGTGAAGTATGAGCTGACGTGAAAAAAATTGCTGATCCATTTCGGCGGAGGTGACAAAGTGCAAGGTTTGTCATGTTTATATCAGTTTTATATCTTCTAAACGTGAATTTTGTCACTGTTTTGGAGCACACTAACTTATAGGTATACTAAAAAAGTAACAATACTGATACTAACGTCTAAAAAACTTTATTTTAAATTCATGGGACCTTATACAGTATATTTAACAAAGGCTCATTGTGAAAACGTACCCCCGTATACATTTCTGGAGAGCACAAATTATGTGGCCAGAGATACGCATGGCTGCATTTCGTCTTTAAAACCAACACTATGGGGTGGTATGACGCTGCCGACAACTTGTTTTTTTTTTCACGCTGTTACCAGTTTGCCCAGTACACGCCATGTACGTCGGCAAACTTGAGATGTAGAGAGGACTTGGCCGCAACAACGGGGTTTGAGTCCAGCAAAGAACGATTCAAGAAAGCAGATAAAACAAAAAGCAAAAAATAAAATAAACAAGTAAATAACAGGATGAGAACATGGTAAGATCTGAAAACGTGGTAAAAATTAGGCAAGGGTTTTTCTTTTTCTGCATTGCTTTTAAAAACACTATCGGTTGGGTTTAGGGAAGGCGGTGATGAGGTCAATCGGTGCTTTTGAAAACATTATTGGTTGGGTTTAGGGAAGGGGGTGTATGGGGTGATCGGTCGGTCACTCAGTTAGTCGACAAGAGTGAATGGCACTTGCGAAAGAAAATTGAGATCTAAAAAAGCACACACAGCGGCCTCTGGTCGATTTGCAAAAACAAAATCCTGCAAACTGCATCCGTTGCGTAAAACATATGTCAGAATAGTTGGCGGTTTATTTCACTGTGGCAACCCCTGATAAATAAGGGATTAAGCTGAAGGAAAACGAGTGAAGGAATAAATGAATGAGGTGACAGTGCTAACCACTGAGCAACCGTGCCACCCAATACAGAAACAAATATTTATAAATGATATAGATATGCACTGCAAACATTGATAATATAATGACTAAATACAGAAACACATTAAAAGTCTTATTAAAACATTCTAAAAAAGACCCCAATACAGACTACAATCTTTGTGTTTATAAAATTTGAACAATATTTCTTGTCTCTTCTTTCCTCAAGCATTTCCATGATGGCCGCCGAGCGCAGCAGCACATTGAGAATTCCTGGAAGCAGCTGGAATCGGTGAGTCAGTTTAACTCAACAGAACATAATGTGGATATTCAAATTTTTCTTGATATTGGCCTCTCTTTCATGACCTGGAGGAGATATGAGCTAGAACTGGGCAGCCTTATACAATAAATGCTTGTGTGAATAGAGCTACAGGTGACTGTAAAAGGCAATCAACAGTAACCTACTGCTACCCGTTTTAAAGGAGTCATGAACTGCCTGTTTATTTTACACTGTTCTATGACATCCACTTATAATGTTAACAAGATTTTTTACATGTAAAAAAACATGTAATAAACGTAATAGACTATTTTCTGTCCAGTTTTGATGCCCCTGATCTGAACACGTTGTTTGAATAGGATTGTAGACCGTAGGCTGACAGTTTTACATATATAGACATTTTTGAAAGTTCAAAAAGACAGCTGTTGTGAACTTCTGCATGTGTGCTTGACAGTCTACGTACTTCATAGATGGCTAAAAACACATGCTGTAAATACTGAGTAGTACTGTGGTCACAAGTATTAGCTTCGATACCAATCGATACTGAAATTTTGAAAACATCCATTTCAAGCCAACATTTGAGCGCTATTAAGAAATGACTGTGATAAGCCGTGAAGGTCATCAGTTCACCACTCTTCATTGCTGTTTACCGAGTGCAATCCCAGATATATGAACACTGGAGAGTTTCAAAGCCGTGTAGATCAGTCGATCCATCAGCAGATTGCTCATATGTCAGCTTATGGACAGACCAGCTGATCGACGTGGCTTTGAAACGCTCTAGTGTCCTTGTATCTGTGTTCGCACTTGGTGAAGTGCGGTGAACTGATGACCGTCACGGCCAATCACAGTAATTTCTGTTGAGCGAGATGTAACGCAATGGCCAGTCAGCGGTGTTCAAGTATGCACTCAACAGCACATATGGATGTTTTCAAAATTTCAGTACCAACTGGTATCAAACTTAATACTTTTGACAACACTACTGAGTAGTACATATCAAAGGGTGTACTCACACTAGGCTATCAGAACTGTGCCCGGTCGCATTTGATGCTTATTTTTAGTGGTGTTACAGATCACAAATCTCATGGATCGGATCACACTATGGTTTTTGAGTCATGGATCGGACCATTTTTTGAATCAGGAAAAAAGGGAGGAGACAAATGTCATTTGCTTTCCATTTATACAAAAATATTACTGCAAAAAGCACTGGTTTTAACAAACATAACTTAGAACCTGTAATTAAAAAAAAAAAAAAATTAAGAAAGAACCCGCTGAATAAAAAGGAAAATATTGAATATGAAAAATTATCTTTGCTACTGTTGCTGATAACGCTAAATGTAGAAATCTAACATCTTGTACAACATATCATATTTATCTTCAATTAATGATTCAACAATTCACACATTAAACTTCATGTTTTATTATAGATTTATCATTTTTGAAAACCTTTTCAGTGACATTATTTTGATGGTTGTTTGTCGCCACCTGTTGGTTACACAATGTAATTGCTACATCATTCACCAGCGTCAAGTTCCATTAAACAGTGATTTTAATCTTTAACATAAACATTAGTGTTTATATCTGAACTATAAACTGTTCTCCCAGTACTGCTGTGTTATTTAATTGTTTGTAACGAACTGAAAAGGTGTAGGTGACACAGTGGCGCAGTAGTCGTAGGTTCGAGGCTGGGTCGTAGGTTCGAACCTCGGCTGGGTCAGTTGGCGTTTCTGTGTGGAGTTTGCATGTTCTCCCTGTGTTCGCGTGGGTTTCTTCCGGGTGCTCCGAAGACATGCAGGTACAGGTGAATTGGGTAGACTAAATTGTCTGTAGTGTATGAGTGTGGAGTTTCCCAGAGATGGGTTGCGGCTGGAAGGGCATCCGCTGCGTAAAAATGTGCTGGATAGGTTGGCGGTTCATTCCGCTGTGGCGACCCAAGATTAATAAAGGGACTAAGCCGACAAGAAAATGAATGAATGAAAAAGTGTAAAAACAGAATCTCTCTCGATCAAACGCAGATTTGAAGGATTAATAAACATGCAAATCATTATCATTTATCATTCATGTTACGTGGGTTTGAATTGAGATCATGATCTTTTAATGTTTAATTGTGCAGCTTTACACTGAATGCATTAATGCAGGCTAAACAAACAGAAAACACCTATAATTAATAACCTAAGAAAGCATTTAGCATTAAACTTTTTCCATCATCATTATATTTTACAGCAAAGCCAAAATGCTATCATACATGTGATTTGAATGACGTGGGAGGTGATCTCTCTGCAATTGTTATAAATGTTGGATTAACCTACAAGTTCAAGAAAATTATTAATCCGCAGCTCACGTGCATTCCAAACTGTGGGTTGGGATCTATATTGATCACAGATCAACTGTGAACCGTTACGCCCCACTCATTTCCTAGTTCATTTGACAAGTGTGAGTGGTTGGGCGGCCCTTGCCCAGTTGAAAGAGGTGTGTCAGAGTGCGCTTCAGTCGGGCTCAGGTGCGAAATGCTTGTAGTGTGAGTGCAAAGCGCGCCTGAGCGCGAAACTGAAGACTCGACATCACTTTTAAGGGACTGTTTCATGTGGATTTATTAATCATTCTTACTTTTCAATGAATGCGAACTGTCATAGTTCATCAAAGATGCAAACCCCTCGCTGCACGTCAGCTGCCACCTTCAGCAAACCTCCTAATGCAGAAGTGGGCAAACTACGGCCCGTGGGCCATATGCGGCCCGCTAAACTCTTTCATCCGGCCCGCGAGGGAGTTTTTAAAATGCTGCTTCTGAGTAACTGTTTGGTTTCAGAATTAGAAGATGCAATACAAGTGAACGCCATTTGATGGCAGTATTGCACGCGGTACAGTTAGCGCAACCAGTAAAATTAGAACACACTCTCGGATATTAAAATAAGTCAGGCAAAAAAAAGAAAAAATTGACTCTGAATGTCGTGTGTTTAAGGAAGAATGGGCAACAAAATACTTCTTCACCAATATCGGACAGAAGCGGTATGTCTAATATGCCAAGAAAGTATTGCTGTTTTTAAAGACTACAACCTAAGTCGGCATTTTTCACGCAAACATTCAAATTATTTTTAATGTGTTAATATGAGATTTTTTTTATCAGACAATATCTTTTCTATTATCCACTGTAGAAATTACTACATTTTATTATTATATTTTATAAGGGATTATTTTATTGTTTTATGATGATTGATAAGTAAATAAAAATAGCAGTGCAAATTAATTTGACTTGTAAATATGACTCAATAATAACTATTAAAAAAAATGTGTGTTAATGTGACACGTTTATGTCCGATATTACATGTTCCATGCATACTGCCACTATAAATAAAAGTTATTTTTTGAAGGATTTGACATGTGGCCCTCCACTTGGTTTGCAAAACTTGATGTGGCTAAATAAAAGTTATTTTTTTGCCCACCACTGTCCTAATGCGTACAGCACACTGACTTTTATGAAAGTTTATAAGCTTTAAAAGTTGTGGATCTGTTTGGCAAAATATTTGACTGTGTGTCACTGCATCCCAAACAACTAAAAATAATACAAAACGATATCATTAAAGCAATCTCCATTGTACTGAGCAAGAGCGCTTCTCTTCTGTTAAACTGAGCAGTCGCATCATCGATGATGTAAGCGTACTCCAGCTCAGAAGGTAAAATGCAGTGTGGGGGGAGAGGGGAGGGGGGACAGATGTAATGAAACAGATGTCAAAAGCTTATTTGATATATGCTTAGCCACGCCCTCCAACCATTACTTTGCTGCTAGTGAAAGATAAAAATAAAACCATCTCCCTTACTTTATATTCTGTTTCAGTTGGAAATACATCATACCGAAATAAAAGTCTGTAGCAACTTCTGGTTCACAAAGACTTTTATACACTGTTAAACAAAAAGGCTGACTTAGCTCAAAATTGTAAGGCAACTGACTGCAGAGCTGTTTTAGTTGAGGCAACTTAAATTGAGTCAAGTGCAGTGCTTGGGTTAAAAGTTGAGTCAACTCAAAAAAAGCTGTGCAGCAAAGTTGCCTTACAGTTTTAAGTTAAGTCAACTTTTTTTTCTTGCAGTGTACAGTAAACATATCAACGCTAACAGTTTGCAATGAGTATAAAAGTATGAGTTTTATGAGCATAAAGTGAATTTGACATGTTATATGTTTGTTTTTTTCAGAGTAAGAGAAGATTTGAGAGAGACTGTAAGGAAGCGGATCGCGCCCAGCATTACTTTGACAAGATGGACGCCGACATTAACGTGACTAAAGCAGATGTGGAAAAGGTACGTATCCCCTGTGTGCATGCGTGTGAAGAGACTGATCCTTTCACAAACCCTCATTCTCCATGACTGCTTTCATCCTTTTCTGTGAGTCTGTGTGGAAGATCCCTCTTTGAAACGAGGCAGTGGTGACGGATGGTGATATAACCCATGGCAAGCTCGACTTTATGAAAGTTAGAGTGGACATGTCCTCCCCATACCTTTTACCTCACTTGCTCCTACCCTACTACACTACCTTTCTTTTTACTGAAAAGAAAATACTCTGTTTACAGGGAAGTCAGACCATACACAAGACTTTGATTCTTGCTAATATTTCATAGGACTTTTTTATTTGCCATTTAGATATATTATTAGACTGATTATATAAACAGATAATATCAACACAGGGTGAACATGTACCCCCATATACATTTCTGGAGAGTGCGAATTATGTAGCCAGAGCTACTTATCGCTGCAATTAGATTTTAAAACGAACGCTATGGAGTGGTATGACACTACAAGACGGTATGTCGCTTACCACCGTATGGACGGCTTTTCCGCTGTTACTAGTTTGCCCAGTAGCTCGCCATGCAAAAAAATAAAATAAATAAGTAAATAATAGGGTGAGAATGTGGTAAGATCTGAAAACGTGGTAAAAATGAGGCAAGGGTTTTTCTTTTTTTGGATTGCTTTTGAAAACACTGCGGTTGGGTTTAGGATGTGATAGGGTCAATCTGTGCTTCTGTAAACACTATCGGTTGGTTTTAGGGAAGGAGTGGGTGGATGAATCGGTCAGTCCATCGACAGCAACTTCTGGTGGATTTACAGAATAACTGCAGGCACGAATGGCAGAAAAACTTGAGATCTGAAAAAGTGTACAAAGCGGCCTCTGGTGGATTCGCAAAAACAAAAACTGCAAAAAAAACGTACCTCCTGGGTTGTATTTTGCACTCTCCAGAAATGTATATAGGGGTAAATTTCAATAATGAGCCTGAGTTAAATAATATCTTTATATCAAATTTTTGTTCAATAATACTTTCCAATGCAGTGCCAGGTTTCAGAAACCATGCAAATATGGAACTTTTATGTGTATAATATGTATATTTATTATTAACGCACTTTTTTGACGTTAGGTCTATTGTGCATATATTTAAATGCATTAAATTATATTTGTTTTTCCAATTCAAAGAAACCAAATAAATTCTAGTGAGTGTTTCTAAAACTATATATCTTTCTAAAAAAAAAAAAAAAAAAGCAACACTTTGAATTATGAGATTAAAAGAATGTACTTATGTGTTTTAAAGGCATTGCAATGTGCAAGTTTTGCTAATAATCACAAGAAGGTTCAGACAGATGTTTTGCAGATATACACAACACAGTGTACAAAACTTGATTCGTTTCTGAAAATCAATTCAAACTACTTATTTCAAACATTCAATTTAAAACAGATTAAGTGACTTCTGTAAAATCTCTGTAAAAAAGTCATTATTTACAGCAAAAACATACTGAACTGTTTCAAGATCTGAAATACACTCACCGGCCACTTTATTAGGTACACATTACTAGTATTGGGTTGGACCCACTTTTGCTTTCAGAACTCCCTTAATTTTTCGTGGCAGAGATTCAACAAGGTACTGGAAATATTTCTCAGAGATTTTGGTCCATATTGACATGATAGCATCACGCAGCTGCTGTATATTTGTCCCTGCACATCCATGATGTGAATCTCCCGTTCCATCTCATCCCAAAGGTGCTTTATTGGATTGAGGTCTGGTAACTGTGGAGGCCATTTTAGTACAGTGAACTCATGTTCAAGAAACCAGCCTTAGATGATTCGTGCTTTATGACATTCATGGCGCGTTATCCTGCTGGAAGTAGCCATCAGAAGATGGGTACATTGGTCATAAAGGGATGGTCAGCAACAATACTCCGGTGTAGGCTGTGGCGTTGACATGATGCTCAGTTGGTACTAATGGGCCCAAAGTGTGCCAAGAAAATACCCCCCACACCATTACACCACCACCACCAGCCTTAACTGTTGATACAAGGCAAGATGGTTCCATGCTTTCATGTTGTTGACGGCAAATTCTGACCCTACCATCCGAATGTTCCAGCATAAATCGAGACTCATCAGACCAGGCAACGTTTTTCCAATTTTCTATGGACCAATTTTGGTGAGCCTATGCCAATTGTAGCCTCAGTTTCCTGCTTTTAGCTGACAGGAGTGGCACCCGGTGTGGTCTTCTGCTGCTGTAGTCCATCCGCCTCAAGGTTGGACGTGTTGTGCATTCTGAGATGCTCTTCTGCACACCTCAGTTGTAACGAGGGGTTATTTGAATTACTGTTGCCTTTCCATCAGCTGGAACCAGTCTGGCCATTCTCCTGTGACCTCTGTCATCAACAAGGCATTTGAGCCCACAGAACTGCCACTCACTGGATATTTTCTCTTTTTTGGACCATTCTCTGTAAACCCTAGTGATGGTTGTGCATGAAAATCCCAGTAGATCAGTAGTTTCTAAAATACTCAGACCAGCCTCTCTGGCACCAACAACCATGCCACGTTCAAAGTCACTTAAATCACCTTTCTTCCCCATTCTGATGCTCGGTTTGAACTGCAGCAGATCGTCTTGACCATGTCTACATGCCTAAATGCATTGAGTTGCTGCCATGTGATTGGCTGATTAGAAATTTGCGTTAACAAGCAGTTGGACAGGTGTACCTATTAAAGTGGCCGGTGAGTGTATATCGATTTTTCAAAAATAAAATGAATAAAACAATTGATTAAACAATAAAATAAAAATAGATAAAGTTTTCACTCCTAAAATATGAATAATAATAAATAGATTATTGCAAGTGATAAAATTCAAAGCATTTTTTAATTAAAAATCACTTGAAAATGCAATAGGAATCAGCCACACTAGGAAAATGTATATTATTTAAATGCTTTATAAGCTAAGCCAATAAAAATTGTTTCAATAAGAAACAAAGACAGTTTTTATGGCAGCAGCCTGTCATGAATGTAAGGCCAAAGAAACAGCTTTGGTTTTGCCCATGTGTAGATGTTTTCTTAAGCAACTTCTGTTATTAGTGCGTCTGTGACACTAATCGACTCTGTCTTTGTTTTTTAACATGTCTTAAAGCGGTGTTCTCTCAAGGTAGGTTTGAACCAAGAGTCGTCTTTGTCGGTGGGGAGTTTGTTAAGTTGTTCGGTGTATTACCCATATCAGCAAAGAGTGTTTGTCGTAATTTTCGTTGTTTTTTTTTTTGGGTTTTGTTTTGTTTTTTTTCGTTTTTAGCTTCTGTTACGTTCACGTCTATGCTTGCAGCGAACCTTTTCCTGTATTCACCTTGTACAAATGTACAGAATAAGACTTGTCATGGAAGACTGATGTTAAAATGCATTTCGATTGCGAAAATGAGCTAAGTTGTAAGGGTTACAGCGGAGACTGAATTCACAAAATCAATACCTATTACTGCACAATTTACTGTCGACCACAAAAAAGTCCTGAGTCTGAGAGTCTGTGCACACTGTCTGGTTCATGTACATGCTGTTGTTTATGGACAGCGGCCCCAAAAAGCATTTAGATGCTTATTAATAAATACATGGATTTCATTGCATTGTATGCAGTATTAAATCAAGTGGCTCAAGCTGATAAAATATTTCAATCTGTTTCATTTAAATGATGCAACTATTGATGTACATTTCAAAACCTGATGACAACTACAGTATATATGAGACAATTATAATATAATTAGCTAAAATGCTTGAGTAAAATATGTATTTTTTGCATATGGGTTGTTGATGTGATGTTGCATTTTCAGTCACACCTGACAAAACAGAATATAATTAGTATTAGTGTACATCTAAAATGCAGTAAATCGTTAAACATTTCTTTGTCCTCCGTGGTTCTCTTGTTATAAAAATTGCTTTGTTATTATGTTTTTGAGCCAAATCTCAAAGCCATCCTATGGTATGACTGTCTGAAGCAGGGGTGCCCAAACTTTTTTTTTTTATGAAGGACTATAAACCAAACTTGATTAAGGGCTCTGGGCCGAAGGTAAATATACCAAACTGTATTACATTAAAGTTGCCATGGATAATTTTCAAATTTATTTCCCTTTTTCATTCACTCTGGGGTGATTTTGAGTCTTAATTTTGCCATAAGTTTCTCTGTGTTCCAGCAAATAGAATGATTTGGGGTGACAAATCTTATTTTGACACAAATTAGGGCTGCACGATTAACCGAAAAAAGATATACACAATCTTAATTCAGCTTTTCTACGATTCAGCCAATTATATTTTCAAGATCAGTAGAGAAGCGTAAAGGCGGACGCACAAGTCCTCACATTGTTTTATATACGTTGCTCAGCAACTTGGACACCTCCAAATGGTGTCACATACTGTATTTATAAGGTATAATTTACTCAAAAATGTCATTTCCGGCCTAATGTAATGATGTATTCGTGGCCGCGAAACCACACATGAGCTGACGCACTGTTTGTTTACTACTGAGAGGACACGCTCGTGCCCGCCAATGATGTCTACTTTAGTGAACAGAACCTGCATAGGCTGTGAATAACAGCTAATAAAGTTGTAAATAATGTTCAGTTTGTTGCACAGAGCGATGGTTTGGGAGCCGTGTGGGAAGTGTGATTTGCATGCATGTTTTGTTTCTCAAAGTGACAACAGCCATTACATGAGCCGCACTCGGCAGTGAAAGTGAAACCGAAAGCTCGCATATCATTTACATGATCATATTGCATTTTAGAGTTATGATTACGACAAGCATTTCATATGTTTTTTTCTTTCATAGTGAACACAGAGTGTTGTGCATTAAAAATAAATGTTTACTGGGTCAGTATAACTACTCTAGTCTATATAATGTTGAATATAATGCAGGAGGGAATCTAATAATGACAAATGTTTCATTTTACCTGTGAAAAAATGGTCTAATAATGTTTTCGAAGACAAATAACAAGCACATGCCTCAAACATAATAATTCATCTTCAGAATTATGAATAGTTGTATTCTGATGTCATCACATTACTGTGAATTAACAAACAGGACATACAGTTGAAGTCAGAATTATTAGCCCCCCTTTGAATTTTTTTCTTTTTTAAATATTTCCCAAATGATGTTTACAGAGCAAGGAAATGTTCACAGTTTGTCTGACAATATTTTGTCTTTTGGAGAAAGTCTTATTTGTTTTATTTCGGCTAGAATAAAAGCAGGTTTTTAATTTTTTAAAAACCATTTTAAGGACAAAATTATTAGCCCCTTTAAGCTATATATTTTTTCAATAGTCTACAGAACAAACCATCGTTATACAATAACTTGCCTAATTACCCTAACCTGCCTAGTTAACCTAATTAACCTAGTTAAGCCTTTAAATGTCACTTTAAGCTGTATAGAAGTGTCTTAAAAAATATCTAGTAAAATATTATTTACTGTCATCATGGCGAAGATCAAATAAATCAGTTATTAGAGATGAGTTATTAAAACTATTATGTTTAGAAATGTGTTAAAAAAATCTGCTCTCTGTTAAACAGAAGTTGTGGAAAAAATAAACGGGGGGGCTAAAAATTCTGACTTCAACTTTATATAAAGTCTGTTCAAGTCCACCTTTCCAGGTTTATACAAAATTGAGCATTTTAACCAACAGTAAACCCACACATAGGCCTAATATTATTATTGTTGTTTTACCATATGTTTGAGAAATAACAGTAATAACAGCCTACTCATATTAAGCTTTATTTTACATCTACAGAATCGTGAGAAAATCGAAATCTTTATTTTAAGCAAAAAAAATCGTGATTCTCATTTTAGTCAGAATCGTGGAGCTCTAACACATATTTTGGGGAAATGTTTTGAAAACTCATCAATACACTCTGGACAAATTTACGACCCTTTCACTATGTTTGTGGCTGTTTTGCCCCATTGAATTCCATTGTAACTATATTTTTTATTGTAAAATATGACATATAATCATTCATTTTTAATTGTTGCTGGTTTTCCCACCATTAAATTACAAAATTTTCAACAGGGAAAACCACCACCACTTGATTTGGTCGCCGATGTCTGGTGCATTGTCCTCTATCCATCAAGTGATTCATATTTTTAAAAAATCTAATTTATTTACAACCCTTAATTGAAATATTTAGTTTAATTTAGCTTTTCTTGCGGCTCAGCAAAAAAATAAAGAAACAAAAGGTAAGGTTAAATCTGAAATGACAATCTCTGTCTAAGGCATTCACCTCAACCACCTCCCCATCATTCTCCTCATCTTCTCAGATGAGATGGGAGGCCAAATCAAAGGTTACTCTGGGCCAATTTTTTGTTTGGGCATTTCTAGTCTCAAGCATGGTTCTATAAATTATACATCATAAAATCATTAATAAATGTGAGTATTTTAGTAAATGGCAATCATTTTTTTCATCCATATATTTCTAAAAACATGCTATGTCACACTATAATACATTTTTACGGTACAGTTCAGTATAAAGTAAAACAAAATCACTGAAAGAGTTGATAAAGTTAGTGACCCTTATATTTTCTCAAACATCAGATTTCAAACTACATAAAAATAACCAATCAACCAATAAAAGCTTTTTTACTGCCTTTTTGTCAACTACCCATATGCAAAGTTGGATTTATGTTTAGTGTTTAATGCAATGATGTTCACAAATTTATGCGTGGCTTAAGTTTGCAAATGCTTTTTTGGTCTTCTGTAGGTGTTTAGTTAGAATGCATGATGAACGGATGTCTGGTGCGATTCATTTGGACCCATTTTGATGTTTTGTTTTAAAACAGTTTCAACATTCATTGCCATTTGTGTGTGTGTGTGTGTGTGTGTGCGCGTGTATCTACATACATTGTCTGTACAACATCACATTCACTGTCTTTTTCACTGTGCATAATATCATCCAACTCATTATTTCTGGAGTATATTGTTTTTGTGATCCTTTATTACCCAAAGTGTGAAGTGTTCAACCTGTGAAATTTCCCACAGTGCAAGGAAATCAACTTGACCTTCCATTTCTAATTTTGAAAGAACAGGAAGTGATATTAATTGCATTTAGAAGATATTTGATGCATAAAGTGACAAAAAGACATTTTAAGTATTTATTTTTAAGCAATACTAAATGTTTTAACTTTTAAAGAATTAAAAGTTAAAACTATTTAAAATGTAATTATTTATTTTACAATCTTAACACATCATTATACTGTTTAGTCTACATTGTAGTCTACATTTTCTGAATTTTTGTGAATTGTAAATAATTTTTTTAAGATTTCCTGAGTGCTGTTTAATCTAGAGAAGGCACATTTTTTAAATGTAATATTTCTAATAACTATTTTTGTTGTTTTTGCCATGATTACAGTACATAATATTTTATTAGTTAGTAAGATAGTAGTATTCAGATTAAAATGCATTCTAAAGGCTAAATTAGGTTAATCATAGGACATTAAGTCATTGGACAGCTGTGGTTTGTTCTATAATCAATAAAAATGTTAAGGGGGATAATAATATTGACATACAATTTTAGAAAACTGCTTTTATTCCAGCCAAACTAAAATAAGGAAAATATAATAGGTAATACTCTGAAAATATTTTATTGATCTGTTAAACATCTGTTTGGAAATACACTCACCGGCTACTTTATTAGGTACACCGTACTAGTACCCCATTTTGCCTTCAGAACTGCCTTAATCCTTCGTGGCAGAGATTCAACAAGGTACTGGAAATATTCCTCAGAGATTTTGGTCCATATTGACATGATAGCATCACGCAGTTGCTGTAGATTTGTCGGCTGCACATCCATGATGCGAATCTCCTGTTCCACCACATCCCAAAGGTGCTCTATTGGATTGAGATCTGCTGACTGTGGAGGCACACAAAGTGTGCCAAGAAAATATGCCCCACACCATTACAACACCAGCAGCAGCCTGAATCGTTGATACAATGCAGGATGGATCCATGCTTTCATGTTCTTGATGCCAAAATCTGATCCTACCATCCGAAAGTCCCAGCAGAAATCAAGACTCATCAGACCAGGCAACGTTTTTCCAATCTTCTATTGTGCAAATTTTGCTGAGCCTGTGCAAATTGTAGTCTCAGTTTCCTGTTCTTAGCTGACAGAAGTGGCACCTGCTGTGGTATTCTGCTGATGTAGCCCATCCGCCTCAAGGTTGGACGTGTTGTGTGTTCAGAGATGCTCTTTTACATACCTTGGTCATAATGAGTGGTTAATTGAGTTACTGTTGCCTTTCTATCAGCTGGAAGCAGTATGGCCATTCTCCTGTGACCTCTGTTATCAACAAGGCACAAGGCACAGAACTGCCGCTCACTGGATATTTTCTCTTTTTCGGACCATTCTCTGTAAACCCTAGTGATGGTTGTGCATGAAAATCCCAGTAGATCAGCAGTTTCTATGATACTCAGACCAGCCTTTCTGGCACCAACAACCATCCCATGTTCAAAGTCACTTAAATCACCTTTCTTCCCCATTCTGATGCTCGGTTTGAACTGCAGCAGATCGTCTTGACCATGTCTACATGCCTAAATGCATTGAGCTACTGCCATGTGATTGGCTGATTAGACATTTGTGTTAACGAGCAGTTGGACAGGTGTACCCAATAAAGTGGCCGGTGAGTGTATTTGAAAAAAATACTATTTCACAGAAGGGCTAATAATTTTGCCTTCAACTGCATATGAAAATATCCAACTGCTTTAAAGATAATCTTTAGAAATATAAATGTACTTACATAGTCATGTGCCATTTGAGTGGGAAACCAATGGACAGCCTGATCAGATAAAGCACATTTTCATTTATTTTCCTCAGTAAACATTGTATATAGTAAATAATTCCATTGATATATAAGTGTATGATGTGTTAATAGTGTACTGAAAGTCATTCGCATATCAGTAAAGATACATTAAATAGACCACAAATCTGCTGAATGAATGACTGAAAACAGCTCTTTAGCCATGTTATATAATTTCTGAGTGCATCATTTGATTATATGTATTCGATCTGTGATGTTTGCAATGTTTGTCCTCTCTCTCTTTCTCTTTTGCTCTCTAAGTGTGTAAATTACTGACTGTATCGATCTAAACTTGACACCCGACTACATGTTTCTATCTTTCTGTAATCGGCTAATTGACTCTCAGTGTTTGCCTTCTTGTGTCGTGTCATAAAGGTGATGGTTTTATTTGTCAGTCCTTGCCCTTTATGTTCTGATGTCTTCCTTACGGATGCGATGTTAATGTCTTTCTCGCTCTGTGTCTCTTGTGATGTGTCTGTGTAGGCGAAACAGCAAGCTCAGATGAGGCATCAGATAGCAGAGGACAGTAAAAACGAGTACCTGACCTACCTGCAGAAATTCAACAAGGACCAACATGAACACTACTACACACTCATACCACACATCTTTCAGGTAGGAGACTCTCTTTGCATTTACATTTTTACATTTAGTCAATTAGCAGATGCTTTTGTTTAAAGGACTTACAATTGAGGAGGGATTCAACAAAAAGAGGCAATACACACAAGAAGGGCTAATTATACAAAGGAACTGTTCATGCTCAGAGAATTAAGTACTAGAGTTAGGAGGGGGGAGTGTTTTTTTTGTAAGAGAAGAGTGTTTCTACAGGTGGTTTGTCAAGCCCACTCACCTGTGTGAGGCAAGCTCAGAATGTTTTAAGGTTGTCATATCTTGATCATATTACAATAATGTAAAGATTAATTTTTTTTGTTTCATTTTGACATACATTAAATCTTAAAGTGCCTCTTTACCGCTATTTAAAGGGACAGTTCACCCGAATATGAAAATTTGCTGTTAATTTCAGGGTGCCCAAGGGTGTAATCATGCAGGCGTGGCGACAGAGATGGAGTTTCACATGCAGCTTTATTTAGTGAATGGTCAGGCAGACAGGGGTCAAAACAGAAATAGCAATAGCAATCAAAAAGAGTAAACAGGCAAAGGTCGGGGCAGGCAGAAAACTGTCAAAATCCAAAACAGTCCAAGAATCAAAAACCAGACATGGCAACACATGGAAGCAAGGAACATGGAACATGGAACATGGAATAATACTGAGAAAGGAAAAATGTCCCTGCAGTGCTTAAATACTCCAAGCAATCATTGAGGATGACCTGCAGCTGTGTGTGTGAAATCAAGGGGTCATCTAGAACTGGTGTGTGAGTGCCGGGCATGATGGGATTTGTAGTTTGGTAAAGTGGTTGTAGTCCTCCAGCGATCTGCAACTGCTAAATTGCTGGCGATCATAACAATGGGTCATGGGATTTCTGGCATATCAATAGGTATATTCCAGACATTGAAAGTCAGGGGATTTTTATATATTTTTGTCCAAGTGTATCAGGGAATATCAGGCATTTTTGTTTATCACTTTTTAAATTTAAAGTTTCAATTTATCAAAATGTAATTTTTCTATACCATATTATTTTAGATCACAATGTTTCACACCTATTGTAATGGTTAGGGTATTTTTCAGCTCATTTTTCACACCCATCAGATTAACTGGCAATCACTTGCAGTCACCAAACTGTACCTGTTTTGTGTAACTAATGCCGAGTTCAGACTGCATGATTTTCAAAGTAGTCGTGTCACAGATGTTTTCACACTGCATGACTATCTGGGCAAGTGTTTTGTCACTGCTTTGTTTACACTGCAAGATGGATCGACGACAGGGGATTTCACACTGCATGTCTTTCCAATAGGAAGAATCGCCAACAACTTTTTCCAAACTACATCTCACAACTAAACACACGTAGTATATCTTTTATTATTAACTACATAACGAGAAAGAAGCCTTTAATGGGGTAAACAATTTACATATTTGCTCACCTGGGTTTGAAGGGATATAACAATTTCTCCTCAACCTTTTTTTCTTTTTCGACACAGTTGTGATATTGCTCACATGACTCGTGAAACAGACACGATGCTCCTGCCAAATTTCTGCTACTTTTTCCTCCATTTCTTGGGTCCAAATAAACTGAAAATGAGCGCTTTTAACTTCTCCCCTATCCTCCCGCTGGCCTGCAGGTAGCCACGCTAGTGGATACTGCTCTTTCATTGGCTGTAGGGGATTGCGGATGTTATTTTCAGTCAAAACTCATTTCACACGGCATGATTTGAATCAGCGACAGCTCCAGATATTTAGCATGCCTAATATCTCACGGGCATCGGCGACTCATCGGCGATTCTTTCACATCACGTCTTTGATAGTTCACACTGTGTGATTGTCACTCGCGTGAAAGAGCGTCGATTTGCCTGTGATTTCAGGCATCTGTCGGCGAGTCAAAATCAGGGCTAAAATCATGCAGTCTGAACTCGGCATAAAGCTATATACATTATATACAGTATTATATACACTTTAAGAGCTTTGGTTTTAAAATGGCAACTTTAAAACTAGGGGCAAGTGCGGCGCAATTATTTTTTGGTAGCTTTACCCCAGTGCTTGGTATTATTTTCATGTTTTGTGCCACGTTAAATACCAAATGCATTTGTGCCCAGTTATGCATAATATTTTGAGGCAACTGAAATAGACTGCGCCATTGACCACCTAAAAGCTGGTCTAGGGCTCTATTTTGACGATCTACGTGCAAAGTCCAAAGCGCACGGGGCAAAAGCATTAAGGGCGTGTCAGAATCCACTTTTGATATTTTAACGATGAAAAAATCCACTAAGCGCCTCGGCGCATGGTCTAACAGGGTTGAGCTTATTCTCTTAAGTAATGTTTAAGCGAGGCGCACAACTAACGCTCTCTGTGCTGAGACCTCCTCTCAGCTGGTCTATTGTGCAGTCTATTTTAGTTCCTCAAAATAGCAACGCACCAGCAATGCGCCTTAACACAGCTCCTTTTCTAGACAAGAACGCCTATATGAGCGCAAATGCATTTGCTATTTAAACAGCATGGTGCAAAACGTCAAAACGACAGTTGTGTCGAGCTAAAACTAGCAAACAACAATTGCGTCGCGCCTTGCTTTGGCTTTGGCGCCTTGCTTTTTGCTTTGGCATTGCGCCGGGTGTATGAGAGGGCCCCTAAAGTTGATGGTGTGTGGGTTTTATTTGTTATTTAGTGTTGTGTGCCTTCAAAATGTGCTTAATATTGCTATATTGCTTAATACACACACAAGGATGAACAGCAGTACACAACTATCTTTAAATATAAAAAATTAAATGATTAAAATGTAAAAAAATATATTATTTTCTACATAAATATAAAAAAGCGCTACCTCTACCTATGCCTTCTTAACCTCAGGAGCCTTTGGTGGAATCCGGCTCTGTTGTAGCCAGTTATTTCTTTCATTCATTTTCTTGTCGGCTTTGTCCCTTGCGGGGTCGCCACAGCGGAATGAACCGCCAACTTATCCAGCACGATTTTACGCAGCGGATGCCCTTCCAGCCGCAACCCATCTCTGGGAACTTCCACACACACATTCACACTCATACACTATGGACAATTTAGCTTACCCAATTCACCTGTACTGCATGTCTTTGGACTGTGGGGGAAACCGGAGCACCCGGAGGAAACCCACGCGAACGCAGGGAGAACATGCAAACTCCACACAGAAACGCCAACTGTCCCAGCCCAGCCGAGGTTCGAACCTGCGACCCAGCGACATTCTTGCTGTGAGGCAACAGCACTACCTACTGCGCCACTGCGTTGCCCTGTAGCCAGTTACTTAATGACAATTTACATTTGTTTCATATATTTATTATATGCATATTTATATTAGCTTTTATTATCTTTTGTTTAGATTTTTCCACCTGTCTGGTTTTAGAGATGTATGCATCACCAAATGGAGAATAGAAATAGGAAGAATTTTTGGATATAACATTGGTGTTATTGTTTATTTATTCGTATGCTGGAAATTAGAACTGAATTTAGAAATAGTTGTGAAACAAATCTTTGCGCTTAACAAACTAAATTACGAAATTAAATATGTAATGGATGTCTTGAGTGTGTCCACCAACGTTTCCCAAATCCACAGTCAAAAGGATGAAGTCAAATGGAAGAGGCTCATTTCGTAGATGGTATTTAACCACTTTCTTGCTAGTGAAGCGTTTCAAGTTTTTCCTCTTACAAAGTCCATCATGTCAATAGCAAATGAGCCATGGCATGACGCAACTGACTCTTAAAGGGAATAAGAGATGAGTCTCTGATTGGTTTAATGCACATTAGGCCCAAAAACACACCCATAACTCATTAAGAGAATAAGCACACCCCTTTTAGACCATGCGCCTGGTGCACAGACAGTTTTTTCTGTCCTTAAAATCATAATGTGCGCACTTTGATATCTGTTGGATCTTGAACTTCACACTGAAATATGTGACGTTTAATGTATGTATTTTGTGTTTTCAGAGGATACAGGAGATGGAGGAGCGGCGGGTGGGCCGGGTGAGAGAGAGCATGCGGGTTTACACCGAGGTGGAGCGGAAAGTTCTACCCATCGTCAGCAAGTGCCTGGACGGCATGACCAAGGCAGCTGAATCAGTCGAGCCTAAAATGGTACATCAAGTCCTGTGACTTCTTTTTGCTGAAAATGCTGGAATAATCTAATTCATAGAAAACCTTTTATTTAAGCCATAAAATACCTATTTAGCAGTGCAGTTAGGAGTTGAAAACTGGCTCTTGTTCAGGCCTGAGTTCATTTAAAAATGGCCAGTGTGTGTCATTTGATTTGTGACTCTTTTAATGAGCCATAGTAGATTACTGCTTAAGTCTGAAGTGTAATTCCTATATAATATCTGTTTTACCCGATAAAACAGCAGTTTCGTAATTAGTAAATAGCTATTTTTATTCATCTTAAAATAGTAAAACAGTTCAGTTTTATCATGTTTTAATCCATTCATCCAATCTCCGAGTCTGGCAGGAGCACTTTTAGCTTAGATTAGCATAAATCAATGAATCGGATTAGATCATTTACATTTTGCTCATAAACATTTTAAAAAGAGTTCATTTGAACTTTAAATTTAAAGCTTTACAATTCCTTAGATACATTGTGTGCTAAGACTGACTGAAATGAAAAGTTGCTTCTGGGTCGATATGACTAGGAATGAATTAGTACATGATTTAACTACAGAAGAGTCCAGCTTTACATAGGAATGATTTTTGAAGGTAGATGCTAATGGTCTAATCTGATTCAACGATCTATGTTAAGCTAAAAGTGCTAAGCTAAAAGATCTATGTTAAGCTAAAACTTTTATGTTAAAAGATCTATGCTAATCTAAAAATGCCACACTAAAAGATGTATGCTAAGCTAAAAGTGCTAAGCTAAAAGATCTATGCTAAGCTAAATGGGCTAAACTAAAAGATCTATGCTCAGCTAAAAGGGCTAAACTAAAGATCTATGCTCAGCTAAAAGGGCTAAACTAAAAGATTTATGCTAAGCTAAAAATGTTAAACTAAAACATATATGTTAAGCTAAAATTGCTAAACTAAAGATCTATGACAGGGCTATTCAATTAGTTTGTCATGGGGGCCGGTTCATGAAAAGCATCCCAAACGAAGGGCCGGAGAGATATGACTTGCTATATGAGTGATAACACAACAGCAACATAAGAGCCCATATGTTGTATTTTTGCTCCTTAAGACACCCACATTGGCTACATTAACATTCTAGATTAAAATGCTAATATATTTTATTTTGAAACTACATAATATCATTGCATTGTACAATAGACCTTTTATTTTCTTTTTTTTTAACAAACATTCAAATGTTGTATTTCAGAGCACAACAAAAGCAGTGCATTGCTGAAGTAGGCTTCTTCTACATTCAGACACATTCATATGTTATTTTTTAAACTGTATAACAATTAGGGATGCAACAATTATAGATTTTGGTTGTACGATTATATAGTCTGAAGAATAATCATGGTTTGACGGTTATCACGTCTAATGTAAATTCAAGCTTTATATTAGGTGAGCTATTTAGATGAACTGTTGTTGCCATCTGCGTTCATGCATACATAATCATCTTAATATTAATTCGTCTTCCATATCTTTTGTTTACACTGCACTGAAAGGCATACAGAACTCTCACCATGAGATGTTTTCTACTGCGTGCGCCCGCAATGACGCAAGCGCGTTGCTCCGTTTGTGCACGCATATTGTCATATATTCTTACATTAGAAACAACAAACTTACAAGCGGAAAAGACGTGATATGGGAACGGCCGCTGCGTTAATCCGGTGTGCGGGTGTATTAGCCTCAGTGTACATACTTGAAACTTTGCACAGTTGGCAACTTGTTTAACTGCAGCAGTTTCGTTTTGTTCCGTGCAACAGAAATGCAGTTTAGAGAAGCCTTTACGATTAATTGTGAAGAGTTAAAGCACAGTTAATAGTGAAATCGGCTAATTGTTGCATCCCTATTGACGATATCAGTGCATAGTACTAAAGGCCTTTTCTACAAACATATCCAAATATTTTTGGCTGCCTGCGCCACTCCCAGAATGGTGACTCACGCTCTGCGCAGCTTGCAGCGCAAGCTGTATTGAACAGGCGCACCTCACTTCATAACTATAGCGGCCGTTTTTCGGCTTAACTTAATTTATTTTTGATGTCTTAGTCACACTATTTGGAGGGCCGGAACAAATTGCCTCGGGGGCCGGGTTTGGCCGCGGGCCGCCAATTGAATAGCCCTGATCTATGATAACCCAAAATTGCTAAACTAAAAGATCTATGATAACCCAAAATTGCTAAACTAAAAGATCTATGATAACCCAAAATTGCTAAACTAAAAGATCTATGATAACCCAAAATTGCTAAACTAAAAGATCTATGATAACCCAAAATTGCTAAACTAAAAGATCTATGATAACCCAAAATTGTTAAACTAAAAGATCTATGCTAAGCTAATAGTGCTAAGCTAAAAGATCTATGCTAAGCTAAAACTGTTAAAACAGGGGTGTCAAACTCAGTTCCTGGAGGGCCGCAGCCCTTCTCAGTTTAGTTCCAATCCTGCTCCAACACACCTGTTTCAAACAAGCCTGAAGGACTTAATTAGTTTAATCAGGTGTGCTTAATTAGGGTTGGAACTAAACTGTGCAGAGCTGCGGCCCTCCAGGAACTGAGTTTGACACATGTCTCTGCTGAAAAAACTAGCTTAAACCAGTCTAAGCTGGTTGGCTGGTTTACGCTGGTTGACCAGCCTGGTTTTAGAGGGGTTTTGGCCATTTTCAGGCTGATTTCCAGCCTGGTCTTAGCTGGTCAAGCTGGAAAATGCCTCGCTAAAACCAGCTTGACTAGCCTGTTTTAAGCTGGACATAGCTGGTTTTGGCTGGGATCCCAACCTGGATAGGCTGGTCAAGCTGGTTTTATCTGGTTATCTCCCAGCTGGGCGACCAGCCAACAAGCCTAGGCTGGTTTAAGCTGTTTTTTTTCAGCAGAGGTGAGTTAAAAGATGTATGCTAAGCTAAAAGTGTTAAGCTAAAAGATCTATGCTAAGCTAAAAATGCTCCCGCCAGACTCGAGATTCAGGAATGGTAAAACTCAACAGTTAAGTTAAATACTCACTATTCTCCGTCTCATGTACTGTCACCATTAAAATAATTATTATTTTTTAAACTAAGTCTAATAATAATAATATACTTCATTATTAAATGTATAATAATAGTTTTTGTTAGTGTTTTCAACATCCCAAAAAATACAAATAAATAAATACAGTAAGATAAGAAAATAGCAAGTCATATTTGCGATTTAGTACAACGACTTACTGCTGCAGCACAACTGCGATTTCTAGAAGCAGCATATATGAAGTTTTGTCCAGCCGCAGGCTAAATTAGCTCGTCCAGATTAAGCCAGCAGATGAATAATACAGCAGTAAAAAATGCTGACTGGATTTCTGTGATCACCACTGGCCCACTTACAAACCACTGAACGGCAATCGCCATGAAGCATCGTTATCCAGGTTTATCATCAATAATTTACAGCTGCGGGGGGAAACATGTGCCTCGGTCGCCCGTCATCATGTGTCCCTTCTGCTAAATCCTGCTCCAGCGCTCTCATGTTTGTCCAAATATGGCAGATGGGAAGTGTAATTTCCAGCGCAATGCTAATTGACTGATACGAACTGGGTTTTGCAGCAGATTTGAAGTGGCTTAGCAACAAAGACTTAAGCCTCTCTGTGGCTTTTGGACTGTGTGTTTGTTTTCATGTATGTTTGTGTGTGTGCGCATGTGTGTGTGTGTTTTTGGTCATATGAAGCAGCCTTGCATGAAAACAAGCTGCTATAGAAAGTAATTTGTTCATGTTCATGTACATGTGGTTATGATGCTAAAAATAGTCTGTTGTTCTGACCTGAAGTGCAGTCAAGGGATTAGATTGAGGGGATTTGGAGTCTTATTTCTATGGTGGATGTGCATCTCGTTGTCTGTAGTACATAATTGCTGTGATTATGGTGTCAGGCTGATGGTTCGCTTTTTGGTTAACCTGTAGCTTACAGTGGTGTGGGCTGTAAAAGTCAAGCTTTCCTTTATATCCTCTAAAGGCCCAAGGTGTTTTTTAAATGCATTTTTTATTTCTCTTTGCTATTTGGGCTTATTGGAACCTAATTAGAATAAAAATCTAAGTATCATCTTTTGAAATGATGTACTTTTAGTGAAAATGTATGTCCATATATGTGGACTCGTGGTCCCAATTTACATAAAACACCTTTTCCCGAATTTTCTTTTATGCATATTTAACATCGAATTTTTTTATGAACTTGCTTTGACTGTCAGAGAGTAAAAACAACATTTTTTCCCATTTTGGACAGTTAAAAATAGGGTTTGGGACATTTCATATGCTGCCAAACAGTTGCAGGATGACACTGTATGTCTGTAACAAAATATAACACATTCAAAGTATTTAAAAAATATCCACTTAAGAGCTAAAATGTGCTGTCCACGTATGTGGACACTCAAGCCCTAAGAGGTTATATTAATTATATATTAATACTTTATATATTAACAAATTCTATTTTTACAGTGAACTTAAGTATTTATGATTTAATAATAATAAAAATAGTAGTTTTTTGTAATACTACTACTAATAATAATCTATTTTTTAGATATAGGTAAATATTTATTTACAAATAAACAAATATTTGTAAAAATAAATACACATTTATAAAAAATAAATACATATTTATACAAAATAAATATTTATAAAAAATAAATACATATTTATACAAAATAAATATTTATAAAAAATAAATAAATATTAAAAATTAATCGATTACATATATTTAAATTATAATAACAGAATAATTTAAATATTATACATGATCTAAATTTTATTTATATCTTATTAAATATAACTGAACTATTTATTATTTAATAACAATAATTATTATTATTATCATCATCTTCACTGCTACTTACATTTTATTTTCAAAATATTCTATTATTTGCATATTTATGAAACCATTAAAAAATTGTTAATTGCCATTTTTAATTCATTTCATTTTCCCCCAATTTTTTTATGGTTTAATAAATTCATTCATTTTCTTTTCGGCTTAGTCCCTTTAATAATCTGGGGTCGCCACAGCGGAATGAACCGCCGGTTTAATAAATGTATAACCAAAATAGTTGCTAATTAAATGCAATTGAAATATTATAATCATATTTTACATATTATAATGTGTATAACAGTAAATGCTAGTACAATAATTGTATTATAACTATAATTTAATATTAAAAACAAATTAATAAATAAAACAATTATCAATTTATAAAATGTAAAGTAAGAAAATATAACAATTTACATGCTGTCAAATAATAATAAGTGTAATAAAACAGGTGAAAATGTGATATTTTGGTTGTATGTTTCTTTTAAAATGATAACATTAACATTATTACTTTAAAAATAACTCTTTAGTATACACTAATGCTATTCCTATTCATGCTGTAATGCATCATAGTTTTCAATATAAATGTTAACACAGTAGGATAGTTTATCGCCCTGACCTAATTGCAAAATTCTAACTAAACATTATTAGAAAAATAGTCAAATGTAAGATATAAAGTAAAATATTGCAGATATAATAGTCAAAGGTAAGATATAAAGTCGGGCGACACATGGTGCAGTGGTTAGCACCGTCGCCTTACAGCAAGACGATTGCTGGTTCGAGCCCTGGCTGGGCCAGTTGGCGTTTCTGTGTGGAGTTTGCATGTTCTCCTCGTGTTTTTTTTTTTTTGCTCTGGGTGCTCCGGTTTCCCCCACAGTCCAAAGACATGCGCTATACTGTAGGTGAATTGAATAAACTAAATTGGCCGTACTGTGTAATTGAGTGTGTATGGGTGGCAGCTGGAAGGGCATCCACTGTGTAAAACATACGCTGGATAAGTTGGCGGTTCGTACCGCTGTGGTGGCCCCTGATGAATAAAGGGTAGTTTTTCAAAAAATGCAATAAAAATAATGCTTCCAATTCTAACCATGTGCAATATTTCACAACATATTCAAATGTTTGTCTTGTAAAAGGTGTATGTTACAGTGAAGAGAATGTATTATTATTAATAGAAGAAATGCTTTTTATCTTAACCTCGCTGGCACAAAGCCTTACTGACACTTTTCAATTCTGTTTTCAATCTCAGGACAGTAAGCAAGTTGTAGAATCATACAAGTCTGGCTTCGAGCCGCCGGGTGACGTGGAGTTTGAGGACTACAGCGTGTCGATGAAGAGAGCGGTGTCTGAATCCAGCTTTCTGAACGCCCGCGGAGAGAGCAGACGCCGGAGCAGGAGCAAACTGTGGCCTTTACTCAAGAGAAATAAGGTAAGGAGCATAAAGCTGCTCATTTATGGCACATTAAAGCTTTCGTAAAGTGCTTTGAAATGTGCAATTTTTTATTCGAAAAAGGGCATGGCCGGACATATAGTAGCTCCTTCTCTTTATAAAAAACAGCCAATAGCATTTTGTTTTCACCACAGCTCTGCCAGTGAGAGTGGTTGAGCTCAAGCGCATCAAATGAAAAGCAAATGAGAAGCACCTTGAAGGCATGTCAGACACTAGAGAGCATTTGATTGGTCAGGCGATTTGAGGAGAAACTAAAATATGAGGTCATGTAAAAAAAAATTGTTGACACATTAAAGGCGGAAGTGACCAACTGCAAGCTTTAGATGGTTATATCATTTTAATGCAAATTTTGTCAGTATTTTGGAGCTCACTAGCCTATATATGACCTTAGAACTAACATACTGATACTAACATCTAAAAAATGTCATTTTACTTTCATGGGACCTTCAAAATGCATTCATGAAGTTTTTATTCCAAAAAGACTGAATATAATTGATAGCATTTAGACCCCATCCACACGGAGATGCTGTTTTAAGTTGTATACACAAAAAATGTTGTATCATATTGGTGTTCCATCCAAACACATTCAGCATTTTGGGAAATTGAAATCAGTATTTTTTGAAAACGAGTCCCTGAGTGGATATATCTCTAAACTATTCCCTTGCATTTTCAACCACTAGTCTGTATATATTTGTAAAAATCATGATGTCATCATCCCATGTCTTGAATTGTCAGACGACACCACATCACATAACATTTGACAACAACAATAATAATGGCCGTCATGATTCAGAAATTTGGCTGATTATTAACTGATTATGTAATAATAATTGTGTTTCCAAATTAATTGTCTGTTTTAGTGCTTTGATTAGTTGTCCCATTTGGTGCATTGATGATTAACTGTCTGTTCGGGGCCAAAAGAGAAATTTAATATATAGCCGAAAATGAACATACAATGTATATAAAAATAATAGCTCATATTTGAACTTATGAAAAATATGTGCATATTTGTGATTGTATTGATGAAAATGAATTTATTTTGAAATATATGTTAAATTTGTGTGTATGTATTTTATATTATATTTATCAGCAATATCACACGAGTAGCAGTGCGATGTGGCTGTATATCAGCACTGGTGGGAGGTGTGCGTTGTAGTTGCAATCTAAACAACTACATTCTCGACTAAAAAAGCCTCAGAAGTACATTATGTTGTCCAACAGCAGCCATATTTGTCAAACTGTAGAGTGTCCTCTGCTTGTTGCTGTATGTGGGCAGAGTAATACACAAGGGTGAAGGGTGAAGAGGCTGGACGAGTGCTGTTACTGGCAGAATATCGCAGCGCTATCAGCCAATATAATATTGTTGTAGAACTGTTGTATATATATATATGAGCAATTCTAGCATTATGGATGTGACATTTGCAGTAAAAACTCAAAACATAAATTCACATAGAAAGTAAACGTTAACATTATATCGAAATATCTGTTTATATTTTCCAGAACAACTAACCACAGAGTTAAGTGATCAGGAAAATATCAATCTGTAAACATGTTTTATATTTTAAATGAGGGGAAATAAACATGTGTTATGGGTGTGAAAAAAAAAAGTATGCGAGTTTCCAGTGTGCAACACACTTTGTAGAAACTAAACTGCACAACCCAAAAGAAGTAATGCTAATCAAAAGCATAAAATATGTCTCTCTATAGAACAAAAAAGATAGACTTTACTTTATTTGACATTTTTGCATTTATGAGGAAAAATCTTCGTTATGGATATGACAGATGTGAAATTGCCACTTGTGTGACTTTGGTAAATCAAATATAATTGTTTGAAAACATTGACAGATGCATTTTTGAGTATTTCTAAATTACTGTAAAATATAAGCATACACAAAAAACTTTCCATATTTTGGTGAAAACTAATTTGTTTTCATGGCAAGGTTGACATTTGCATGGAATTGCTCCTATATATATATATATATATATATATATATATATATATATATATATATATATATATATAAATAAATAAATAAATAAATAAATAAATATATATATATAGGAGCAATTCCATGCAAATGTCATATTTTAATTTAATAGGAATCTTTACAATATTAAATTTGTGCATATACATTAGATTAGTCAGTACTGAAGCCAAATCTGGAGCTCATCTAACAAAATAACTTATGAGAACGGTCCAAAAACTAGTAAACCCAAATTTATGTTATAGAAAAATATTAACTACAAATTTAAAAAAGAGGAAAAATCAAGAGAAGCAAAAAAAATAGAAAAAAATTTGTTAAAATTTTGTAGGTTGTAATTTTGTTTTTTGTGCAATATTTTACATGAATTTAATTATATTATCTTTCAATTTCTAGAGATGTTTGGTGACTAAAATAATATTGTAATAAATATATCTGTTTAATAAATCTGTTTTGTTTAAATGCACCAAAATACATTGCCTATATTCACTGAGAAATGGATAAAAATATTCAATTTCAAAAAGGGGTTTCAATTATGCTCACACTGTATAAACACAGTTGAAGTCAGAATTATTAACCCCCCTTTGAATTTTTTTTTTTTTTCTCAATATTTCACAAACAATGTTTAACAGAGCAAGGACATTTTTTACAGTATATCTGATAATATTTTTTCTTCTGGAGAAAGTCTTATTTGTTTTATTTCGGCTAGAATAAAAGCAGTTTTTAAGTTTTTAAAATCCATTTTAAGGTCAAATTATTAGCGCCTTTAAGCTATATTTTTTCAATAGTCTACAGAACAAACCATCATTATACAATAACTTGCCTAATTACCCTAACCTGCCTAGTTAACCTAATTAACCTAGATAAGCCTTTAAATGTCACATTAAGCTGTATAGAAGTGTCTTGAAAAATATCTAGTAAAATATTATTTACTCTCATCATGACAAAAGATAAAATAAATCAGTTATTAGAAATGAGTTATTAAAACTATTATGTTTAGAAATGTGTTGAAAAAATCTTCTCTCCGTTAAACAGAAATGGGGGGGGGAACAGGGGGGCTAGTAATTTCAGTCATCTGAAAACCGCGGTTAGATTAAATAACCACAATTAGACTGTAATTTAATAAATCGCAACAGTCGATATGCAAATGCTCAAGTTATCTTTTTCATTATTTGTGTACCTCTGTGGTGGAATTACGGCGCCACATACTGGTCTGGCATGTAAACGACATTGTTTTTCAACTAAGGCTCATTCTGAAAACATAGCTCTATAAACATTTTTGGAGATCGCGAATTATGTAGCCAGAGGTACATATGGCTGCATTTTATCTTTAAAACGAACGCTACAGGGCAATATGACGTCGTTTATTTTCACGCTTACCAGCTGACCGCTTAACCTCCGTATAAAAACCAGCGGGCTTTTCTTTTTCTGGACTGCATTTTAAAACACTGCGGTTGGGTTTAGGGAAGAGGGTGGGCAGGTCAATGGGTGCTTTTTAAAACACTATTGGTTGGTTTTAAAGAAGGGGTATGGTGAGGGAATCGGTCGGTTGGTCAGTCAGTAAATCAGTCAGTCGACAGCGGCCTCTGGTGGATTTACGTGAGAACAGTATGAATGACAATTGTTAGAAAAATTTGAGATCTGAAATAGTGTACACAGCGGCCTCTGGTGGATTCACGAAAACAAAAAAAAACGTACCACCTGGGACATATTTTGCTCTCTACAGAAATGGATATAGGGGTACGTAATCAGAATGAGCCTGGGTTGTTGTTTTTAGTCACTTTCAGTAGTTTCATATGTACTTTTTTTTTTTAAAAAGGCGGAAAAAATAGATTGGGTTGGGAAAGCTCTGGCTTTGGAATCATAAGTAGCCTTAATTTTATTGTTTACTACTAAACATTGTTTACAATGACGTTTTTATGCAGCTTGTTAAAATGATAGTTCGCCTAAAAATGTCAAGTGTTTCTGAATTTAAAAAGTATAGTTTGCAGTGTGTCAAACTCAAAAATGTCTAAACATATCTTTGCCCTGGAATGTTTCTTTCCTCACCGTCTCTCTTCCCGTTTTCCTCCATTCCACTTCTCAATGTGCTCCATCACACCCTCATCTGTAGCTTATGTCTTTGTTAGCGTCACCCCGTCAGCCCCCTCCCCCTCCCCCAACCTCCCCGTCTCCGGACGGCCTCCAGAATGGCCCCCAGTCCCCACAGCAGCCCAAGGAGCCCCTGAGCCAGCGCCTCAATGACTTCATGGGCACCAAACACAAAATGCACTGCCTGCGGAGCCTCAAACGCGGGGTAAGTTCACTTCACTTCTGTATCTCTGTTTACACCTGCTATTTTAAGATGCCTTTTAGTTGATCAGATCACATGGGAGATAGAGTGCTACCCTTAATGTACACATGAAGTCAAAAGTAATCATATTGATTTAGTTAGCTCACATTGCTAGTTTTGTGGTGAACAACCTATCTGGGCATGTCATTAAGTAAAAAAATTGTTTGCCCTTGTAATCTTTCATTTAAATCTGAAAATGCACTTCCTGTTTGTTTTCAATAAAATTCTCATATTATGTCTGTCTGAGGAATACATCCAACTGCCAGTTTTGACAGCGCTATGACATCAAACAGAAATGTCTAGGAGGAGGTGTCTGTTAGGTTGTAATAAGGGCTGTGCGATATGGGCAAAAGAAATCTACCACGATTTTCTTGAACAACACTGCAATTTAAATTTTCATCACGATTTTGACACACAGTGTGAATGCGCACGCTTATTAGTAGCGCGTATATTAGGAGTGTCACGATCACGTGTTCCCAGTTGAAAACATCAAAGGTTGATTGTCGCCTACCTACGACAAAGAAGCGCGAGCGCAAAGCGTGTTGAAAATGCTAAAGGAAGTGATGTGCCTCGCACTTTACACACGCTTTTAGAGAATGCGATATATGACTGACAGGTCTTACAAATTACCTGGTTCTACGATACATCAGCCTTCTTGTATGCAAAGTAATCCCACACCACAGATGTTTTGGGCACGAAGTCCTCATGTGCTGAACTCATCATCCCCGTTTATGCAGGCTGCGTTATGATTGGTTTAAACAGCATAATGCGGGAGAAGTATCAGCCAGGACTGGAGCGTGCAATAAATCACGCTGTTAGCTGATTTAGAAATCGTACATGTTCAAATCACGATTTCGATACAATTTCAATTAATCGCACAACCCTAGTTGCAATAACTCTCTTGAAACCCTTTTCTGAATAAAACGCCTACTTCACTACATCCAATCAGCTCACAGTAGAAAAAAAACAAGCCACACCCACTGTTTTCTCATTTAATATTCATTAATATTTTCATTCACAATATGGAAAAAAAAACGTTGCAGCTTCTGTTTAATGTGGACTTTAAGAAGAAATTTGATCTGAACTACCATTTTCTTCTACTTTTCTAACTTGGGGGCAAAATTTAATAATATTTTGTATAGCCAAAAAAAAACTGTTTAAAAAAAGATTTCCTAAAATTGTTCCTAAAGAGACAGATCTTCCAAAAATGATAAGTCATTCATCATTTACTCATCTTTGAATTGTTCCAAACCCATTTGAACTCAAAGGAAGATATACACTTGACTTAAGTATTTTTTGTTCCTACTTTGGATGTCAGTGGCTGCTTTTTCCCAACATTTGTCAGAATATCTTGTTTGGTGTTCAACAGAGGAAAAAATTCATATTCATAAAGGTTTAGATAAATAATGAGGAAAGATTTGTGTGAACTATTCCTTTTAAGTTGAATTCAAATTCTTAAAATAAATATTTTTAACATTATCTTGTAAATTAGCTAGTTGTCTATCCTCAAAGGGATCCTTCAATTATTAGGCATTACAAAATTATAAAACGTATAGGTCACACTTTATTTTGATGGTCCGTTTGTTGAATTTAAGTTACATTGCATCTGCATGCCAACTAGTTCTATTTGGATTATAAGTAGACTTTTAGGTTGGAGTTAGGGTTGGGGTTAGGGTTAGTGTAAGTTTCTTATAGTCAGTTAAATGTCTGTTGAAGGAGCAGTATCAACAGATATTAAGCAGACAGTCTACTAATACTCAAATGGACCATCAAAATAAAGTGTTACCAACTTATAATATAAAACTGTTTAACTACTAAAATATTTTACTTATTAAACTACACTGTAAGAAAATAATTGCTGTCTTAAGTTTTTAGTTGAATCAAAATAACTTTTCCATCTCAACTTACAATCAAACTGATTTAGTTTAAACTTTATATAACTTAAAACAAACTGTTGAAACTTTTATAACTTATTTAAAAAGAACTAACTAACAAAAACATTTGTTGTCATGACTTCATAATACAGAACCTATACTTTTTTCAGTTTTAACATGTATATACAATTTTTTTCATTAAAACTTTGTTTAATAAGTAGTAATTAGTAATTACATTGAGTGTGTTGACAAAAACATTATGCTATGGATCAGGAATTCTTGCTTTAACAGCAACAAAACTCTGAATTTGTGATATAATTGGGACTGGTAAGAGTACATTCTGCTTACTTTTTTGCTTCCAGTACAATACAACTCACGATGATGAATGACAAAGTTTAATCAGGGTGTCTGTGGGGTCTTAAAAGGTCTTAAAATGTAATATTTTCAAAAACTACATTTTAGACTTTCAAAAATGTCTTAAAAGGTCCGAATACTCACATTTCCATATAAGGCTACCTAATCGGACCAACACCTATCCAATCACCAGCAATAAATCCTACTATAACTTTTAACAAAACTCTATTTATAACTCTATTTACCAATATGTATCCTTAATATCCCAATATCCTTACAATAACATTTGTTTAAATGTTCTAAGTGTAGCTTTTTTAAAGACCAACTGAGCCATTGGAAAAAAATGGCTCAGTTGTAGCATTTAGCCCCGTATAAGTCTGAAATTTAACTCATAATGGTCTTAAAAGTGTCTTAAAATCTGCAGAAACCCTGTTAATGAGGTCAAAATGCAGCTGTTTGAGTACATGCAACCACATGCACATCTAAACAACAACACCAATCTGACCATATGTGTTTTTGACCATCGCTAGAAGTCATGTATGGTGGACAAGCTTGAAGTGTTTCAGCCCTTATTTACACCTGTGCTTAGTGTTAGCTACTTATGACTGAAACAACAAAAATGCATCCTAATACCTGGTGTAAACAGAGCTTGTGTGTTTTTCCTGTGGAACTAATTGGACGACTCTGAAGACTAAAGCACCGTCAGCCTGGTTTGGTTATATAGTGCTGTGTGAATGCTTAAAATGTCATGTTGCCATGCTTTTTGTCAACGCCATCCTAAACATACTGTATCTGTCTTAACAAGCAACATAAACGTTTCTCAGTGTGTGTATTAACCGATTCCTCTAACACATCTTTCTTCTTTTTAACATTCACAGCTTTCTCTAAAGCTGGTAAGTCTGACCTGATCTTACAATGTGCAAATTCTAAAGAATAGTGTTAATGCAGGATAATTAGGCCATATTTGTGACAAAAAATGTCCCAATTTTACTTAAATTCACCTGTTTTATATATTAAGAGTTTATTACGAGCTTGTGTCAGCACAAACTGTCTTTTGGAATTAAAAACTAGTCAGTATTTACTTCATTTCTCTGTAGTTTTGTATTCAGAAGTTGACTTGTAGCTAATTTAGTCTACCAACTGCCCACTGTGGCCCTTCACTGAGCAGTAAACAGCCAATAGTTCTTTGCTAAGAATAATTTTTTATTTGCAATATGCATTAGGCAGTGTCTTTTAGGGCTAAGACTAGGCTATACTTTTTTTGTTTCATGCTTTAATGCACTGTCTTACTTATAACTTTTTATTACTCCACAGGGAACAGGCCAGGAAGACTACAGTCATCTGCCGCCTGAGCAGAGGAGAAAGAAACTGCAAGCCAAACTCAATGACGTTAACAAGGACATCCAGAAAGAGATGGATCAGAGGTACAGTAAATCATTAGCTGCCATCATGCTGCTAATAGTATCAGCCTTTATGCCAAATACCACATCATCATCATCAAGCAAACTGTTTATAAGCTACACTATCAAAACTCAGTACGTGTTATATATATATATATATATATATATATATATATATATATATATATATATATATATATATATATATATTATTTGTTTTATTTTATTTTTTTTAAAGAAATGAATTATTTTATTTAGCAAGGACACATTCAATTAATCAAAAGTGGTGGTAAAGACAAAAGATTACAGAAGATTTTTAGTTCAAGTGAGAGGACGTAAGAAAATGTGTCTTGAGTATGGAGCAGGCATGGGCCTACTCCAAAAATAAGATTTTGACGGTATGATAACCTTGGATAAAAATATCATGGTTTCACGCAGGGGCATAGCAACAGAGGGGGAGATACCCTCACTTTTAGGGGGAAACCCAGAGGAAACCCACGAGAAGAACATGCAATGTCCACACAGAAACGCCAACTGGTCCAGCCGGGACTCGAAGCAGCAACCTTCTTGCTGTGAGGTGACAGTGCTAACCACTGAGCCACCATGCAGGCCCCCTTTAGACACCATGTGAAGTTAAAAGAACTTTAACTTTCACACACAGTGCAACTCATTACTGTTACACAGCAATGAACCAATTAGAAGAGCTTGGAGGCGGGGCAACCATTGCAAAGTTTCTGTTTACAGCTGCTCGGTGGATGTGTCCGCATACTCTCGTGCCTTATGCTGTGCTTTTTTTTTCAAACCAATACAAACTCTTGGCTCTTGCATTTTTCGAAGCAAAGACGTGTGTATTATCAATGTACACACCCCTGGGTGCGTTTGATTGGCCACAGTGTTTTCAATGAGATTACAACAATGATAATTTCCTTTTAAGTTAATCTAAGCTTATATTAAACTTATGTATATATGTGGGACTTTTATTTTGAAAATGGAGAGGCAGGCAGACTATAATTCTTTACATTACATTAGGAGGCAATAATCCTTTACATCGTTTTCTATACATTGCTAAGCAGTGCAAACAGATGCCAAATGGCGGCACCGGTATGTGTACACTCATAGACAACAATGTTAAGAATATTGAAAGACATGGAACGACACAACACTTCGCATCCAGTGTGCATTTCTCAGCCAGCCATCTGTTCACAGAATATCAGAACGCAAAATGCTGGATATACGGATTATACATTTATTATTAGAGGACTCAGAGGAGGAATAAGGTCTGTTTAAATGTATATTTTGTTAGTTTAACATGTATATTATGAAATTTGTCATGTATGTTTGTAATGAGGCAACAAACACATGTAGGCTGCTAAGTGTTTAATGTACGTTTATGAATCGTGTCGCCTCTTACTTTTCGTCATTTCTTCTGAGTGAAAGGACGACAATATATTTGATAAAACTCTGGGGTTGTAGTAACTTCATATGCGTATATTTGTTGTTTCAACTTCTTATATTTGTTTGCAGGGACGCTCTAACTAAAATGAAAGACGTCTACATTAAGAATCCTCACTTGGGCGATCCAGACAGTATAGATCCACGGTTAGAAGAAATCACTCAAAGCTTGGAAAAGTTGCAGTTTGAGGCACATAAATATGAGGTGTGACATTCACAATCTTGGAGACCTCTAACAATATGCTAATCGTTAATCAAGACCTTTTACATGACCTGTCTTTTTGCTTTTTCTCAGGGCTGGTTGACGGAGGTGGAGAGGAAGTTACTTGAAAAGGGATCAGAGTCTCAGAGAAGACAGAGCAGCCATTTTGATTCGCAGGGCAATACACCTCTTACAAACAACTACGGTCAAAATCGAGAGAGGTACTTCAGTCACTAGACAGCAGGGCCAAACATGATATAATGTATCAGAATTAATGTGTTCGAGTCACTTAATGATATTATAGTCGCCAGTAGCACATATGCAAGAGTGCTGTTTTCCTAAATAGAAGTGATAATGATTATAAACAGTTCAACAAACGAGAAGTTAATACTAAGTTACATTTTAGACATAATATTTTTTCATGCACCAATGAAAATAGTTCTAAACTAGAGATGCTCAAACTAGGGCCAAAGTCGGTATCCTATGATTTGGTCCACCATCCCATCTGAGAAGATGGAAACACAACAATAAATAAAGAAACAAAACAAAACAAAGAAATGCAAAATAAAGACATTTAAGTAAATAAACAATAATAAATCATTAAAATAAATAATTCATTAATAAATTACAACATTCTTATTATCTAATGGGGATGTGGTTGAAGGAAATGCCTTTGACAGAGATTGTCATTTCTTATTTAACAAAAGCTTTTGTTTGTTTTATTGTTGAAAAAAACTAAACTAAAATTAAATGTTGTAAATGAATATGATTTTTTAAGATGTAAATACTGTCACCCGACGATAACATCGGCAAGAAAATCAAGGCAAAGGCAGGTGCAGCTTGACTAGTGTATTCAGCATTACTAGAGGAACTCTATTGTGTTAGAAATGGGGATTGTTTATGTTTTTACTGTAAGAAGTTCATTATACAATCTTTACAATTTTACTGCATTAGGTAATACCATTTAAAGTAATGTTTTCTATTTAAACATTAGGGAAAAAATCAGGAAATTACCCCAGCAACTTTAATGCAATACAGTTTGGTATATTTACCTTTGGCCCACAGCCCTCTATCAAGTTTAGTTTTTGGCTTTTCATAATAAAAAGTTTGGCCACCCCTGTTCTAAGCAAAGCCTAAGCAGATTATTATTGAATATGACAGGTAAAAGCATGCTGAAATATTAGCGAGTGCTGTTTATCCATTAGGAAAATTGACCGAAATGACCATCTAATCATTTTTTCAGATTTATTTTTATAATATTTGGTATTAGGCCTATTGTTTTGTTCATTTCTCCACTGACACCCCAAAAGAAAAATCTGCTTTATGATCTGACTGCAGTCTTGGTTCATCTGTTATTTTTCTCTATAATTTAAGCCTATAATGCATAATTCTAGCCAATGTTTTTATATATATATTGATTGATTCAACAGATAGATTTTTACAAAACTTGACAACTGAAATGAGGCTCTGTATGAGAAAGTCTGATCTTTCTGATTTATATGTGGCGATGTATGTGGTCGTCAAAATTAAAGCGCATCTTTTCGCTTATAATGTCTTATTGCTTATCATCATAAATTAAACGACGAGATGGCTGAGCGAAAACCATGGGACTCTAAAAAAATCAACCCTGAAACTCTGACGAATGTCTGATTTAATTTTGGTCCATTTAGAAACTGCTGTGTGAAAGTGAACCACGCCAAGAACAAAAATAAACATTGTAACAATTTTAATCCCTGTTTTGGAACAAAACAATCAATCTACAGGTGTGAAAACACCTAATGAGTGACAGTGAAGGGTTTTAATTCTGAACGGATCTCTTTTTAGACAAATCATTTGAGTCAATGATTGAATTATCCAACAAAAAAGTGATTCAAAGTGAATCAGCCGTTTTGATCAAATCATTTGAATGAACTATTCATTGGCACTTTAAGATATTGCCGCCATCTACTGGTGGTTTTATTGTTATTTATTTAAACAATGACACAAAATAAAAAATAAATAAATTATGTAAACTACTTTACAAGCAGTATAAGACATTGTGACATTAACTTTGTCTATGACAGCAAAGTTCATTTTAGAAAAAATAATAAAACTTTTTGTGTTTCATGAGTGAAAATAGTTTCAAACAAAGCTGGGGCAGAACATTTGTGAACAACCTCTCAGAATAACACTGCACTGTTTGGTTCTATATGAATCACTTTAGAACAAATCATCAGAGTCAGTGAATCAATGATTCAGTAATTCTTTCTTTAAAAGAGTCACTTGCTTTGTTCTAAATGAATCTGCCATTTTGAACAAATCATTTGAATGAATGATTCAGTGAATTTCCCATTAAACAGGGACTTGACATCATCAGCTGGAAGATTTAGGGTCATATTTATATATTCATTACAGACAGAAATCGGCAAAACCCTACTTCATGTAAGGCTTTGTAACCTGCATATTCTGCGTAATCTGAATATAACGCCAAAGTTAATTGAGTCTGTTTTACGTATTGCATGTCTTCTGCACATAGTCCGGATGGCAGCTACACGGAAGATCCCAGCACAGAGAACACGATGCAGTTCAAATCCCGCAGTACTGAGTTTGATGACGAGTTTGATGAAGAGGAGCCTTTACCCACCATTGGAACATGCAAAGCACTTTATCCATTTGAAGGTAATGGAGAAACACTGACTACATCATCTTCTGGGTACACAATTTGTTAAGTTGTGCTGGGAATTCATGATTGCTTATGGTGAAAATGTGCTGTTTCGGGGTTCATGAGAATAAAAAATATATTAAGGCCCAGTCCCAATTCTATTTTTGTACCCCTACCCCATCATAATTTACCCCTAAGAAATGGAACACCACTACAACACCTGCACACTTCATCATATGTCATCGCAATCTCTTGCTTCATATGAGATCGATGATCGTGACTGCTGTAGTTATTCCATATATATTGTAGTTATTGTCAGAATGTTATGGCACTGCTGTACAGGAGTTATTATTTAGCATTATAGATAGCAAAATTTAGCGTTTTTTTATTTTAGCGTTTTTTTTTTTTTTCACACAAATGCCAGTATGAATGTATTAAAAAATATGCTTTGTTGTAAAAAATTCGTAATAATGATAATAATAGTGTGGTTCTGAAAAAACCTCAGCTTCAAGAGCTATCTAGCCCTCCCCCTTAGCCCTACACCTTCAAGTTAAAGAGAATTGGGACACCTCTACCCCTTCATGTGAACGCGCAAAATAAGGGGTAGGGGTAAGGGGAATGGCTAAGGGGTAGAAGTGGAATTGGGCCAAAGTCAAATATAACTTTTGAATGGCTCAAAATCTGTTGTAATAAGCAAATTTAAGCATGAACAAATTTGGATAAAAATTAGTTTGTTTTTCTGACATATCCATTAAAGTTATATCAAATACAAGCAATATAAATACAAACATTGTAAACAAACAAAAATAAAAACTAAACTAAATTAAATAGCTAATTAAAATAAAATAAAAAAGGGAAAAACTAATTAAATAAATGAATACAGACAAACATTTGAAGAAAAAAAATTGGTCACATTTTATTTTGATGGTTCGTTTGTTGAATTTAAGTTACATTGCATCTACATGCCAACTAATTCTCATTAGATTATAAGTAGACTGTTAAGTTGGGGTTATGGTTAGTGTAAGTTGACATGTACTTGCAAAGATTCTTATAGTCAGTTAAATGTCTGTTGAAGGAGCAGTATCAACAGATATTAAGCAGACAGCCTACTAATACTCAAATGGACTATCAAAATAAAGTGTTAGCAAATAATTATTTAAAGTTTAATCTTTTCATTCCATATTTTAGAGATAGCTGGAACAAATAACAGAACAAAAACAATATACACAACTATTTTAAATAAATAGAAAAATCTCATTTACTCAGTTACCTAAAAGAAATAAAACCATCATATATTATTACAAAATAAAACAAAAAAGACAAAATGTTTTTTTTTAAGTCTTCAAAAATAAATGTAAAGAGTTCAAAATAAAACTTTTTAAAAATATTCATTCATTCATGTTCATTTCGACTTAGTCCCTTTATCAATCCGGGGTCGGCACAGTGGAATGAACCGCCAACTTATCTAGCATATGTTTTACGCAGCGGATGCCCTTTCAGCTGCAACCCAGCACTGGGAAACATCCATACACACTCATTCACACACATACACTACGGACAATTTAGCCTACCCAATTTACCTATAGCGCTTGTCTTTGGACTGTGGGGGAACCCGGAGCACCCAGAGGAAACCCACGCCAACACTGGGAGAACATGCAAACTCCACAAAGAAATGGCAACTGACCCAGCCGAGGGTCGAACCAGTGACCTCCTTGCCGTGAGGCGAACGTGCTACCCACTGCGCCACCGTGTTGCCCTTTAAATAATATACTCATATACTCAAGTATAATCATAAAATAGATTTTTTTTTTATACACCATTTATTTTTACAGATTTTTTGTTGAATTTGTAAAATCAGTTTAGGATAAAAGCATCTTTTAAATGAATAAATGATGCAAAAAAACTCTAAGTGAAATCTGAAATTTTATTCTAAAATGAGCATTTGTCTCCTATGTTTATGTTCAGTTCTTTCCCTTTAAAGGCAATAAAAATAATCTATCCTTTGCCATAAAATTGAAATGACTAAACATACACACAGGAGCCTGAAAAAAATGCTGATTTTAAAAGAAAAATTCAGATGGCACCTTATTTGGCATCTGAACTCTTCAAATACGGTGTTAGTTAGTTATTGGATGATGCTGAAATTTTAAAAAATAGACCAGTGCATGTCGTTTGGAATCATACATTTATTCCAATGTAGACCTGTCACAATAATCAAAATATTGACTTATCGCACAACACATGGACATGACCTCAGTCATTTTGGTGATGCAATATATATCGCCCATACTTAAAAACCAATTCTAGCAACATTTTAGCTGATCGTGCAACATCTCTGTCTACTGGAGGTGTCAATGTCAGTATGTTTAAAAAAACACTATAAAGTAGTATTTACTATAAATTACTGTAGTATATTTTCATGTGCGTGCCTGACAACTTAAAATAGATCTGGTAGCAGATATCGCAGCCTCTGTTACGTTTTTACCTTGCACTTTTTGTTAACATTTATCATTATTTATATAGGATATGTGTTTTCACATTCTGATTCCAATGCCTCATTATTCAATTGTTACAATGACTATAATTAAATGAAATATTCTTAAGGATAAAATATTATGTCTACTTTGGAAGAGTGTACTTGCATTATGCACATATATATATATATATATATATATATATATATATATATATATATATATATATATATATATATATATATATATATATATATATATATATATATTTTAGTTTAATATATCGTACAACAAAAATAGATATTGTAACAGGCCTAATTGCATGTTTTTGTGTGTGTAGGTCAGAATGAAGGCACTATATCCATGGCCGAGGGCGAGATGCTGTATGTAATCGAGGAGGATAAAGGGGACGGATGGACCCGCGTGCGCAGAAATGAAGACGAGGAGGGTTACGTGCCCACATCCTACATCAAACTCTTTTTGGACACCAATGCCAAAGGTGCTATGACATACATATAATCCCACGTCATTAGTGAACGCCGTTTAACTGTACATACAGCAGAAGAACAGCCGATACAGCACTTCCTGTTTTTACAAGTTCAAATTGCCATGCTTCAGTTTTGCTCTTTTTTTTACATTCTCAATTATTTGTCTCTCAGAATTTATGGGTAAATTAGGCAATAAAGACACAGCTGCTGTGTCATTTTGATATATGGAATAATGAAACGCTGCTTTATTGACATATCATGTTCATATTAGCATTACAGCTTGGCGTTATGGTGGTTTTCTGCTATAATGTTGAGATATTTAGATATTCATGTTCATATTTTTTTAATGATCTACAAGCGATCAGATACTATAGATTACAAGCGGGAAATAAAAAAGTATTCTGAAACTTTCTGGCAATAAAAAACTATTCATATTTTGACCTTAAAACGACAGAAAAAAAGTAGCAATCCTGCATTTTAACTAGTCAAAGTGTGTTTTTAATTGTAATAATTTTTTAAGACGTCACACTAGCTGACTTGAGAGAATCTTTTGCATGAGAGATGGAATAGAATATTTTCTCAGGTACGTTTACTTTAATGTACATCCTTGTACCTCAAATCCTGAACCTTCAGGATTTTTTTTCGCTTGCTTTTCCCGGCGGAAAAAAAAAATCACATTCATATGGAAGCTCGTTTCTGCCACTGAAAAACAGAAAAAAGGGTAATTGCGACTTTTTTGTTTCATTTCTCGCAAGTTTGAGTTTATATCTCACAATTCTGACTTTTTTCCTTATGATTAATCTTTGTATCACACAGTTTGATGTACTAAATAAGAAAAAAGTCGCTGGGAAAAAGTCAGAATTGCAAGATTTGTTGGGGGAAAAATAACAGAATTCTGAAATCATATCTTGCAATTTTACTTTATATCTCGCTAATTCAGATTATTATTTTTTTTTAGAACTGTTAATATTCTAAAATTCTAAAATTATTTGATTTAAAAAAGTTTTATTTCGAATAACAAAAAATAAAGTCACCAGAAAACAAAAACGAATAAAGGCTTGTTTTTTATATTCTGAAACCAGATAGGCCGACTCATTCACGGTGACGCAATGCTGCCACACACAGGCTAGCCTGCTATAGGTGGGTATATATATATATATATATATATATATATATATATATATATATATATATATATATATATATATATATATATATATATATATATATATATATATATATATATATATATATATATATATATATATATATATATATATATATATATATATATATATATATATGTGTAGGTATTTTCTTGATAACAGATAACAGGATTTTGTTAAGACATATTTTCCTTATTAAAGCTGGTTTTATATAATATTGTATACATATATATATAATTTTATTATTTTTTTAAATAGCAGCATTTTAATGTAACAACATATTTGACAATATACTGTATGCATTATTTGTGTTGCTTTAGTGAACAAATTTCTGAAAATAAAGTTTATAGTAAAAATCACTTCCACTTCAGGAGTGACATTGGACATTCATTTGGAATATTTGCGCACATTTCAACAAGTCATCTCTTCGCGTTATAGGCTATAGTTCGAAATCAAAATAAACAATTCATTTTATAAAAACACGATCATCAGTGTCACACCATCAGAGAAATATGTCGTCTTAATGAGGAAAATATGTGTTAATAAAATCCAGTTATCACAAGAAAATTCCTTTTATAACATTATTAAGTGGAAATAAATGATAGCCTATAGCAGGCTAGCCTGTGTGTGGCAGCATTGCGTCACCGTGAATGAGTCGGCCTATCTGGTTTCAGAATATAAAAAACAAGCCTTTATTCTTTTTTGTTTTCTGGCGATTTGTTTTTGTTATTCGAAATAAAAAATGAAAATCAAATCATTTTTGAAATTCTTTTTTTTGTTTTTCACCATAAAAAAGAAAAACGCCTCGTATTTCAATATTAGTTTTTGAATTTTAAAATGAAATAAAAAAAACAGCTCGTTTTCGTTTTTCAATATCCGTTTCTAAAATAAAAATCCAATGACCAAAAGATACACGGACCCCCCCCACCCCTTCGCTCTTCACTTTCGTTCGTGACACCTCTCCGTCCTCGGGTAACATGCCAGATCCGTTACCCTGATCTGTTCCAGGACCTCGCAATTTACAAATGAAGCACTGCCCGCACATGACTTATTTTAACAATTTTGGTCCGTTTAGAAACTTTGCCGTGTGAAAGTAAACCACACCAAGAACAAAAATAAACATTGTAACAATTATAATCCCTGTTTCAGAACAAATCAGCTGTGAAAGCACCCTAAGTCCACTATTTTGTGTGATTGTTTATACCTTGACTTTTTTCTTTACAATAATAATGAGTTTCATACAATTGCCAGAGCATTGCGCGTTTAGCATTTAAAATCGCAAGATATTGTAAACTCAAAAATATTTACAAAACAATTGTGCGACACAAAAGTCATAATTACCTTTCTTTTACTTTTTTAATTTCACGGCAGACGACCTTCAACACATGCAATGTAAATGCATATCGCTAAATGTGGAGAGCTCAAATAATCAATGCATGCATCTATGAGACTTTAGCTATTGTAGCTTCGCAATTTACTGCTGTCCAAAAAAAAAACCCATAGTTAACACGATGCCTTTCAGTGTAGTGAGCGTTGAAGCAATAATTCAAAAGATGCATGATATTCATACGCTTGAAAAGCCAACAGAACGTGAGTTTTCCAGAGGGTCACAAAACAGAGCAGGTAAAAGCGCTCTGTGTGCATGCTATAGGCTATTTATTGCTGCGTCATTTGTCCATAGCTTTATCAGCAGCTGTTAAATACGCTTAATAATGTCGCAAGCTAAATATACAAACTATTTTGTATGGTTTTTTATACTGTCCCCGTCTTCATATGGAGATCAGTGGTTTACTGAACATTTTTAACCCATGATTCAACGATTGTATTCAATGCTAACTGTATATGCAACATCTCTAACATGTCTTGTGTGATGTTTTTTGTTTTTGTTTTATTTGTTTCTTTTTTTTTTTGCTTTTTCTTTCTGTTCCTTTCTTTTGCAGATCCCTAAAAGTGTTTGGCTGGCACAGGAGTGGCAGGGCAAGCGTCCTTGCGTGAAACGTCCTAACTGTAGTCAGAGAGACGGGACTAACTGAAAGGATAATCCATTTTTAACACAACACCCTCTCGTCTGCCATAGGAAACGCGAAAAAAATCGCTCTTTTTCATGCCTAGCGTGCTGATTATTTGCAAAAAGCTTGCTTGTCGTATGGACCTAGCATATTTAGCCGTGTGCCGTAGCTGCTTGCCGTCAGAGCCGAGCCTTTAGGTTTGAGGCACAGAGTATGTCCCGTCTACATGTCTTTTTATTGCCTGGCTTGCTTCAAAGCCAAGAGGAGTTTTTATTTGGTTTGTTCTTTAGTTTTTTTCTCATCAAGACATTAGAACTAATGAATATTTGTCAGTGCAGACTGTTCAGTTATGTGAAAAATGTGGGGGATAAACGGGAGTTGTTTTATACATTATAGGCTAATGTTGTTTTTCTCAGCTGTTACAGTGTTTGCAAGGCGGCGCTGTATTGAAGTCTTGCTTTTTTCTTTTTTGGCACAGTTTAATTTTATTAAGGTCTCTATTAAATGAGATTGTTCATTTATTTACCCTAGGAAAAGTACGTTTTAATGACGTTTTTCTTCAGTAGACTATTAAAGAGGATTTTATGAGGTGCTTTTTTGAGAGTAAAAGAAAACAGGCAAATCAAAATTAATGGTTGGAAAAACAAATACTATAGAAGTGAATGCTTACCAGTTTTCAACATTTTTTAAACTAACTTCTTTTGAGTTCAACAGAAGCTCAAAGAAACTCACTAAAATGCTGAATTTTCAATTGTGGGTGAACTTTCCTTTTAAATTGTCATTTTGTGAGAGAAATGTACAATTATTTATAACATAAGACCTTAATGAATGGTCAGAAGGGAAGCAAGAGGGATTAATGTAGTTGTTCTTGTATTTATTTATATAAACATACAGGTGAATCTAAATTAATATCCATGGCTAATGCAGTTAAAGGGATAGTTCACCCAAAAATAAAAATTTACTTACTATTTACTCTCCCTCAAGTGGCCCCAGGCCATGAGTTTCTTTTTTCTGTTGAACACAAAAGAAGATATTTTAAAAAATGTTAGAAAGCTGTAAGCATAGACATTCAATGTAGGAAAAACAAATACTATAGAAGTCAATGGTTACCAGTTTTCAACATTTTTCAAACTAGCCTTTATTTGAGTTCAACAGAAACTCAAAGAAACTCACTAAAATGCTGAATTTTCAATTGTGGATGAACTATTCCTTTAAATTGTCATTTTGTGAGAGAAACTTACAATTATTTATAACATAAGACCTTAATCAATGGTCAGAAGGGAAGCAAGAGGGGTTCATTTAGTTGTTCTTGTATTTATTTATATAAACATACAGCCAAATTCAAATGAATACAGTATGTGTCTAATGCAGTGAAAGGGATAATTCACCCAAAAATGAAAGTTTACTTACTATTTACTCTCCCTCAACTGGTTCCAGAAGTTTATTTGTTCAGTTGAACACAAAAGAAGATATTTTGAAAAATGTTAGTAAACTGTAACCATTGACTTCCAATGTAGGAAAAACAAATACTAAAGAAGTCAATGGTTATAGGTTCTCAACATTTTTCAAACTAACTTATTTAAATGAACTCCAAGAGGTTTACGACAATACATTTTTGAGTGAACTATCGCTTTAAATTGTCATTCTTTGAGAGAAACTAAAAATGATTTATAACACAAGACCTTAATGAATGGTCAGAAGGGAAGCAAGAGGGATTAATGTCGTTTTTCCTGTATTTATTTAATTTATTTTTACTCTCAAGGTGCCAATAAGCCACCGTGTGGCATTTTTCTTTAACATTCTACTGAAGAAAAAAAATCACCTAACTGCTTGAAAGACTTGAGGATGAGTAAACTAGAGAGTAAATGCCAATTATACTAACCCAGTTTTAAATGTAAGAAATATAAGATGAAGCTTAAAGACCTCTTAACATATCTTGAACTGCCTTGGCTGTGCTGCTTCAAAATGTCACACTTATCTAAATGTTACTTGACTTTCCTTTGTAATTTTACTAGCAGTTCATGATTGAAAATTATTTTTACACCCATTTTGTTTGTTTGTGTGTGTACAAAATTACCCAAACAAAGGCTAAATGTCTCATTGCACTGATTTTGTGAAAACTGAATGAAAAAACCCTAAATAAAATAACTACATTTCACAAATAATTGCAAAGTAATAGCATGTGCTACTTTGCCAAATTTCTAGATAAATAGTTAGCTGAATGAAGTTAGTTATAGTTGATGCTGATCCCAGAGCATGAAAATGACTCTGCGAATGCAGCATTATTTCCTGTGATGATGTATTTTGGACATATCAAAAGCTTTGGGGTCAATAAGAGTTTTTTGGAACGAAATTCTTACTTTTATGTACCAACTATTTTTTAATTGATCAAAAGTGAATCAATTAATGCGGCTTTAAGCATTTTAAAAAAAATCCTACTGAACCCAAACTTACATGTCTACTATAGAATGTTTTGTTTTTATTAAATTACCCTCATCAAATTTGGAAAGTCATTGTAATATTTGCATACTGAATTGCTTCTTTTCTACCTACATCATATATATTTCAAATTACTATCAGTCTCTGTGTGTGTGTGTGTGTGTTTTAAAGCTCGATCCTATTTAAGCCATCATTAACCTCTTTTGCTGCCTTGCAAGCACTGATATTTCCATCAGGAAATTCAAATCTAATTCTTGCAACATTTAATATTTTGATGAATGCATAATCATCCCCTACATTTTGTGTGAGGTGCTGTTGTAGATGAGTAGTTGTGTACGGCAGGTGAAGCGGTAAGCATCTCCTCTGGTTCTCTTACTCTTTCCTCTTTCCCAGAGAAGAAAGAAGTGTCACCACACTCACTCACTCACTCACTCACTCATTCACACTTTTCTTCGTGCGATGTGTGCACACAAGCCACAGCTGCTCCTTCTGTCTCTCCTTCTCTCACCTTCTCTTCTGTTGCTCTGTCTCAAACTATCGCTTCTTCTCCTCTTCTTCTCTTTTTTCTTGGCCTGTTTCTCTACTCTGTAGCTCTGCTGAAGCAAACTCCTGCAAAACAATAGTAGAAAATTACAGTGTTTTTTTGGAGGTAGCTTGAGATGTAAAAACAATATGTAATATATTATATTGTCAGTAAAAGACTGGAGGAGTACGTTTACAGTGCAATAGTGTTTCAGGTTTTCTACTTCAAAAATGGCGTTTCATTGTGAATTTTAGTAAATAATTACTAATTGACTGTATACTTAATTATTGTTTGCAAAGATTTATGCTAAAATGTCTCATAACACTGCATGGTAGATCTTTAGTATCAATTTTTGTCAATTAAATTCAAGTTAGTAATAGTTGATGTTTATCCTGGTAAAAAATAAAAGTGCATTAACTTGGATAAAAAGGCCACTTACAAACAATTGAAATTTGGCATCTGCTTCGAATGTTATCACTCGATTGAATGGGCGTTATCAGTGGTTATCAGCTGATAGATATGGGCCAGTAAGCGCCTAATTGTAGGCTCAGAAGGCTGTTATCATCCATCCACATGGTTAATCAGCTATACTAATAGAGAAGACTCCAGATCCAGATCTGTTTTTACATTACTGTGACGGTTGGATTTAGGGTTGGGGTAGGGGAAGACGTTAATAAAATACATTCATTCATTTTCTTTTTGGCTTAGTCCCTTTATTAATCATGGGTCACCACAGTGGAATGAACTGCCAATTTATCCAGCTGCAACCCAGCACTGGGAAACACCCATACACTCTTGCATTCACACCCACACATACACTACGGCCAATTTACTTTATTCAATTCACCTATACCACATGTCTTTGGACTGTGTGGGAAACCGGAACACCTGGAGGAAACCCACACAAATATGGGGAGAACCTGACACACAGAAATGCCAACTGACCCAGCCGGGGCTCGAACCAGCGACCTTCTTGCTGTGAGGCGAGAGATCTACTCACTGCACCATCATGTTGCCTAATAAAATACAAATAATGGTAAATTTAATAAATACTATAAATAATTCTCGTTAACTTTCAGCCACAGCCATATGTCATCTATAGCTGATTAACCATGTGGATGGATGATAACTTTCTGAGCCTACCGGTAGGTCCAGAAGACCCCTACTGGCCCATCAGCTGATAACCACTGATAAAGGCCATTCAATTAAGTGATAACATTCAAATTGGCTGAATTTGGAAATGTGAAAAGTTTCACTCAGAAATATGTAGTAAATTTCACAAATTACAAAAAAAGCAAGTAATAAACATAATAAATTGCTAGTACATTTGACAAATAACTTTAAAAAAATTACAAGTAACACATTAAAAGTAAATGTGACTTGACAAAGGAACAAGGAAATTGGAAATATAGTTTAAAATCTGCATTTACAATGCTGAAAAAATATATATTTACAGTGTAGTCTGGTCTGAAACGCTGCTGTCAAAAGTGTAAAAAAAAAACAAAAAGCTTATTATTGGAATGTCTTTTAAATAATCAGACAAGAGGCCTGAAACCAAATGTACCACAGTTATAAAGTGAAATGTTGCTGGGCCAATCAGATTAGAGGCCTGCAAAATCAACGTTTCCATAGTCAAATTTTGGAAACGTAAAAAGTGTTACCATTTATTGGAATGCCACTCAGCCAATCAGATAAGAGGACTGAAACCAACTGTTCCATGGTAGTTAAATGGAATGTTGCTCGACCAATCAGATTAGAGGCCTGCAGGACCCAACTGTTCCATAGTCAAATATTGGAAAAGTGAAAAGTGTGACCATTTATTGGAATGCCCCTCAGCCAATCAAATAAGAGGTGTGGAACCAACTGTTCCATGATAATAAAATGGAATGTTGCTCAACTAATCAGATTACAGGCCTGATGAACTCAACTGTTCCACAGTCATATATTGGAACACAGACAAAAACGAAAATAGTCACAGTTTATTGAAATGCCCCTCAGCCAATCAGATAAAAGGACTGGAACCAACTGTACCACAGTTGTAAAATGAAATGTTACTCAAACATTCAGATTAGAGGCCAACTGTTGGGCCAACAGGACCCAACTGTTCCATAGTCAAATTTTGAAAACATGTAAAAAAAGTATTACCATTTATTGAAATGACTCTCAACCAATCAAATACGAGGACTGAAACCAACTGTTCCATGGTAATAAAATGGAATGTTGCTCGACCAATCAGATTAGAGGCCCGTTGAACTCATCTGTTCCACAGTCATGTATTGGAAAACAGACAAACATTTTAATAATAATAATTTCACAGGAATCTCACAGGAGTTCCAAACTTTTTGATTTTTTTTTTACTTTTTAATGGCTAATTTGTATGATCTCATTTGCACAATTTAGTATGATTTGGTTTAGGGGTGGGGTTTGGGTTTGTTAGGGTCTCCTTTTTAAAATTGTACATTTTTGTATGACTGAACTCTATGAATTTATACTAATTAGTCACTAAACTAGAAACCAAGAGCTGTATAGTCAAAAGTGGAGATCTCCTCAACTAATCAGGGGTGCGTTTCCCAAACAACGACGTAACTCGCGGCTGAACTATCATAGTACGATGCATCGTCTGGGAAAAAAACGATGTAGTGATGAGTGCTTCCCAAAACCCTTAGTTTCTCTGTCGCAGATCCATCATTTGAACCGCGTTAGTTATAATGTAAACGCCCGTAAAACAGGGTGGAGTAACAACTTCTTTAGAGAAGAACCCCATAATTTCTTTGTGCAAATTATATTGTTTTACACGCACACGCATTTAAAATAAAATCCAATATTAGTTTTGGTAATAACATGCACTCGTTTTCCATATTAATTGAAATATATCTAAATGGCACATATAGAGCCAATGTTTCCTTTACAAATATTATTGAGAATATTACATATTCTATTCTAAAACATAAAAGCTAACATGTCTAATCTCATATAAAAATCATGTAAATAAATAAATAAATAATGAGGCCATTTATTAAGAAATTAAATTTAATATTTATTAGAAAATGAAAAAATCCTATTTTAATAATAATATTAATGATGATGATGAAGATGGTGATTATTATTATTAAGCAGGATATTGTTTATTTATTTTTTGAAAAGTTTCCTTTAAATTGAGCATGTGCAAACCACTGCAAATATGCTCTAACCAGCAGGCCCATGTCATATACAGTATAAATACTTAATAAATAACCTACTATAAATTAAAAGCATTAACATATGCTATGTTTTTTGTTTTGGAGACGTAACATAAATTCCACTTTTAAAAAATAGTCACCTATAGCTTTCGCCATGAGGCTGTGTTCAAAATGACATTAAAATTTTCAAAGTGCACTACGAAGGGAGCGCAATTGTAAACATGAAGGTCGCTAAAACTGAACTGTAAAAATACTTTGAAAGCAAATTACACCTAAGAGAAATGACCTTAATTCTTTTTTAATTTTAATAATTCCAACTTTGAATGTTAGAATGTTCTAAATGAATAGGGCATAGGTGGGATAAGTGGGAATAGAACACAGCCAGGAACTATGTTTCTAACTACAGCTCCAGAGGTGTCGTTTCAAGTGCTCAAGTTTGCGAATGTTCGTTAGAGCGATGGATTTGGGAAACGGCAAATCAACAAACTATCTTTGTAACGACCGAACTTGCGACCTTAGTTGGCTAACGATGGTTTTGGGAAACGCACCCCAGATTAGAATGCTTGAACCAATTGCTGCATAATCATTGCAACTTTATTACACATAAATCAGTTCATCAAATCCCAGACGCAATCTATTAATAATTGTAACTTAATAGGCACTGAGACAAGTAACCTCAATAGTGCTTCAGCTCTCCTTTCTTTCTTTCTTTCTTTCTTTCTTTCTTTCTTTCTTTCTTTCTTTCTTTCTTTCTTTCTTTCTTTCTTTCTCCCAATTCAATTTAAAAGTGCTTCAGCTGTCCTTTCTTTCTTTTTTTTTATATTTTTCTAATATTGGTTCTCTTATATTTTTGTTTTAATTCTCGCATTAGTCTTTTTTTCTTTCTTATTTGTCTATGTATTTATCAGAATTCTAATTGTGTGTTTTGTTTTCTGTACGTATATATGTATTATATAATCACATTACGATTTGAGTCATCAATTATGTAATCTGCAATGCTTTGGCAATACTTGACAAGTCATGCCAAAGCATTGCAGATTACATAAACAATGAATATAAAATTGTAATGTGATTATATAATATATAAAGTCGAGCCTGAAATTATTGACTTAAAGTTACTTTTATTCAACCAGCATTTTATTTTGCACCAGAAAACAACACGGGCTTCTCTCAAAAGACAATAAGAGGATGTACAAGAGGCATCATTGTGGAGGGAAAAATATTTCTCAGCTTACATTTGAACAAAAAAACTTTATGAACTTGCCAGAGGTATGAATAATTTCTATATATATTCCAGGGGTGCCCAAACTCGGTCCAGTAGGGCCGGTGTCCTACATATTTTTGTTCCAACCCCAATTAAACACGCCTGAACCAGCTAATCAAGGTCTTTCTAGCTATATTATTAACTTCCTGGCAGGTGTGATAAAGCAAGTTGGAGCTAAACTATGCAGGACACCGGCCCTCCAGGACCGAGGTTGGGCACCCCTGATATATACAGTTGAAGTCAGATTTATTTGCCCTCCTGATTTTTTTTTTCCCAAGTTTTATGGAAAGATTTGGGGGGTTTTTTTCAACACATTTCTAAAAATAATAGTTTTAATAACTGGATTCTTTCATCCTTGCCATGATGACAGTACATTATTTTTTTTACCAGATATTTGTCAAGATACTAGTATTCAGCTTAAAGTCTATCTAAAGGCAATCTAAAGGCTTAACTAGGGTAATCAGGGCAAATTAGGGTAATTAGGCAAATCATGGTATAATGATGGTTTGTTCTGTAGACAATTGAAAAAAAAAATTGTGCTCAAGGGAGCTAAGAATATTGACCGTAAAATGGTTTTTAAAAAAATTTAAACTGTTTTTATTCTAGCTGAAATAAAACAAATAAGACTTTCTTAAGAAGAAAAAATATTATCGGAAATACTGTGAAAAATTCCTTGCTCTGTTAAACATTATTTGGGAAATATTTGAAAAAGAAAATAAAAAAATTCACAGGACGGCTAATCATTTTGACTTCAACTGTACATACAGAAAAAAAAAACAATTAGAAATTGGATAATTATACACACTAATAAGAAAGACAAAAGACTAATATGAGCATTAAAAAGATAATGAAAGAGAAACAATATTATTCAAATATAATAAAATCAAATACACAACTGTCTCTCTCTCTCTCTTAATTCAATTCAATTCAAAATGGCTTCATTGGCATGACTGTAAATGATACAATATTGCCAAAGCAAAAATAGGAGGACAAATATAAAACTACAATAAAAATCTAAATAAAAGAATAGAAACAAAATATAATAATTCCAATAATAAACTCAAATAAACAATGTAAGAAATAAAAACATGTGAACATTTCAAACCACTGTGTTTAACATATAAACACACACACACACACACACACACACACACACATAGACAAAGGGTTACTTGTGGTAGAGAGTAGGGAAGCATACAGTACAGTAAATATACAGTAATACACACATTACATACACACATACTCTCTTTCTCTCTCTCTCTCTCTCTCTCTCTCTCTCTCTCTCTCTCTCTCTCTCTCTCTCTCTCTCTCTCTCTGTGGCTGTGTCTGGTGTAGCTGTAGTGGTGCAGTCCAGTAGATGTTGATGGTGGTCCTCAGCTGGTGCTGTGTTTCGACGCATGCATGCTTGCCCTGTCTCTGTGTGTGTGCCAGTCTTAGGGGGTCCGATTCTCTATAAAGTTCAAGCCTTCCACTTCTGATGGTTGAACTTAAACTTTTTATTTACAATTGTGTTTGTGCCTGTTGTTTTTTTCTTTTTCCTTCTCTACTTTATCTTCTTAAGTGTTTAATTTCTTTTGGGAAAATGATATGCATGGTCTCGTGTCTACACATCACCCCCTAAGTTCTTCTTTTCAATTGTTTACACTGTTTTAGATTATTTTCGGAGTCTGAATGATTGATATCAAGGGTCCAAGATTAACATGCAAGTAAATGAAATGTTACTTGCCTAGTAATAAATGGCTGATTTAATGTGATTCATATTAAATATAACACAATTAATGACTTTAATTAATATTGAAGATACCAAAACTATTTTATTTCATGTTTTTTTTTCTTTCACATTTTTCTGGGTATATAAAATCAGTAAACACAGCTTAATAATTGCATTGTCATATAAACAATCAGTAAAATATTGCAAAATACATATTTATGGCTGGAGAATTTGTAGAGTTAATGTTGGACCCCATCAATATCATTCCGATGTTTCATTTTTGATGTTAAATACAAGTGTTTACCTCATTCGGGATAGATTTGGGCTGCTCTTCAATAATAGGTTCTGAGCGTGACGAATATAGTCATATCCATTCATGAAGAAACACTACTGCAGAGCTGAAATGTGTGTTTTTTCTGTGTATTGTGCTTTTGAACTTGCTGGATTCCCTTTCCTTTCGAAGACCTCATGAACATGAAACTGCCAAATCGAGTGTGAAAGGCTTGTGACTCTTTTTTGCAAATGCTAACCAGTATAAGTAGACATCGATTGAGTTTTATTTCCGATATCAGATCATTCATATTGTACAAGTCAAAACTGTATGTCTGTCCAACTGGGCAGTTTTTATGTAGAAGTTTAACAAATTAAAGGTCATTTGAAAATGTTTATTTGTTTGTCCTGTTTGTCATCTAATTGAATGATTGTGTGTGTGTTGTTGTGCGTTTCATTCACACTCTGATTTTCACATTTAGACATCATCAGACACACAATCTTTTTGTTTTACTGAATGTCCCCAAAAATAAGCACTAAAAATAGTGGGCTATATGCACGGTTACTGTTTTTGAGCCAATGATAAACTTCTGATGAAAGCTTAATGTGACTTTTTTTCAATTTCATAAGGTTCCTTTTACAGCATCGATATTGTAATGTCAATTAAATACAGTGCATCTGGAAAGTATTCATAGCACTTCCCTTTTCCCACCTTTTTTTATGTTACAGCCTTATTCCAAAGTGGATTAAATAAATTTATTTCCTCAAAATTCTACACACAATATCAAATAATGACAATGTGAATAAAGAGTTTTTGAAATTGTTGCAAATTTATTAAAAATAGAAAACCTGAAGAATCACATTTACATAAGTATTCAGAGCCTTTGCTCAGTACTTTGTTGATGCACCTTTGGCAACAATTACAGCCTCAAGTCTTTTTGAATATGATGCCACAAGCTTTGCACACCTGTCTTTGGGAATTTTTGCCCATTCCTCTTTGCAGGACCTCTCCAGCTCTGTCAGGATGGATGGGAAGCGACGGTTTACAGCCCTTTTCAGATCTCTCCAGAGATGTTCAATAGGATTTAGATCTGGGCTCTGGCTGGGCCACTCAAGGACCGAGATGTTGTGAAGCCACTTCATTGATATTTTGGCAGTGTGCTTTGGGTCATTGTCCTGCTGGAAGATGAATCGTCACCCCAGTCTGAGGTCAAGAGCACTCTGAAGCAGGTTTTCATTCAGGATGTCTCTGTTCATTGCTGCATTCATCTTTCCCTCTATCCTGACTAGTCTTCCAGTTCCTGCTGCTGAAACACATCCCCACAGCATGATGCTGCCACCACCATGCTTCACTGTAGGGATGGTATTAGCCTGGTGATGAGCGGTGCCTGGTTTTCTCCAAACATAACACCTGGCATTCACTCCAAAGACTTTAATTTTTGTCTCTGATGAGTCCTTCTGATGCCTTTTGGCAAATTCCAGGCGGGAAGTGGCTTCCGCCTGACCACTCTACCATACAGGTCTGATTGGTGGATTGCTGCACCGATGGTTGTTCTTCTATAAGGTTCTCCTCTCTCCACAGAAGAACACTGAAGTTCAGACAGAGGGACCATCGGGTTATTGATCACCTCCCTGACTAAGGCCCTTCTCCCCCGATCACTCAGCTTAGATGACCGGCCAGCTCTGGGAAGAGTCCTGGTGGTTCCAAACATCTTCCACTGATGGATGATGGAGGCCACTGTGCTCATTGAAAGTTTTAGAGCAGCAGAAAAAAAAATTCTGTTGCCTTCCCCAGCCTTGTGCCTCGAGACAATCCTGTCTCAGAGGTCTACAAACAATTCCTTTGTCTTCATGCTTGGTTTGTGCTTTGACATGCACTGTCAACCCTGGGACCTTATATAGACAGGTGTATGCCTTTTTAAAATCAACTGCATTTATCACAGGTGAACTCCAGTTAAGCTGCTGAAACATCTCAAGAATGATCAGTGGAAACAGAATGTAGCTGAGCTCAATTTAGAGCTTCACTGTAAAGGCTGTGAATACTTATGCGCATGTGATTTTTCAGCTTTATTTTGAATAAATTTGCAAACAATTTCAAAAAATCTTTTTTCACATTGTCATTATGGGGTATTGTGTGTAGATTTTTGAGGAAATAAATTAATTTAATCCATTTTGGAATAAGGCTGTACCATAAACAAATGTGGAAAAAGTGAAGTGAAGTGAATACTTTCCGGATGCACTGTATATACAGTTAAATAGAGTTAAGCATTCATTTAGCTGTTTAGGCGTAAAACGAGATGCAAGACCGTGTAAGCACTAGCGTCGTCAGTAGCCTACCAGCAGGTGAGCGCAGAAACATTGAAATAAAAAATAAATTGTCATATTTTAAAGATATGGTGTGTGTAATTTAATGCAGTCCTTCTTGTCTGGTCTGAGACCCACTTTATATCGTATATCTATCAGGCAGTGGAGATCACAGATTTTTAAATAAATCAGACCTTAAACGTGGCCATTTTTATAAAGGAAAGACAGTTCACCGGAAGTCGTGGGGCTGGCTGGCTGAAAATTAAAAGTCTTTGTGCGTATAGCCCATTGTTAAAAAAAATATCATGTTAGCATTATATTAAATAGTAAAATTAGGTGACGCGGTGGCACAGTGAGTAGCACAATCGCCTCACAGCAAAAAGGTCGCTAGTTCGAGCCTCAGCTGGGTCAGTTGGCATTTCTGTGTGGACTTTGAATGTTCTACCCGTGTTCGCGTGGGTTTCCTCCGGGTGCTCCGGTTTCCCCCACAAGTCCAAAGACATGTGGTACAGCTGAATTGGGTAGGCTAAATTGTCCGTAGTGTCTGAGTGTGTATGGATGTTTCCCAGAGATCGGTTGCAGCTAGAAGGGCATCCGCTGCGTAAAACATATGCTGGATAAGTTGGCGGTTCATTCCGCTGTGGCGATTAATAAAGGGACTAAGCCGAAAAGAAAAGGAATGTTAATATATATTAGGTTATATATAACATTTAACATATAATTCATTCATTCATTCATTTTCTTGTCGGCTTTGTCCCTTGCGGGGTCGCCACAGCGGAATGAACCGCCAACTTATCCAGCACGATTTTACGCAGCGGATGCCCTTCCAGCCGCAACCCATCTCTGGGAACATCCACACACTCATTCACGCTCATACACTACGGACAATTTAGCTTACCCAATTCACCTGTACTGCATGTCTTTGGACTGTGGGGGAAACCGGAGCACCCGGAGGAAACCCACGCAAACGCAGGGAGAACATGCAAACTCCACACAGAAACGCCAACTGACCCAGCCTAGCCGAGGTTCGAACCTGCGACCCAGCGACGTTCTTGCTGTGAGGCAACAGCACTACCTACTGCGCCACTGCGTTGCCTTAACATATAATATTTTTGGTAAATGTAATAAGTTTAAAGGGAACCTATTTTACCCCTTTTACAAGATGTAAGAAAAGCCTTGGGTGTCTCCAGAATATGTCTGTAAAGTTTCAGTTCAAAATACCCATCACATTATTTATTACAGCCTCCAGAATCTGCCCATTTTGTTGTCGAGTACAGTGTAACTGTTTTTGTAACCTGCTTCTCCCCGCCCACCACTCCCTTGTGCGTGTCTGTTTTTTCTGCGTTACATCAGATAAATAGCAGTTAATTTGATGTATTTGTGGAGGAGTTTATTCAAGCCTTTCTGAAATTATGAGTCACACACAAATGCCGTTTGCAGTACACACACACACATATTAGCATTTACTGACACCATGCAGCCGTGATCATAGCGGTTAAGAATTAGATAGCGATTTTACTGTCTTTATTACAAACATGCTCTGTTTTAAAAATGTTTTAAGCATATATAAACCAAAGAGAGATGTAACAAAGATTTTAATCCTAGTTTATTTGCAAAAAAAAAAGAAATTAATCAATTAATCAATCAATTAATTTGGATGGCAGGGAAAACCGCACTCCTACGTCACGTTGCAGTGGGCCTCAAAATCACTGGGATTTAGATCCTATTTTACAATTTAAAAAATAGACTTGTTGTGTTTATATCACTTTAATATGACAGTGGACACACTATACCTACACACAGTTCTGTCCAAACAGCTTACAAAAGTTGATTTTCATCATAGGTGCCCTATAAATAAAATCTAAAGTTTAAATAATAATAATAATAATACATTTTAAATTAAATATAATTTTAGATGGAAAATGTATGCTTTGATATCTAACAATAACTGGATTAGCAAGTACTAAAATTACTAAAACTAAAATAAAAATAAATGGGAAAATGACAGGCAAAATTACTCAAATTAAAAAAAAAATAATGAAAGAAAATCCTCCGATTTATTACCATTAGTTGATCAGTGTTCATCACATTAACTAACAATAAACTAATCATTGTTTCTTATTAACATTAACATTCTACTAAAACATTGTTGAAATGTTGTTTCTGTTCATGTGTTTTAAGACCGTTGTACAGTGATCAGTGTTATTTTTATTAACTAACAAATATAACGTTTAAATATTAATAAAGAAACATAAAGGTGTAGTGTTCAAGTTTACTAATGAGATTACTGAAGCTAACTCAGAGACTTTATTGTAAAGTGTTACCAAAAATACTAAAAAACAAACAAACAAAAGTAAAAGCCCATTTAAAGGGATTGTTCAACCAGAAATGAAAATGTACTCACTCTCGAGTGGTTCCAAACCTTTATGAGTTTCTTTCTTCTGTTGAACACAAAGGGAAATAGTATAAAGAAAGCTGAAAACTGCTAACCATTAACATCCCTAGTAGGAAAAACAAAAGTCAGATTACCGATTTCCAGCTTTCTTCAAACGATATTCAAACAAGTTTGGAAGTAGCCTATAAGTCTAAATGAATTTTGAATGAACTATCACTTTAAATAATACTAAACACTACGTAATACATATAAAAAAGAAGCAAATGGCACTTGTGGTTATTGTAGCATGCGGTCTGCAATTATTTCAAACCAGCTGTCACCCATTTTCAGATGAAAACCGCTAATGATAAATGTGACCACAAGAGGGCATCAGATAACAAAATATGTCAGCGCAATATGGGTCAATATCACAGATGTATTTTCATAATAATCTTAAATGTTACTTATTTAATCCGACTGTGCTGCTAGCTAGATGACGATCTCTTGGAAATGTTTTAGAAAAGATAGAAAGAATGGTATCCATATCTAATCTTGTGACTTGAGGTAACTGGGCTAAACAGGCTAGGCGTTTTAAAGGATACTGCTTTTTAAGTTTGGTCATATAATTAGGGGCAAAATAGTGCCCAATAATTAGCCTAATATTAATTCTGCTTTATTATTTGTTAGAATCACAAAGTTCCCTGCTGAAAAAAACAGCATATGCTGGTAAGGTATGTTTTGATGCTGGTCTTACTGGTTTTAATGCTGGTCTTGTTGGTCTCAATGCTGGTCAAGACCAGCACTCAGGCCAGCAAGACTAGCATTGAGACCAGCACTGAAACCAGCAAGACCAGCATCAAGACCAGCAAAACCAGCATAGAGACCAGCAAAACCAGCATAGAGACCAGCAAAACCAGCACTGAAAACAGTAAGACCAGCATACCAGCATCAAGCAGGGTTTTAAAAGTGAAATGCTTATGCTGATCAGCCTTAAAGCCCTCGTGTCAAAAATATCCGAGACTGTCAATCAAATCAAAGAATCAGCGCGACGCGTGACATTTTAACGGCAAGAGTGTAAGTTAAGATCTTAAACAAATCTATATTTTAGTTTAATAGATGTCTGACAGACGAATAACCATACTAAATTTGGCCTGTCAGTCAAAATATAAAGAGACGTCTAACAAAATAAATCCAAAAATTGACTACATGTACATAAACGTTGATATACATTATATCTATACAGTACATGTGGAGTCTATTTCATAGTCTATTTTCTGACTATTGTTTATTATATTTTCACAGACAGCCCAAATTTGCCCTGCAAACATGCTTTTGCTAGTCCTTAATAGGCCCACTTAAGAGTTAGCATACTGTATGTGCAAGTTTATTGAGAGTTTGCTCAATGGCAAAACGGCTAGCCCTTACCTGTAGCCCCATGAGCCCTCACTAGGCCCAAACTGATACTTCTTTTTTAACAGCAGGTGTTTATTATCAACTCTATAACACAGTTAATTTCTTCATTCATTTATTCATTCATTAATTTTCCTTTGGCTTAGTCCCTTCATTCATCATGAGGGGTCACGACAGCAGAATGAACAGTCAACTAATCCAGCGTATGTTTTACACAGCGGATGCCCTTCTAGCTGCAACCCAGTACTGGGAAACACCCATACACTCTCACATTTACAAACATACACTACAGCCAATTTAGTTGCCAATCATGTTGGCATTTTCTACATTAAAATGTTAATATATTGTATTTTGAAACTACATAATGTCAGTGCATTGTACAATAGACCTTTTTTTTTTTTTACAAACATTCAAATGTTGTATTTCAGAGCACAACAAAAGCAGTGCATTGCTGAAGTAAGCTTCTTCTACATTCAGACACATTCATATGTTATTTTTTGAACTGCATAACAATTATGGATCAGTGGCGGCTGGTCAATAGAGGGCGCTGGGGCGCCGCCCCCTTCAAGTTAGACCCCTTTAATATGTTAATATTTATTATCACAAATATTAACTAAATAAATTGATTTAATTATAACATTCTGACATTTATTGTAGTCATACTAACATTTATTGAAAAAAAATGTATGAACAATATTTTTTCATATGTGTGCGGGGCGCCGGTCTAATGATTGTCTATGTAGGTACACAAACTTTTTCAATGCACGTGATATGACGATAAGCTCTAATTAGCCGGTTTTAAATTGTCCTTGGGGCGTAGCGCTCTGCGTCCCAAACCCTCCCATTTTTGTTGTTAGAACGATTCATATTTGTTTTTATATGATTGGCCTTATGTGATTGGACCATTCTCACTTAGACCGTTCAGCAGCAGCTCGTCTGTGCCGACCTTTAATCATAGTGAAAGCAAGTGCAATTTCTTGAGATGAAGGAAAATTCCGTTGTATCTTTGCAAAGATATCCGTTCACAAGGCATTTGGATGAAGAAAAATAAAAGAATCGAGGATCTTGGACCAGATCGACCTTCCTTGCAAATTCACCAGCAGTCAAGTGATCGGGGCGCGCGTGCACTCTGGGCTTTTCCAGCACTTGTTATGACAAACCGAGTTGGCTGGCAGGTTGTGATGTAAGTCATGCCTTTCCTGTTTAAACAGCATGACGCAAGAGAGGCTGAATGCATTGGCCATGCTGTCAATAGAGAAGAGACTGGTGACTGAGATGACTGACTTTAACCAAAAGGTCATTGAGAAATTTGCAAGCCAGAAAGAAAGGAGAGCAAAATTAATTTTTAAGTAGTGCTACTGGCCAGTGATTAGGCAACATTTATGTGTGTGTTTGTGTGTGTTTACTGATTATCTTGATTTCTTCATTACTGATAATAAGCCCAAATTAAACTAAAATGAACTGATTTGTGATGCATTTATTGTATGCTTCAGTCATATTTTAGTTTTTTGATACATCACTGAAAAATGGCTTTTACACTCTTATTTTACCAACAGTTAGATTTTTTTTCTGGTGTTTGCGCCCCGTAAAATATGTGATATGGGAACGGCCGCTGCGTTAATCCGGTGTGCGGGCGTATTACTTGGAACTTTGCACAATTGGCAACTTGTTTAACTGCAGCAGTTTCGTTTTATTCCGTGCAACAGAAATGCAGTTTTGAGAAGCCTTTACGATTAATTGTGAAGAGTTAAAGCGCAGTTAATAGTGAAATCGGCTAATCATTGCATCCCTATTGACGATATCAGTGCATAGTACTAAAGGCCTTTTCTACAAACATATCCAAATATTTTTGGCTGCCCGCGCCACTCCCAGAATGGTGACTCACGCTCTGCGCAGCTTGCAGCTCATGCTGTATTGAACAGGCGCACCTCACTTCATAACTATAGGGGCTGTTTTTCGACTTAACTAAATTTATTTTTGATGTCTTAGTCACACTATTTGAAGGGCCGGAACAAATTACCTCGGGCCGCCAATTGAATAGCCCTGTACTACAGTAAGAACTTTCCCAATGATTATTTGATGTATTTGTTGTGGAGTTAATGAGCCGATGAGAACGATGAGTCACACACAATGTGACAGGATATATGTTAATATCCACTGCTGTATGGATATCCGTTATGTTAATGTACAAAATAAACCTGATTTAACATCCATGAACTGCGATTGTAGCGTCTTCTTTTAGAATTGTACTGACATGCGGCTGTGGTGATAAAGATGGTAAAATCGCTGTAATTCATTACAAACACTTTTAAAAATGTTTTAAACTTGTAAAACTCACTCTTGGTAACATTTGATGATGATTGATGATCACAGAGAGCTGAACAGATCTTTTAATCCCAGTTGTTTTGCTCAAGTCCTGTCTTGTTGATATGATTATACGCGTTACTATGGTGACATGTTAATACGCGGCTGTCAGTCAATTCAGTTGGCGGGGAAACCCCACTCCTACATCACATTACGGTCTGCCTCAAAATGTGAGGGATTTGAATCCTATTTTACCGTCAGAACATTTTTTAAAAAGAGACTTATTGTGTTTATATCACTCCAATATGACTGTGGACCAGAGATGTATAGTAACGAAGTAGAACTACTTCACTACTGTTCTTAAGTACTAAAAGGCTGTATCTGTACTCTACTGGAGTATTGTTTTTTTCTCCTACTTCTACTTTTACTTCAGTTCATGTTTTTGATGAGTTTAATACTTTTACTTCGATAATATTTTTATGTGCTGCATCGTTACTCGTTACAATTATAAAAATGTTTTGAATCATTCCAAACCCTCATTATCACTGCTAGAGCAGCAGATGGCTCTGTCACTATATATTATATTATGAGTCGTAAACCATGGTTCTTTTCGTTCTGCTTAATCACATGCCCCAAAAAAGATATTTAAAATAAACAAAACATTGTCTTTTGACTGCTTTCTTTAATAACTACATAACACAATACTTGTACTTTTACTTTCAGTACTTGAGTAGTAAAATTTTAAATAAACTACTTGCAATACTTAAGTACAAAAAATGTTGAATACTTTAGTACTTCCACTTAAGTATGATGCTTAAAGAGCACTTCAACTTCTACTCAAGTCCCTTTTTTGATAGAGCACTTGTACTTTTACTTAAGTCTGGGTCTCTAGTACTTTATACATCTCTGCTGTGGACACACTATACCTACACACAGTTCTGTCCAAACAGAAGAGGATTTTCATCATAGGTACCCTTTAAAAACAAGTCCAAAAATCAAGCTGTGCTGTAAAAGCCCACTGTAGTCCAAAAGGGTATATACAATCTAAAACAGTGATAATATACAAGCTTGCAAGAATATTCTGGAAAGGTCAGTACAAAGGAAACTCCCCAATCCAGAAAAGTTGGGCAGCTGTCAGACTTTTGTATGTTCCAAACAGGATATGTTGGCCTCTGAAGTGCACTTCAGAGTGCAAACAAAAATAACCGGCAAATAGAAGTGTCGTTCCAAACCCAAGTGCTCAAAACTGGCCACTTCGAAAGGCCCTTCAGAATGAAGGATTTTAAAATGTACAACTGATGGACACTTCAGGCACCCATGATCCTACGCACAGGGAAGTTTTTTATTGCAATGTGTATAACATTGAACATACTGTACAAGACCAATAACAGAGAAAGAGTATGTTGTTCATCATTTTGTGTCAGCTCCCTAACGCACAAAAAGTGTAACGAAGAAAGCATCTCGTTTAATGACTCTACACCCTTCATCCCTTTGAAGCTGTCACTCCTGAGGGTAAAACATTTGAAGGGATTAAGGCATAGGGATCCTTCTGAATGGAATACAGCGTTCATGTTTACCATGCTGCTCTCTGTAAACCGTTTCCTGCTTCCTGTCAGATGATTCTTGATATATCCTTAAAGATATACGCACAATAAATGTGGTAAAACAAATACGCACTAATAGAGTGGTAAAACATGTCTCTAATATGACAGTCTCACTCATACAAGTCTTTCATGCACACAAATCAGGCAAGGAACCAATTTAAATAAGGGACAATTTTGTGTCTGGGCTCCTGAGGGATAGGTGAGGGCTGCATTAATGGGCCAACGTTTTGCCATTATTCAAACTCGCAAAGGCCCTGCACGTACAGACTGGTCTGGGTAAAAACAGGCTTGCCCACACCAGGCCTTTATGGGTTTAATGTGGACTGTCTGCGATCGTGGGCCACTGACAGAGAGCTGTGGGCCATACCTGGGCTAGCCCACACTGGCCCTGTTTAGATTTGGTGTGGGCTGGCCGTGGCCCAAAGTGCCAGCAAAAAGCCATGTTTGCTGGATACCCTTCAACATAAAATTGCTTGGTGGGCTGTTTTGTGATGGCCCACCGGTGATGCACTCTATATTTTTGTCAAATCGTGTTGTTTTGAAGTGAATATTTGTTACGATTTGTTGTTATGACAAGACAACACATTATTCATTCATAAATTCATTAATTTTCTTTTGGCTTAGTCCCTTTATTCATCAGGAGTCGCCACAGCAGAATGAACTGCCAACTATTCCAGCATATGTTTTACACAGTGGATGCCCTTCCAGCTGCAACCCAGTACTGGGAAACACCCATACACTCACATTCGCACACACTCATACACTAAGGCCAATTTAGCTTATTCAATTCATCTATAGCGCATGTCTTTGGACTGTGGCTGTACCTGGAGCACCCAGAGGAAACCCACGCCAACACGAGAAGAACATGTAAACTCCACACAGAAATGCCAACTGACACAGCCAGGACCCTAACCAGCGTCCTTCTTGCTGTGAGGCGACAGTGCTAACCACTGAGCCACCGTGTTGCCCCAAAACAGAAACAGAAAATATTTTGAAGAAAGCTGAAAACTGAATCCACATAATTATATTTGCTTTTTTTTTTGCCCATCATCAAAATACACAATGTGTCAATGAGCATATCTATGAACAAAAAAAAAAAAAAAAAAAAAAAATATATATATATATATATAATATATATATATATATATATATATATATATATATATATATATATATATATATATATATATATATATATATACAGTATATCTACAGTATATATATATATATATATATATATATATATATATATATATATATATATATATATATATATATATATATATATATATATATATATATATATATATAAATATAATGGTAGCACTTTTAAAATAATGTTTAATTAATGTATTTACTGATGAACAATTAGTAATACATTTATTACTGTATTTAGTTGTTCATGTTAACTCACATACTCATCATGTACACCTATATGCTATAAAACTGCAGGCTCTGTTTATATACTTTAACTTTAACTGTTAAAAGCTATTAGTTACTAGATAATTAGTTAAAGTTATTAGTAACTTTCGGATCAGCCAAAAAGGGGAGGAGACAAATGTAATTTGCTTTATATTTATCACAAAAACAGCACTGCAAGAAACTTTTGGTTTCAACAAACAGAACTTAAAACCTGTAATTGTATTACAAATTATGAAGAAATAATCAGCTGAATAAAAATAAATGGTAAAATTATTCAGTACTGTGAAAAATTCACTAACGCTAAATGTATCAATCTACCATTATAATTTGATACAAGTCATATTTATTTTTAATCTCATATTCAATAAATGATTTTGTTTTTCACTCATAAAACTTCATGTTTCATTGCTAGATGATCATTTTTGAAGAATTATTCAGTGGTATATTTTTGATGGCTGGTTGTCGCCACCTGTTGGTTAAATAATGTAATTGCTGCCTACAACTTTCATTTTTGGTCGTCGTTAAATGCATATGACAGAGATTTTAATCTTTACCATAAACATCAGTGGGTATATCTAAACTATAAAACGGTATCACAGTACTTCTGTGTTATTTGACTGTTTGTAACTTCATAACTAACTCAAGACTAAAGACTGAATCTCTTTCTTGATTTTTTGCTTTTTTTAAACACAGATTTAAATGCAGCGATTGGAAGGATTAATAAACATATGCAAATCACCATCATTTATAATTTATGTTGCGTGGGTGTTGAGATCCTGAACTTTTAATGATTATTCATGCAGCTTACACTGAATGCATTAATGCAGGCTAAACAAGTAGTGACAGAAAACACCTTAATGAAACCCACCACATCCCGGATAACCTACCACAACTTTTTCCATCGTCATTATATTTTACAGGAAAGCCTAAATGCGTACATACATGTGATTTGAATGACATGAGAGGCGATCTCTCTGCGATCGTTACAAATTTAGGATTAATCTACAAGAAAAAAAAAATCTGTGGGCCACGTGTGTTCCGAACTGTGGGTTGTGATCTGTACGAATCACGGATCAACCATGATCTGTTACACCCCTAGTTACTAATAAAGTTAACTTTTCTGAATTTGACTGTAATGTAATAACGTGCACCTTCTGTAAAGCTGCTTTAAAACAATAACTATTGTGAAAAGCGCCATTCAAATAAACTTGAACTGAAACTCACAAAAATGCTAGCATAATGCTAATGACATGCTAATTGAGTTGCTAGCATGATGCTAGCATGATTAGCATGTCATTAGCATGATGTTAATCATGTTAGCATTATGCTAATCTGGTTGCTAGCATGATTAGCATGTAGCTAATATGTGCAATATAAACAGTTGCTAGGGTACTCTATTTTGTTGCTATGGGTGTAGTTAAAAAGTGTAGATGGATGTGGCTGGTTGCGTGAGTCAAATGAGCCCACCCCCATATCTGTATGACATTGCTATGCAAATATATGCAGCTAATCCTATTATAATGGCAGTGTATGGAATCAGTTTGGGGGCGTGGCTAGAGTGGCTCATTATCATATTGAAACTCTGATTGGTTGCCTAAGTAAATGAGCCCACCCCCATGTCTGCATGACACTGTTATGCAAAGCTATGCATCAAAGCCTATTATAATGGCAGTATATGGGATCCGTTTGGGGGCGTGGCTTGTGAGCTTCATTATCATATTGAGATGCTTATTGGTTGTCTAAGTCAAATGAGCCCACCCCCATGTCTGTATGACACTGCTATGCAACGATATGCATCAAAGCCTATTATAACGGCAGTCTATGGGATCAGTTTGGGGGCGTCGCTAGAGTGCCTCATTACTATATTGAGACCCTGATTGGTTGCCCAAGTCAAAAAAAACACCCACATGTCTTTATGACACTGCTATGTAAAGATATGCATCTAAGCCTATTATAATGGCAGTCCATGGGATCAGGTTGGGGGCGTGGCTAGAGTGTCTCATTATCATATTGTGACACTGATTGGTTGGCCAAGTCAAATGAGCCCACCCCCATATCTGTATGACACTCCGATGTAATGTTATTGATGTGTGACATTTATAATGGGAGTCTATAGGCTTCTAGGAAATGAATGGGAGTCAATGGCAATGTTAAGTCAATGGGACCACTTTGGGACGTCCTAGCACCCCAGGGGTACAACTTATACCCACTTTCGGTGTATGTTCCCAATTAGGCTGCAACCCCCTACAGATGTTGTGAATCCCATATTTCTATGAACTTCACACTCGGCGCAGTGATTCGTCAAAATTCGGCTCAATGTTAAGTCAATGGGAGATTTGGGACGTCCTAGCTCCCCAGGGGTACAACATTTACCCCCTTTTGGAGTATGTTCTTACCCGGGCTGTAACCCCGTGAGAGGTGGTGAATCCCATATTTCTACGAAATTCAGGCGCTATGATGATTTCTGGGAATAGTTTGTACCGTGCTCAACCATGCTCTAGAAAATGAATGGATGTCAATGGGGGCATGTTAAGTCAATGGGAAACTTTGGGATGTCCTAGAGCCCCAGGGGTGCAACATTTACCCCCTTGTGTGGTATGTTCTTACTCAGGCAGCAACCGTTTCGAGATGTCGAGAATCCCATATCTCTAGGAAATTCACTCTTGGCGCTAGGATGTGTCAAAATTTGTCCCCATGTTATGTCAATAGGATTTTTGGGGGGGGGGAAAACGCATGATTTGACCCCACTTTGAAAGGTCTGGGGCAAAAACTGCAGGACGACTTAGGCGCCGAAAAAATGCACGGAAGAATAAAAAAAAATTATCCTAAGAAAGGAGAACAGTAAGAGTGGACTTTGCCTATGGCAAACCCCACTAATTACAATATTACTTTTTTCCTCTGGTATACTTATACAAATCAATTTGTATAAGTATATTAATTTGCACAGATTATAAATTAATTTATTATAAACAATTTAAGTCAATAAATGTCAGTTTTGTGGTTTGCATTTGACGTTTGTTGTGCTGCTTTGTTTACAGTTACAGTGCTCAGCATATATACATAGTTCATACGGTCATGGGAATCCTGGAAAGTCATGGAATTTTGAAATGGGATTTTTTCAGGCCTGGAAAAGTTTTGGAAAACCCCCCAAAGTTTTGGAAAAGTCACGGCAATTAGTTTAACAAATATCTGTATACTTGAATTAGGGCTGTGTGATATTGGAAAAATCTGACATCACAATATTTTGTATTTCTGTGATATACAGTTGAAGTCAGAACTATTAATGTTTATAAATGTTTCTTTTTTTCCCCAATTTCTGTTTAACAGAGAGAAGATTTCTTCAACACATTTCTAAACATAATAGTTTTAATGACTCATTTCTAATAATTGTATCTTTGCCATGATGACAGTAAATAATATTTTACTAGATATTTTTCAAGACACTTCTATACAGCTTAAGGTGACATTTAAAGGCCCCCTAAAATCCCATTGACATAACATGGGGACAAACTTTGACACATCCTAGCGCCAAGAGTGAATAGCATGACGGTGATCTTGTAGCGAACCTGACTTTGTGCACGTGTAGGTTACTAAGGGTTGACGGAGCATTATTTTATTTTGAAGTCGATTCAATTATTGGTAGGGAGATTTCAGTGATTGGTGGATATTGGTGGGGACACGTCCCCTCCGTTCATGCCAATTCTACGCCCATGCATTATTCTAAACTGTTACCAAAAAAAACTGGACTGATTATTTAGGCTACAGTTTAATGGAAGTTACTCCAATAATTCACACTAAGCATCTTGAGATTTGTCGCAAAACAGTATTACATCAAATCTGAGGAGGCGCCTCTTCTCAGAAAGCTTCACAAGCACAACCTGTAACGGGTCATTTCCTCAGTCGTCTAATGCAGGAACATGGGGTATGAGTCGTGTTTTGCCCGTCTGCTCTAACAGGAACTCCGAGCTTCAGATGAATGGCTTCCTCCTGCTCCTAAAACGAAACGGGTGGCCTGAAGCTCAGGGTTGAAGAAGGGAAAGAAGGCCTGTGATCGGTTCAGCAGGTGAGGACTGGGAATGCCAGATAAAGAACACAATTTCTTGCATCACTTCCTCCGTTTGTTCTTTCTCTCTATTTCCACGCCATCGGAATGCTTAGCCATTCTGGAGGCTCGGAATTCAAAACAAGTTCATTAAGTTTGAATAGCGTCTTCTTTTTAAAGCCGCGTTTGACCACCACACCCTAATATCACAAAGGCCTTTCCACAATACACATCCTCCAGCCTCCAAGAACTGATTTCCTGCCGCGAAAGCCTTTTTGTTTATACAGATTTCCAGTCGGGCTGTTTTTTGAGCAGGTTTTTTTGGCAGACGGTGCAAACTCATGTTCGCTCTTGCCTGAGTGTCTGTTTTGGGTTCCCAATTACTGTAAATGGGTGCAGCGGGAAGTGGCACTGCCAAATGTCCTGGCACAGACACAGTCTTAATAATAGGTAATGTAAATCAATATACATCTACTAAGCGCCCCCTGCTGTTATGGAGGAAAATACTATTTTGCAATGAAACACTAATATAATGCACTGCCTTTTTATGGAAAAAAATTGTAATGGTTAATGGTTTATGTTACTCATGGTATGGATATTTTTGTTAAACCTAAAACCAAGTGCAAAATAAAAAAAAACTTAAAAAATGAAAGAGTTTTAATTAAATATAACTTTTACATATATACACCAGTCCAGCACTGCTCCTTGGTTCCATGTTCATTTCAAAGTAGCGCTACCCTGTACCAAGATGGCCGCTCTATTGACACATTCCTTCGACACAACAATAGCGTAGGCGTAAATATCCATGGACTCTGATTCGCATCGGTTTTGCCTCATTGTCATGTTAACGGTTTGTGATCAGATTAAGTCAGTTTTTTGCAAAATCCTTTCACACTGTTTAGACGTTTCTCGATCCAACAAACGCCGATTAAACCTGTTCAGTCTGGTGAAAATAAACTCTGCAAACAGCAAGAGACGCCAACAGGGGTTTTACACTGAACCAACAACCACCAACAGACTTGTGTGTTGCCTTTTGTCTGTGCAGTGTGAATTGGAGAATTGTAATATGTACGAAACAATGTACATATTAATCATTTTATAAGTATCATCAGGAGCCACAGGTATTGATTTTGGCTCCATTCAGAAGCTCTAAATGCTGCCTTCGGAATAGGGCTGCACAATATATCATTTCAGCATCGATATTGCAATGTGATCATTCACAATATACAGTATATATATATATTCATTCATTTTCTTGTCGGCTTTGTCCCTTGCGGGGTCGCCACAGTGGAATGAACCACCAACTTATCCAGCACGATTTTACGCAGCGGATGCCCTTCCAGCCGCAACCCATCTCTGGGAATTTCCACACACACACATTCACACTCATACACTACGGACAATTTAGCTTACCCAATTCACCTGTACTGCATGTCTTTGGACTGTGGGGGAAACCGGAGCACCCAGATTTTATTTGTCTGCGATATATATTGTGATATACTGTATCTACAATTTCACCAAATGATTGAATAGCACTATCTAGAAAAAATTTATAGTCACGCTTTATTTTAACATTCACTTCTTTTATATATATATATATATACAGTAAAAGTCAGAATTATTAGCCCCCCTTTGATTTTTTTTATAGGTGGGCATAGATTAATTTTTTTAATCTAGATTAATCTAGATTAATTTCAAAATTAATCTAGATTAATCTAGATTAAAATGGCTCATTTGAATTCTGCCGAAGGTATTCAGAATATGTGTGCTACCCAAATAATAAGTCTTTAAGAACGGGTTTCTCAAGCCAGGTGTCGCATTAGACCAGTGTCTCATCTCCAAAATGTTTCCAAAATGCATCACAAACTGCTTGAGAAACTGTTCTACTATGATAATTGGTGATGAAAATAAATGATGTTCAATAAGATGTGTTTACTTACTTGTGTTTACTAACTGTTTATTCAGTTAAACATGAATGTTGAACTGTAGGCCTACATAAGCTCCAAACAGCGAATTCTGATGAGCTTAACCAGACTAAAGTCAGCACTGAACTAAACAGAAATGGAATTAAGATGTGGAGTATGCAGATTTTAGTGGCATTATTGAAGTAAACACCGCGGGCTTTAGGACCTTTCGCCATATTTTCCGACAAGGTCCACACGCGGCTGTCAGAAAGGACGGCACACACACATACACAAACACACACACACACACACATCGCGAAATGCGGAAGTTTTTTTTTTCTTACCATTTGGCATGCGTTATTAAACTCCATAACTCTCTCACCTGTCCTTACTCCGTATTTGCGTCTTTATTACCCCAGTTTGTCACGAAGGAATAAATGAAAAGTGAAACTGCAGTTAGAGTCAGGCATACTGCTGATTTGATTCAATAGAGCAGACGGCTCACCGGTCAGGTATACATCCGCGGTAATATATCAAGGTGAAAGTCATCATAGCTTGCGTTAAAATAGACCAGCTCCCAACCCAACTTTGAGAATAGATTAACGGCGATATTTTTTTTATCGCGCGATAAGAGTCTCGCGTTAACGCAGCACGTTAACGCCGTTAACGGCCCAGCACTAATTTTTTTATTCTTTTTTAAATATTTCTCAAATTACGATTAACAGAGCAAGGAAATTTTCACAGTATGTCTGATAATATTTTTTCTTCCGGAGAAAGTCTTAATTGTTTTATTTCGTCTAGAATAAAAGCAGTTTTAAATGTTTTAAAAAACATTATAAGGACAAAATTATTAGCCCCTTTAAGCTATTTTTTTTTTCTCTCGATAGTCTACAGAACAAACCATCATTATACAATAACTTGCCTAATTACCCTAACCTGCCTAGTTAACCTAATTAATCTAGTTAAGCCTTTAAATGTCACTTTAAGCTGTATAGAAGTGTCTTGAAATATATCTAGTCAAATATTATTTACGGTCATCATGGCAAAGATAAAATAAATCAGTTATTAGAGATGAGTTATTAAAACTATTATGTTTAGAAATGTGTTGAAAAAATCTGCTCTCCGTTAAACAGAAATTGGGGAAAAAATAAACAGGGGGGCGAATAATTCAGGGGGGCTAATAATTCTGACTTCAACTATATATATATATATATATATATATATAGCAACTAATATGTAAAAGTCATATTTAATTTAAACTATTTAATTTCTTTATTAATTCAAATAAAGCTGAAATAGAGATTTGAAAAGTAGATGAGAAAATTTGTTTAAACTTTGTTACAAAAAAAAATCACAGTTTTATTCAAAATCAATTATTTGCTAATTAAAAACATTTTTTTTGAAAAGTAAAAAAAAGAATAAACAAAGCATACTTATCGTCATCGCCAATTTTGTTCATATTTACCAAGAGGCCTAATATTTACTTAATAATTTGCTTGCATACCTCAATGTAATTTTAATGTGTGCGTTTATTCATACACACTCATAAAAATAAAAAAATAAAAATCACACTGATTTATACATGCACTTCATTTCATGAGTGGCATAGAAAAGCTAATCTTTCCTTTCTTTTTTTTATCTCTGATCAAAAATTAAAAAAATTAAAGTTAAGAATTATTAAAAAGATACTAGTTGAGCGCATTGCATTATGGGATATTTTACCTAGCTCAGTGTGCTCTGTTGTAATCAAGAAAAGATATGAATACCTAACATTTGCTTGGTTCTACTATCAAAACTATATACAGTATTAAGACTATAAAATCATTTAACTCATTTATTTCTATGTCAAACGTTCTCCAAATGGAAAGTGTTGTATTTCAATTGTATTTAGATTCAGACGTTTAGCATATTTTAATCTATGTATGTATGTACGTAATATAATGTCAATCTATATGTATTTATATTATTTGGTTACATAAAGGGATAGTTCGCCCAAAAATGAAAATTCCTTCATCATTTACTCCCCCTTTACTTTAGTTTTTTCTCTTCTTTCTGTTAAATATAAAAGAAGATGTATTGAAGAATGTTGCAGACCAGCAAATTATTGATAGTGTATGTTTTCCCACTATGGAAGTAAAAGGGTATCAGCTTCAGTATATCTTCTTTTGTGTTCAACTTGTGTGTTTGATTAGGGTTGGAGCAAAACTGTGCAGAGCTGCGGCCCTCCAGGAATCGAGTTTGAGACCTATGCTCTAGATGATCTTGTGGAGCTTGTTAGGCCTTAGAGAAAAAAAAACACCTGTGTTTGTTTGTGCCAGTTGTTCAGCACTTTGGTACACTTATCTGAAGCACTGACATCTATTTTAAGCCTAAGTGTCCACATATTCTGGGCACCAAAACAGTGTTCAAAGTATTAAGGAAAGGGTTTGTGTTTGTGAAATAAAGTTTGACCATGCCCACGGAAGTCTTTGATAGCTCTAATCCAAGAGCGATGCAGAATTGACTTTCGATGAAACGTAAGGAACGCGGCATTGTGCTGCAGATCATAAAGCGAAACACTGATTTTTCTCCCAACACTTTTGCCGCATTTGGCACCATTTAGTCTTTCTAAAATCTGTCACTCAGTGCTGACGCAGATCCTTTTCCTGAGCGGGTGAGATTTTTATTGTTCGGGTGAAGCAGAGCCTGATATCTTCGTCCACCAGCAGCTTCCTGTTTCCCCCAGTGCTGGAAATGCTGCATTTTTTCACCCCCTCCTCATGCTAACCTTCAGGCATCAATTAAAACCCGCTGGCCTCTTGTTTTTACTCTATTTTCAGTGCTTCTCTTTCTGTTAATATTGGGTGACAGTTTGCAGATAACTAGTTGGCTATGATAGCTATATCTGGTTAATTGATCTGATATTCAGTTATCATCTAGAATACCCTAAAAAAAGGATCAATTATGATGTTAGCTTGAGAAAACTCATCCTGAAGGTTTTAAAAATAGTAAATGGCACAAGCCAAAAGTTTTTAATTGCTTGGATGTTCTGTGTGGCCTGGGTAGTTGTTGGATTTTTTTTTGGTTGCTAGGTTTTAGCATGAAAACTACCCCAATGGCCAGTCAAATATATCCCAATAATATCAAAACTCAAAACATGCAACAAACTATTTGTAAAATACAAAGTTTACATCACCGTATGGCTTATACACTCATGGGCCACTTTATTAGGTACACCTTACTAGTACAGGGTTGGACCCACTTTTGCCTTCAGAACTGCCTTAATCCTTCATGGCATAGATTCAACAAGGTACTAGAAATATTCCCGAATATCCCATTCCAGCACATCCCAAATGTGCTCTATTAGATTGAGATCTAGTGACTGTGGAGGCCATTTGAGTACAGTGAACTCATTGTCATGTTCAAGAAACCAGTCTGAGATGATGCGCGCTTTATGACATGGCGCGTTACCCTGTTGGAAATAGCCATCAGAAGATGGGTACACTGTGGTCATAAAGGGATGGACATGGTCAGCAACAATACTCAGGTAGGCTGTAGCGTTAACACGATGCTTAATTGGTACTAATGGGCCCAAATTGTGCCAAGAAAATATCCACCACACCACCACCAGCAGCAGCCAGCACTGTTGATACAAGGAAGGATGGATCCATAGTTTCATGTTGTTGATGAGAAATTCTGACCCTACCATCCAAATGTTGCAGCAGAAATCGAGACTCATCGGACCAGACAACGTTTTTTCAATCTTCTATTGTCCAATTTTGGTGAGCCTGTGCCAATTGTAGAGATGCTCTTCTGCATACCTCGGTTGTAACGAGTGGTTATTTGACTTACTGTTGCCTTTCTATCAGCTGGAACCAGTCTGGCCATTCTCCTCTGACATTAACAAGGCATTTGCGCCCACAGAATTGCCGCTCACTGGATATTTTCTCTTTTTCTGACCATTCTCTGTAAACCCTAGAGATGGTTGTGTGTGAAAATCCCAGTAAATCAGCAGTTTCTGAAATACTCAGACCAGCCTGTCTGGCATCAACCATGCCACGTTCAAAGTCACTTAAATCACCTTTCTTCCCCATTCTGATGCTCGGTTTAAACTACAGCAGATCGTCTTGAGTTGCTGCCATGTGATTGGCCAATTAGAAATTTGCGCTAACGAGCAGTTGGATAGGTGTACCTAATAAAGTGGCCGGTGAGTGTATATGGTTTCTGTATTAAAAATAAAATCTATTTTAGTGATTATAAAAAATTATTAATCTTAAAAAAATGACTTGAATTGATCGTTCGCCACTAAATGAAAGTGCTTACCTAAATTAAGTTCTTAAGTTCGTTATTTACTCACTCGTTGCTTGTTTTAACCTTTATGAGATTCTTAAGAAGATATTTTAATGAAAGCTTAAAACCGGTAACCATTGACTTTCATAGTATTTGTTTTTCCTACTATGGAAGTCAATGTTTGCAGGTTTTCAGCTTTCTTCTAAATATCTTCTTTTGTGTTCAACAGAAGAAAGAAACTCAAAGTTTGCAACCACTTCAGAGAGAGTAAACTGAGTAAACTCTCTTCATACTAAATGTAAAATTGACAGCACAGCTGACATGGTGTTAAACATTCAGTATATTCAAATAAGCTGTAAATCGACTAACTTTACAAATAATATTACAAATATTTTGCATTTATTTAGCAAGGGAGTCCTGCCAATCTGTCACCTGTCAATGTCTCTGTTTTTATCATCATAGCAGGATTTAATTTTTTTTATGATTTTTAAAATGTAAAATATTTCAGTGCAACCATATAAACATAATCAAACTTTAAACCAGTGGGGGAAAGAACATGGTGTTCTGTGTGATTGCTAGGGTGTTGCAGAGGGAATATCTGAAATGTTGTTACGGCTTTTTATTCTTTTTTCCTTTGTGTAAAGCTATTTGACACAATCTACATAGTAAAAGTGCTATAGAAATAAGGATAACTTTAATTCTTTGTGTTTGCTAGGGTGTTACTAGCGTGTTCAGTGTGGTTTCTATGGGGTTGCAAGATGGTTCACCAAAGCGGAGTCCCATTTTGGTGTCCACTAAACGCAATAACAAATAAAATTAAAAAATAACTAAATAAAAATAAACAAAAATAACTACGTTACTGTGTCAAAGGACATTTCTTAAAATAAAAAAAATTGGTGAATTAATGCTCTAACGCATAAACAGCATAATACAATAGACACACTGCAATCTGACGCATGTTTTAGCTGAAAATCTGTAATGCATTAATATAGGTGTGTCTGTGTGTGTGTGTATACAGTTGAAGTCAGAATTCTTAGCCCCCCCTGAATATGTTTTTCCCCAATTTCTGTTTAACAGAGAGAAGATTTTCTCAACACATTTCTAAACATAATAGTTTTAATAACTCATTTATAATAACTGATTTATTTTATCTTTGTCAGTAAATAATATTTGACTAGATATTTTTCAAGACACTTCTACAAAGCTTAAAGTGACAGTTAAAGGCTTAACTAGGTTAACTAGGTTAACTAGGCAGGTTAGGGTAATTAGGCAAGTTATTGTATAATGATGGTTTGTTCTGTAGACTGTAAAGTGCGCAGAACTGCTCCCTTCAAAAGAATGAAACCGAATGTCACAGGAATGTGCACTGACACTCCACAGCCCGTTCTAGAAGGATGGAGATTGTTCTTTACAGCAGTTTTATCAGTTCCAAACACACACAGGAATTCCGGTCTGGGGAAAGACCATCCTGATTCCTCACTTCCACAGGAAGCTCCAATAAAACACAACCTCTTACGTGACAAAAGGCATTTCACTTCTTACATGTGTGTGGTGAAGCTGCAATGAGCTTCTGGAGCTCAAACACTCATCAGTGGACCTCCTCAAATCTCATCTTCAAGAACCAGCACAAATATGGAAACACATCCGTAATTTTCAGGTAAAAATCCATCTTCATTTATTTATTTATTTATTTTATTTCATTTTTCGACTTTAGGTTACATTTGATTCTAATGAACTTTATATTTTTAGAGCAGCTTTAATTAAACAAGCTATTATTACCAATGTAACTAATGACAGCAATATTTCATATAAATATGTAGACGCTCAGTTCAAAGTCTATAAGGGTTGCCCTAAATGATTATCTTGAAATATATGTATTTTATTACTAAAATGTGGTTTTAGTTTAGTTTTATTAGCATTACCACTAAATAGTTAATTACATAATATTTAAATTTAAAAACAATATTATGTGGGCATCACAGTGGCGCAGTGGGTTGCACTATCGCCACATATCGAGAAGGTCGATGGTTCGAACCTTGGCTGAGTCAGTTGGCATTTCTGTGTGAAGTTTGCATGTTCTCCCCGTGTTGGCGTGGGTTTCCTCCGGGTGCTCTGGTTTCCAGCACAGTCCAAAGACATGCACTATAGGTGAACTGAATAAACTAAACTGGCCGTAGTGTATGTGTGTGAATGCAAGAGTGTATGGGTGTTTCCTAGTGTTTGGTTGTGGCTTGAAGGGCATCCACTGCATAGAAAAAATATGCTGGATAAGTAGGCGGGTCTTTCCGCTGTGGTGACTCCTGATTAACAAAGGGACTAAGCCAAAAAGAAAATTAATGAATATTTTGTACGTTTCTGCTGATTACACTGTATGGCGCCCTCTGTTGGCGAATTGTGATATTAATCAGGGCGTGATGATTTGTGCACATATTTTTGATCATAAAATGTACTAGTAATACATTTCTAATAATATTTTTGTGGCTTTTTTTAGACTAAAACTCTATATTCAGCCTTATTCTGAGCCGAATACCACTAGTAGAGAAGAAAATCTTGCTGCATTACATTTCTTCGTTGAACTTTTCTAGTCGTCTCAACTTACATCAATCAAACTGACTGAAATATTAAGTTAATCTTTGCATAACTTAAAAAATTTAGTTGAAACCTGATTAAAAAATAAGTTAAAGCAGCATAATATTAGTTGTCTTGACTTTGTGTAATTAAATGTATTACAGTGTACCAATACTGCATTGTTTATTGAATTTCATGTTTACCGCAATTGCATATTGAATTTATTCTGCAGTTATGGATGGATTAACTTCCTGGGATGGGCCACTGATGAGGACTACTATAGTAAAAGCTGAATATTTTACTCCTGAAGTCTGAGAAAGGTACATTTTTGCAACTCGCAAATATAAGTTGATGTTGGAAATCATATAATCGGTTAAACGGTCCAAATGCCATGCCTTGACGAGAAGAAAGGAGCCATTTTAACTGCTTCACAGTCCATTATTACTTTTGGTACGCGCTAGGCCAGACTCAAACTCGTACCGTGAGTAATAATGCACTGTGGCAGTGGGTTTATCTGCGCAGACAAACTCGAGACTCAAGGATGTAGACCAGTGTTATCACTCAGATCGATGAATAAAGTAACACATTTTTAAGCACTTTGTTTTGGGAGATGAGACTGCATTTGACAAATGGACCCGCTGTCATCTGATTTGTTTCATTTTAGGATTAAAATGAAGTAAATTTTGTACAAAGAAAGGTTTGGATGACTACTGGATGTTGAGAAAGGGTATATTACTGTAGATTAAATATCACCTCCAGCTGAAATCAAGAGTTTCACCCTGCAGGGTTTTGCTATTATTTAATACTGTATGTATAAGCAAAGTTAAATGAAATATGAGAAATGTGTTGATGGTTGAACTTTGTTAGGTTTGAGAGATCATTGGATGTCTGACAGTCTTTTGCTAACTTTGTGTAATCCTTTATCTGTTTTTGTAATAAAAAAATATATTGTGTGAAAAAAACTTGCAAGTAAACAAGAAAATGGTCATGTAAATCATGTTTACTTTTTAATTTTTTTACACTAAATAAAATGATTGATTATCAATGCCTTTGAGTGTTTTCTTACTAAAATGTTTTAAACCCTGTAAATGTCACTACTTCATTTGAATAAGGTTTGACTTTTATGAAATCTCACTTTTCTTTCCACAATGTTCGTAAACAATTATTTCACTCATTAGCAATGGTGGAAAGAGTACTGAAAAACCATACTTAGGTAAAAGTACTACTTGCCCAAAAATGTAGTGCAAGTAGAGTAAAAGTATCTGTTGTCAATATTACTCAAAGTATGAGTAAAAAGTACACCTTTCAAAATTACTCAAGAGTAGTGAGTATTACATTGTAAAAGCTGATGCATTTACATCTAATTTGTGGATGTGTGTAAACGTAATATTCTGTAGTGCATTTAGTTATTGCCCAGCAGGCACACGTCATAAGATGTTAATATTAGGTTAGATTTAGGTTGCAATGACATTGACTTTTCGTCATCTGACTAGTCAGCATCCAAGGACTATCTTATTTTGATGACCAATAACGACTTCAAATGACATTGATATTTTGTAGATTTTAGGTTGTGTTGGAAAGTGACCAAAATCCAACGTCGAGCCAACATCTTAAATCAACGTCATATTGACATTAAATACTGACATTTATTCATCATTGCAACCAAAATCTGAGAGACATCATAGGGGTAACGTCCACACAACGTCAAGCTGTAACATCATTACACGTTGATATTTGGTTGATTTTAGGTTGGATATTAACGTCAATCCGATTTTCATTTCCAAACAAAACGCTATGTCCTCACAACGTTAGGGTAGAACATCAATCTGACATCATGTTGACGTCCTACACCTGCTGAGTGTTTAAGGCCATTTCGGTCATCACATAGTAAACATCCGTCATCTTCTCTTCAGTGACATGCATCTAAAGAGTCTCTGGGTCATTGCGTGTAATGATTTTGGACATCTTCTTGGAGACTTTTAATGCTTCCAAACCTTTTGCTGCAATTATAAATCACCCATGTCTTGAGGTAGTTCATTACGATGCGATTTACCTTCTATGTGTGATTTGATTGGACAGGAATCACAGGACTGATATTGCTAATCGACAGGTAGTGACTGCAGGTTGAAGGAAAGTAGTGGAGTAAAAGTACTGATACAGCACTAAAAATGTACTCAAGAGAAAGTAAAAGTACACATTTCAAAAACTATTTAGTAAATTACAATTCCTGAGAAAAACTACTCAATTACAGTGATCTGAGTATTTGTAATTTGTTATTTTACAGCACTGCTCATTAGAAATGTGAAATTTACTTATATAGCTTTAAGACCCTTTAAAAATTCATTTTCTCTGGCTTTAGGATTTATAGTTATGTCTTTTGAGCAAAACATAATTTTTGTTTTATTCTGCAAACTACTGATTACATTTCTTTCAAATTTAATATAAAAAACATCAATGCTCTTAAATATTTATACAACGATTAAGACAAATACTAATGTTTTAACTACACAAGAGTAAAGAATATTTGGTGAAATGACCACAAAAAGTAATCTTCAATCACAACAGATGAAAACATTTGTTAATCTGAACGATTCCCATTTTCTGGAAAAATGCTCTAAAGTACAATATTTTAATTTGATATTTGGAAGACACATACCTAATAATACAAGTTAATCCAAATATCTCTTACTTTTTTCTCCATAGAGAGTATATATTCCTCTTTTTTTAAAGTTAACCTCACAACAACACCTTTGAGAAAAGACAAAACAAAGCGGGGTCGCATTGCGTCACCTGGTTACAGTGTTGATAGCAACCACACGCATAATGCCTCATTCATTCAACACAAACATGAACACAAACGGGAAAATGGACGACCATTCAGCGAAAGAAGAGACAACAGAGCATGAAGAGTCTAATACATCTGAAATAAAGACAAGCGATGTGTACAAAGTGGATAAAAACTTACCGTCTCGCTTTAATAACCCGGAATGTTTCAAATACAGGTAAGAAGAGCCAGTCAGCTTCAGAGCGTCCAAAATGCTGAAAGTCAATTATTCGCTCATTCATTCATATATTTGACGTTTTTAGCTCTTTAGTTGAATGTTCTTCATGAGTGAACTTCAACACCTGCTTGGGCGTTTCTGAAATAATTTATTAGTTGTTTGAGATGTTTAACAACGCAATAATTGGCCATAGTTTGTTAAACAGGTCGCATCGCTTCCGGTTCAGGTCCTTCTCGATTAAAGCGATAAATAGTTTTACTTACAGTATTTCTTCTCAGTTACATTTGAATTAAAATTGAATAAGAACGGACAATAATACAACAAACTATAAATAAAAGGGATCACTTGAAAATTCTGAATTTCTTACGATGTTCTTTATTTTCCAAGTAACTTAAGAGTTACAGTAAAATATATATTTTTAGTCTATAAATGATTTTCCCAAGACTTTCAGGTAAATTTTCATGACCTAATGTTTCATATGCGTGGTAAAAAAAATGCATGTTCAAACTTATTACAGTATCTCGTAAAACACTCAACAATCTATTCAGTTTAAATTTATCTATGTAAAATTGATTTAGATAATGCTTACACCGCACCGTGAGAGTATGTGATTGGCCAAGGACAGAAAAGTAAAGACAACTAACCTACTGGATATTCAAGTATACGGATATCTGTTTTCCATGAATTTTCCAAAACTTTGTGTTTTTTTCTGAATTTCCAAAACTTTTTCAGGTCTGGAAAATGCCATATAAAAATTCTTTGACTTTTCCAGGTTTTCCATGGTCGTATGACCCTGTATAAACATCTGATAGCACCTTTTTTGACGAAATTACACTTTAGACATGTATTCGTTGTGACTAAAAATCTGGATTATTCCACCAAATGTAGTTTTCTTCTGGTATAACATTGTTTTTTTTTATGTACATAACACTTTACAATAAGATTCCATTAGTACATGCTTACCAACATATTTACTAACATAAAAAAAGACCAATATGGCAATATTTATTCACTTCTGTTGGCAAAAGAAAAATAGTTTATTGTTAGTTCTTTACACAACTCTGGAGTTTAATAATGCATTAGTAAATTTTAAACTATGATTAATGAATGCTGTACAAGTACACTACCTGACAAGTCTTGCGGCCTATCCAAGTTTTAGGAACAACACATAATAACTTGATTTCTAGTTGATCATTTGGTATCAGAAGTGGCTTATATGAAAGGCAAAGGCCTCTAGATTACGCTTATTTTACCACAATAAAATATAATTATGGCTTGATTTTTAATTAGGACAGTAAGGTCTGACTTTGCTGAGACAAAAGTCTTTTCACTTAACAGAATTAATGTACAGTATAGAATATAAAGTCATGGTGCAGTGGAAAAAGAATGAATATTGTATATAACTCCCATAAGCTTGGAGGACTGCATCCATACACCTCTGCAATGACTCAAATAACTTATTAATAAAGTCATCTGGAATGGCAAAGAAAGCGTTCTTGCAGGACTCCCAGAGTTCATCAAGATTCTTTGGATTCATCTTCAATGCCTCCTCCTTCATCTTACCCCAGACATGCACAATAATGTTCATATCTGGTGACTGGGATGGCCAATCCTGAAGCACCTTGACCTGATTGCCTTCAGGAACTTTGATGTGGAGGCTGAAGTAGCCCATCCTGCTCATGAGTAGGAGCGCTATCCTGCGGAAGGATTTGTCCTCTCCTGTGGTTTGTATTGTAATGGCCAGCACAAATGTCTTGATACCTCAGGCTGTTGATGTTGCCATCCACTCTGCAGATCTCTTGCACGCCCAAACAATGATTTTTCCTTCACCAACCTTGACTTATTTCTGTGAGAATCTTGGGTACATGTGGGTTCCAATAGGTCTTCTGCAGTATTTGTGATGGTTGGGATGCAGTTCAACAGATGATTAATTTTCAGATGAAAAATCTACCTTCTGCCACTTTTCCAAATGATCAACTTGAAGTCAAGTTATTATTTGTTGCTCTTACATCTGGGATCGACGACAAAACGTTTGTCAGGTAGTGTATTGTTCATTCTTAGTTCATGTTAGTAAATGTAAAGTGTGACCATATCGAGTTATGTAAACTTAGCATAAACATAGAATTTTATTGTTATTTTGACCAATTTAATTCAATTCAATTCATCTTTATTTGTATAGCGCTTATACAATGTAGATTGTGTCAAAGCAGCTTCACATGGAAGGTTATAGTGAATTAAAACAGTGTCAGTTCAATTGTCCAATTGTCAGTTAGTAATCTAAATGACAGTATAATTTTAAGAATAAATTTAGAAGAAACGTCATCAGTAGTTTGCAGAACAAAACAAACATTTTACTGAACTATAAATTGTAAATCCAGAGAAATTGAGAATCTCTAAATGCTCTTCATTACCATAAAGTAGCATATTTTTGTATTCTAATGATCTTCATTGTATATTTCAGCCACAAAACTATCAATCCACTGTACCACACCACAAACCAAACCTATGGAAGCAAAAAACCAACAGTTCACGAAATGCCAGTAAGTAAGCAGCACAGACTAATAAATGAATAGGATAATTCAAAGAAGAGTACTTACATATACGCTTGATTTTTGCAGACATCCTTTAATGGAAGTCGACACAGGTTTTCGGAGCATCTACTGAAAAGTGGCATGTACAGAGACAACGGCTTTAACACCATGCTGGACAAGAGTCGACTCTCCAGACCCAACGAAACATCTGTGTTTTATGATAGAATCAATTTCCATTCGTTATATCACACGGCTGGGAAATCTTAGTCAAACATGCCATGCTATTTTAAAGCTTGTATGGTTTGGATTGACATACTTGATTTTGAACAGCCATCTAAGTGCTTTTTTATTCTTTTTAAAAAAATAAAGGGATAGTTCACCCCAAAATTTTAAATTCTGTCATAATTTACTCTGTCTTCCTTATGTAAAACACAAAAGATTTGTTGAAAAACGATAAAAACCATTGACTTTCAAAGTATTTTATTTCCTACTATGGGTGTCAATGGTTAATGTTTTTAGAATTCTTCAAAATATCTTCTTTTGCGTTCAACAGAAGGATGAAACTCTCCACTTGAGGGTGAGTAAATATTCATTTTTTGATGTACTATCCCTTTAAGTCAATGAACTGAGATTCTTAGTTCCCGGTGATTTGGAATGGCATGAAAATGAGTGAACGCTATTAGTCAATTTAGAAAAACAACGGATTTCTCATTGGATGAATAAAAACACAACTATGTCAAGAATGTCAATATAGTTTGTTTATTTATTTGGTGTAGTAGAGTGAAATTCCACAGTAGACCTGAACGCAATTGTCCAGGAAATATTCTCGCGTCGTGTGACCCTCACACACAGTGGAAGCCATCAAAATATAATCCACGAGTTTCAGAAGCACTTTTGAACCGATACGTGGAGGTAAAGCGGACCGACGTACAATCGAGCGTGTTAAAAACATAATGCGGTGGGGCTGAAATAAGACAAACCGTGACAACAGCAATTTCAATCACTCCAAGCAACCAGCATCCGCCTGATTCGCGAAGCGTCCCCTTTAGCGCCGCTGTGGCTTTGCTGAGGATACGGCCGGATGGTGTTAAGGGTTTTTGGTGACGACGTTTCCCTGTTTTTCCTTGGAGCTGTAAGCAGCAAAATTTGTGTCCAGAGGGCTGGATTGTCAAGTCCTCCAACCTCCTGACGTTATTCGTAAAGTAAAAGGCACTTCAAAAACGTTGTAACAAAATCCAGTGTTATTGTCTTACGTCATATGTACACACACACAGAAATGAAGGAATGCAAAGATAGTAGAAACCTTAGAGAGTGACGTTTTAAAACCGTTTTGCTTATAAAAAGAAAGTAACAAAAAGCTGGTCTGTAGCACACGACAGGTTTTCATGGAGCGAAGACAGATGGAGGGAGAAGAGAGACTCGTGGCGAGACGTTTCTGTTGCTTTGCAGAAACTGAAAAAATTGCATAGGCAAGAATCACAGGTATGGAAACAAAACTAACGCAAATATATATATATATATGTATGTATATATAAAAACAATAAGACTCCATCCATACGGACAGAAGTTGAACTTCTCTGAAGTGAAAAAGACGTGTGAGGAACTTAAAAAGCAAACTGGACCTCCAAGTCAGCAGCAGTGGTTTTAGTGCAGGGTGGAATGGTGAAGCTGTGCGAGAGCTGAAGCAGAAGCTCTACAGCTCAGTGTCCTGATACTTCTGTGAGGAGCTGGAGGTGTAGTATCCGCGTTTGCTCTGCTCCGTCAGCTGCTGTCTGAACTCCTCCACAGGCTCCTCGCTCAGGCCAAGTGCGCGGCTCTCTGTGTAGGGCAGCTTACTAGGAGGCGTCTGGGGCTCTGGACGGGCACTGGAGCTGCACCAAAAAAAAAAAAGAAATGGAAATGAAGTAGCTCATCCAGAATAAAAAACTGGCTGTTAATCCGAGATGTAGTAGATTACTTTTCTCTTCAGTAGAACATTGCAGAAGTGAACTCATAAAACGATTCATAATATGCAAGTCAACTGCTAAATGCCAATTCACATCGCACAGACAAACGGCAACAAACAAGTTGGCCGTTGTATTTAGAATTTTATGAATAATTAATCCTGTTCACACTGCACCAACCATAGATATATACAGTTGAAGTCAGAATTATTAGCCCCCCTGAATTATTAGCCACCTGTTTATTTCCCCCCCCCAATTTCTGTTTAATGGAGAGATTTTTTAACACATTTCTAAAAATAATAGTTTTAAGAGCTCATTTCTAATAACTTTTTTCTTTTATCTTTGCCATGATGACAGTAAATAATATTTAACTAGATATTTTTTGAGACACTTCTAAACAGCTTAAAGTGACATTTAAAGGCTTAACTAGGTTAATTAAGTTAACTAGGCATGTTAGGGTAATTAGGCAAGTTATTGTATAATGATGGTTTGTTATGTAGACTATCGAAAAAAAATTTGCTTAAAGGGCTAATAATTTTGTCCTTAAATGTTTTTTAAAAAATTAAAAACTGCTTTTATTCTAGCCGAAATAAAACAAAGAAGACTTTCTCCAGAAGATAAAATATTATCAGACATACTGTGAAAATTTCCTTGCTCTGTTAAACATTGTTTGGGAAAAATTAAAAAAAGAAAAAAAAAATCAAAGAGGGGCTAATAATTCTGACTTCAACTGTACATAAGATATTGCATACAGGCCCTGAGCATGCGTCAATATCACCGCCATATTGGTACAATGGTCCCAGGACAAAAGTCATTCAACCTTACTTAGTCAAGACCAAAACCAATCTGATCAAACTTATCTATCAATGTAGAAAAGCAATGTAAAAAAAAATATTTACATACTGACCACCGGGATAACCCCGATACATGGCCAGTCCACCATTGCTCCTTGGTCCCCTGTTCATTTCATAAGTGCTACTCTGTACCAAGATGGCGACCCTATTGATGCATTCCTTCCAATAGACAACAATAGCGTAGGCGACATCTAGTGTAAATATCAAAGGCCACCAACAAACAGACTCTGACTCGCATCGGTTTTGCCTCATTGTCATGTCAATGGTTTGTGACCAGGTCAGATTATGTCAGAGTTTGTTGCAAAATCCTTTCACACTGCTCAGATGTTCCTCGATCCAACAAATGCAGATTAAACATGTTCGTTCGGATGAAAAAAAAATTACAATAAATGGCAACAGACACCGACAGGGGTTTCACACTGATCCAATAGAGTTGTTTGCTGGCGTTTGTCTGTGCAGTGTGAATTGGTCTATGAATTGGTGAATTGCAATATGTACAAAATAAGGTACATATTAATCATTTCTTAAGTATCATCAGGAGCCACAGGTATTCATTTTCTAAATGCTGCCTTTGGAGTAGGGCAGCACAACATATCGTTTCAGCATCTATTTCACAATGTGATCATTTGCAATAGTCACATCGCAGGATACGCAATGTTGAGTCTGGATTATAATTGATCATTCGCCTTTGATTAGCATTCAGGGCTAAGAAATTGTGCTGTTTGTAACTAATAATGCAGTATGATTTTACAATTGATTACTCAATTACAGTTGTCCTGAATAGTGTTAGAATCATCAGAAAACAATAAACGACTTCCTTTATTGCACGTATCTGTGCTTGTAGAGTGTTGATCATATTTTATGCAGATGAACTCTTTTAGGCCCTTACCCGATAGGTTGTGGCCTGCTGTGGTCCAGTTTCTGAGACTTCATGGGAACAGCATATATGTCTGGATGTTTCTGAGCAATTTCCAACTGAAAGAAGACCATAACACCATTGATTTGTGATCAGACTGGCCATTTCAGAATTGCTTACATACAAATTCTGAAACTCAAAAAGTCGATTACAACTATGATTTACTACATGTACACTACCTGACAAAAGTCTTGTCGCCAATCCAAGTTTTAGGAACAACAAATAATAACTTGAGTTCTGATCATTTGGTATTAGAAGTGGCTTATATGAAAGACAAAGGCCTCTAGATTACTCTTATTTTACCACAATAAAATATGATCATGTCTTGATTTTTAATTATTTAATTAGGACAGTAAGGTCTGGCTTTGCTTAGACATAAGTCTTGTCACTTAACACAAATAATGTACAGTATAGAATATAAAGTCATGGTGCAGTGGAAAAAGAATGAATATTGTGTATGACTCCTATGAGCTTGGAGGACTGCATCCATACATCTCTGCAATGCCTCAAATAACTTATTAATAAAGTCATCTGGAATGGCAAAGAAAGCGTTCTTGCAGGACTCCTAGAGTTCATCAAGATTCTTTAGATTCATCTTCAGTGCCTCCTCCTTCATCTTACCTCAGACATGCTCAATAAGGTTCATGTCTGGTGACTGGGCTGGCCAATTCTGGAGCACCTTGACCTTCTTTGCTTTCAGGAGCTTTGATGTGGAGGCTGAAGTATGAGAAGGAGCGCTATCCTGCTGGAGAATTTGCCCTCTCCTGTGGTTTGTAATGTAATGTGCAGCACAAATGTCTTGATACCTCAGGCTGATGATGTTGCCATCCACTCTGCATATCTCTCACATACTGAATGTAACCCCAAACCATGATTTTTCCTTCACCAAACTTGACTGATTTCTGTGAGAATCTTGGGTCTATGCGGGTTCCAATAGGTCTTCTGCAGTATTTGTGATGATTGGGATGCAGTTCAACAGATGATTCATCGGAAAAATCTACCTTCTGCCACTTATCAGAAGTCAAGTTATTATTCGTTGCTCTTACAACTTGGGTTGATGACAAGACTTTGGTCAGGTAGTGTAGTTAGTACAGTATTTATAGTTTTGAATGAATCAGAATGCCTTTATCTATTCTTTTTAAATAAACACAAATATTTTTTGTTCTGAAGCAGGATCACAGACATTGTAAACGTACAAATGAAAGAAAATGCTCATTTTCAAATGAAAAGAGCTATAAAATCTTATTATTTAATTGTTTAGCAGCATTCATCTGTGATCAGACTGACAAAACTGCATCTTGTTTTTGAGTGTAAACAAAGCTATTTTGGCGTTCTGATATTCATGAAAGGTTCAAAACTGACCCTGGCATTCTGGGCCTCTTGTATCTCCAGAACTCTCTGTGAGCGGGCGAAGTGATCCATCTGCTCGAAGGCCTTGACTTTGCCCAGGAAAGACCTCTGTGAGGGGTCTTCAGGACTGTCGGCCGGGGGCTCACTGTTTATGAGGCCTCTGGAGCTGCGGGACGTGAGGGCAGGCTTCAGGGGTGTTGGTGGAGGTGCTGGTTTGGCTTTTGCTGGAGAGTCCAGGCTGCGCTGATGTTCGCTGCTCGCGGGACTGCTTGAACGAGAGTCGTAGTTTCGAGAGGGGTCGTAATGGCCGCGAGACACCTCCACTTGAGACAGCATTTTTACCTGAAACACAAAGAAGTGTTAGAAAACAGCACTGGATGAATGAAAACCAATACTGCACTGAATCATGGAAAGGGCAGACGGCATATTTTATTTGCTATTTCCGCTCAGAATTTTGTAAAAAAAAATCTGCAGATGTATGTGGAATGATTTTGAGAGTATAGTAACTCAAAACTGAGCACATGAAATAACAATTATTTTTTTTTTTAATTTGTATTTAATTAAGGTTTACAATGCAAACCCAATGAGATGGTAAACAAAGCGAGTCTCTCATATAATAAGACCGAAAATATTACTTTATAGACTGTATTGTAAATAAATTATATAAACATTTGCATATTATACGATAATATTACTAAAATTAATATAAAAACTGAATAAATATATATATTTACGCACATTTACATACGTGAATAAATAGACTTCCGTGTGGGCATAATCATTAACAATACCTACTCTTTAAGGTCCCATGAAATAAAGTTTTTTAAAAAAAAATAACATCTAAAATAAAGTTTTTTTTTTAGATGTTATTTAAAGTATTATTAGTCTTAACCCATTTCAGCCCACCGGCAACTACTGTATAGTCGCCGAAGTTCATAGTTGCCATTTTCCTTTTGAGTAATTTTCTAAATGGTGTCCATGTTGAATTTCTTAACCAAACAACCAAATAAAAGATCTCAAGAACGAAAAAAAGGAATTGATTTACTTCCGGTCACAGGCCTTCAACTTCCTGTCAACTTCCGAACCCTAATTTCAGGATGCAAAATGGAATGCAAACCCTCCCAAATAAAGGCAATTTTCATGACACAAAAAATTATTTTTTGTTCACCAATGTATATTAACATAATCATGAAGGTCTCTAGATTCATCCAAATAAAACAAATCTTTCAAGAAATCTATAGTTCTTTCTATACGTTGTCAAAAGTTCAAGCGGCAACTATAGTTGTCTGTGGGCTAATACCTTGTAAGTACATAAATCATGGGCAATTAGGGAATAATGTGTTAATAAGTTAATAAATCAAGGTTATTTGTCTTGTTTAATGAGTTTTGTTTTCATAATACCTCATCTAAACATAACCTAACCATTTAACTGATATCTTTACTTTAAAGTAGACTTTTTTTGATACACAATTTGATACAAAATCCTCAAAAATTAACATCTCCCACTCGTCCCACGGAACAAAGTGTTAAAATAACACTGGAGCAGAGTTAAAGTGCTGACTGAACAGAGAATAGTGAACTCCTGCTGTTAAAATCTCTCAAAATCTCAGCATATCAGGATCATTAAACAACTCTACAAACAGAATCAGCAGCTTTACTTATGACTAAGCTGTCTGACTACTTCTGTCAGATGTCTACAAAAGTCTGTATTGAGATTCACTGAAAATATTTGTTTTGTTAGATGACACCGTTCTGGTATGCATTTACTTTTGTGTGTTTACTTTACTTTTTGATTTTATTATTATTATTTTTTTTCTTTGACTGCTGTAACTCTGTAGTGTGGGATCAAATACTCTCTACCCTTGGGATTTTTCTGTGTAGGGCATAAGACATTAAAACTGTTGAATTATTTTTTATATATTAATATTTGTATCGATTAATAATTATAATTAACTATTGCAATATTTGTAATAATTGTCTTTAACCCTACATATATATATCCTTTTTCATTTATCTTTTTGACACACAGTAGTCTGTTGGGGAAACTAGTGTGTGTTTAAGCACTTTAAGACAAATGGATTAGATCTTTGTGTTTACATATTCATTAAATTATATGAAAGATGTTTCGGGGGTTCATATCAAATGGTTTTCTCATTTTAATCATAGTAAATGTGTTTTTGAATATGAATTGATCTTTTGAAAGCAGTTGTTTTGAGTTAGAATGCCAAATGTTCTTCTCCTATTCAAATTTTACATTGAAGGGTTCTTAAAACATATTAGCCCACTGGCAACTATAGTTGCGGCATATTGAAATACAATTTTCTTGAAAAAAATTAAAAACCTGAAGAAAATAAATGCAAAACATGTTCGTATAGGACACTATTAACAAGACTACATGCATGAAACCATTTTTAAAAATGTGGCCACAAATGGGTTAAGGATATCTTTAAGCGAGTGTGCTTCAAAACAGTGACAAACTTCACATTTAGAAAATATAAAAGGGATATAAACATCCAAAACTTGAAGTTTGTCACTTCCGCCTAAATGGATCAACGATTTTTTTTTTTTTTGACGTCACCTCATACTTCAGTTTCTTATCAAATCTTAACCAATCAAATGCTCTCTAGTGTCTGACATGCCCTGCCCCCTTCAAGACGCTTCTCAATTGCTTTCGATTTGATGCGCGTGAACTCAACCACTCTCACTGGCAGAGCTGTCATGGCTGTATTTCAAAAAGGGGAGGAGCTACTATATGCCCCACCCTCTCTTCGTGTTACAGTTAAGATTATGAATTTAAAAATGCACATTTAAAAGCACTTCATGGGACCTTTAAGCAACAGCTAAAAGGCATATTTAGTGCTGGATTAAGATGACAGGATTAAATGCATGTACTGTCCTCTGTTAAGCATTTAGATACCAAACACCAATCCAACTAAAGCAACACTATCTAGTAGTAACATCTGAAACACAAAACAAACTAAAGCGACACTACCTAGTGTACAAGTAAAATCTCAAACACTATCTAATTGTACAGTTTTTATTAATAAACTCTGCCAAAATGCTAAATACTGGTAACTCTTAATGGTCAGGTTCAACTTGTAAACATGAGTTAATGGATTAAGTGTCTTGAAGCTGTTAATTGCTATGTTTCCATTCAAAGATGTGAATTAGACTCGTGTGGAAGACTGGAATATTGCTTAAAACATTTGTGAATAAAGCAACGTTTCTGTCTAATGAATCAAAGAACAAAACAGTCACTTCCTGATAAACTGACGTCAAATATTAAAAAGAAAAATGAAAGTTGCTGTGGTAGGAGTAGCCATTGTGAGACTTCTTTTCTTATTTAATATATTTTTGTAATTACATGATCTTTTAAAACAAAATCACATGACTTTTTTTTGATACGCATGCTGGAATTGATTCAGTAAATGTGTTTCCAATGTAGTTCATACACATTTTTTCTTATCAGATTGAAAGTTCATCCAACTCTGTTGTGCGCATGTTTTTTTTAATGCACATTTTGTAATATTGGCATACGATTAAGCATTTTTTTGTAATATTCCAACATGCGCATAATATACAGTAGGTGGATGAATAGCTACGCTTACCTAAAACTATTAAATGATACAATATTTTAAACATAAAAAACATAAAAAATGACTAAAACTAACATTTTTATAAATAATAATCATCACAATAAGAAAAAATATATAAATACACAACAGTTCTGTCTGGTTCTCGAATCTGATTGGCTGATAGCCGTGAGATATTAAAGTAATATCAGCACTCATACAGCCTCTTCACCCTTGTGTATTACTCCGCCCACAAGCAGAGGACTACAGTTCAACAAATATTTCAGCTGTTGGACAACATAATGTACTTTTGAGGCTTTTTTAATCAAGAATGTAGTTGTTTAAATTGCAACTATGCTGTTTATGTACAAGTGCCCATTTTAAAATATTTATAATTTTGGAGATTCAGCGTGTTGGCGGCCATGAGTCTGTCATACTGAGCAGAGCAAAGACGGTTGACGTTCCTCCACAAGATGGCGACAGAGACCGCATAATAAGTCCTTAGGGGAGAAAAACAGCATATTCTCAGCATACGTACAGCTGAACAAATCATTACAGAACAAGTAAGGGATATTCTAAGTCGATCTCACTATTTTGTATGTTGTAGTGCTGTATTTATACTATAGTAATCTGGTAGCGTTTGCTTTGCTTTGGATTTTTCGGGGTTCATTGTTGTGATCTCCCGATTGCAACAGAGAAATACTTGGAAATCTCTAGATTGATGGCTTTTCATACTGTGCAGCCATATAATCTTAAAATGTGAGCAAAATCACCTGTTTTGCCATCATTTTAGACATTATGCTAGAGAATCATTCAAATACTAGCTCTAAAGTGACGTTTGTGAAGTAGCAATGGTTTCTGCTGTTCTGACGTCAGCTGCAGATGTGAATAAACAGTGGAAGAAAGTAGTCCCTTTTACAAAAGGATTTGAGACTTCCCGTGTTTGATTTTCTTTTTTATACGAACTGTTGTATAAGCGCAATATCACACCCGTAGCAGTGCGATATGGCTGTATATCAGCACTGGTGGGACACTAAAGCTACGAGTGTGATATTGCTCACATATATATAAACAATAATGATAATAAATGACACTGAGCTGAATTTTTATCAATACTTGTATTGATATAATTGTTATCAATACATGTTTTACATTTTATGATAAATCAGTAATTGATACATTATAAGAAATATGAGTTAATAATAAATTATCAATATACTGCATGTAGTGTAATAAAATGCTAATGTACACTAACCTAGAAAAAAGTAAATGAAATCTTGGGTTGAGTATTAAACGGTGCTTAACAAACTACTACACCAGCAGTAAACATGTAGTTGTTTTTTTAACATCAAAGTCAAAGTATTTCCTCATCTGGCAGCATTTATTCAGAGTGAATTACTGTACATGCTGGAAAACATTTTCAAGTAAACTCCACTAATATCTACCCACTCATTTGGCACAACAGTGATCACGGCTCTACAGTAAATCCTACCACAGTGTGCCATTGAGCTGCTGCGGGACGAATCTGAACTGCTGGAAAATTGCCTGCGCCAAATCAGGCCGTTCCTCTGTGTGAGCCATGGTGACGTCAGGAGAGAGTTCAGTTAGACAGACACACCTTACACATTTTCCACACACACTCAAGGACAGACACTGCAGGATAAAACACCTTTATGTACTTGTCAATTTTTTGTGTTTTTTCAGCCTAATATAAAGAAAACACCCAAAATGCACTGTTAAAGTCAGCATGAACCAGAAGCTGCGATCATTTTTTAATTTGTATTGTGACGCAGTTCCTAGAGAAACCGAATATTAAATGAGAAAACAGAGGGCTTGGGTTGTTTTTTTCTACTGCGAGCTGATTGGATGTAGTAAAGTACAGTGGGCGTTTCATTCAGAAAGATCAGAAAAAGGGTTTTAGGAGAGTTATTGCAACCTAACAGACACCTCCTCCTCACCATTTCTGTTTGTTGCCAAAACTGACAGTTGAAGGGACGGTGCAAACTAAGGGGGAGCTCGGCTCCCCTAATTAAGGCATGGGCTCCCCTGAAAACATGATTTGTGAAATATTGGGGGGTCTCAAAAATATTGACAATGTGTTATTTTGACGTGCGGTTTCAGTATTGTGTAATGTGATCATGGATTATTATGTGTAAAAGTGCAAACATATCATTCATCATTGCATGAGGCGATGTACACGTCTCCTTAAACAAAAGATAACTACACATGCTATTCTTGTCATTAACATCAAGGTGTGGGGGCGCTGAGGAGTTACATGTAAGTCCAGTCATGTCAAAGACTGACAGCCAGATGCTTTCATATGGACGCTGAGCAGAGATGGGAAGTAACTAAGTACAAATACTTTGTTACTGTACTTAAGTAGATTTTTCTGGTATCAGTACTTTACTCCACTACTTTTTTTGACAACTTTTTACTTTTACTTCTTACATTTTACACAGATATCTGTACTTTCTACTCCTTACATTTTTAAACCACGTATTGTATTCCTCTCACAGAAGTACTGCAGGTAAAATTAGACAATGATGAATATTTGTTTTATGTGTATAGATTTTTGGTTTTGGCAGCACGGTGGCGCAGTGGGAAGCACAATCGCCTCACAGCAAGAAGGTCGCTGCTTCGAGCACCGGCTGGGTCAGTGGGCATTTCTGTGAGGAGTTTGCATGTTCTCCCGGTGTTCACGTGGGTTTCCTCTGGGTGCTTTGGTTTCCCCCACAAGTACAAAAACATGTGGTACAGGTGAATTGGGCAAGCTAAATTGTCCGTAGTGTATGTGTGTGAATGAGTGTGTGTGCTTGTTTCCCAGTAATGGGTTGCAGCTGGAAGGGCATCCACTGACTAAAAACATATACTGGATAAATTGGCGGTTCATTCCTCTGTGGCGACCCCAGATTAATAAAGGGACTAAGCCAAAAAGAAAATGAATGATTTTTGTTTATACAATGCTGTTTAAGGACAGAGATCCTTAAACAGCTCTCAAGATCACCAACTACCCCCCCTGTTAGAAAAAAATGTGGGTTCCCCCAAAGGCCACGGTATACTTCAAACACTGTAAAGGGGCGTGGTTAAGTATGTTAGCCCCGCCCAGTACCTCTGGCAGACGGAATCTGAGAATTTAACGAAAAACAACAGGAAGGGTGTTTTCAGATTTTCATTTTAGATTAAACAAGGGCAAACTATTTTTTTCATGACATCCACAACAAAATCATATGGTTAGTTTTGATTTCATGTCTCTTTTGTTGCACTACATCAATTTGTGTCTGTAGATTTGAATTACAATACATATTTTTAAAGGTTTTCTCAAAATAATTTTTACTACTGCACCGAGTCATGCATTTAAGTATCTTTGTGCACCAAACAACCCATAAAAACAATTTGTCTACATGTGTCAAACTCAAGGCCTGCCATTTCATTTTATGTGTCCCGCGAGAGCATATGATTCACACCAAATGCGATTTTGAGTATTTGTCTGAGTAAATTACGTACAAAGTCAAAGCAAACTGGGTGGTGTGATTGATGCGGAAGGCGTTAGCCGCAAATGTGTAGAATTTGTTTCAATCACGTATTTCACGCAAGTTCAAGATATTTAAAAGGAGCAGAAAGTTTTCAAAAAGCAACCTGCGAGTAATTTAGAGCGAGTGACTTCCCATTTAGTGTGAATGCAGCATTATAATGAAGGCCATGCTGCTCTATATTATATATTGACTACAAACAACATCTCCCATAATGCATGTTTGTTTTGCAACCTAGCTTAATAGTGTTCCATAATGTTCCATAGTTGTGATTCTTTCAGATGTGACAGAGATTTGGTGAAAGGTAAGGACAGTGTCTGATGATATTTGTCGTTCTTATTTACTTTGATTGAAATTTGTGTTCTGAAAATGAATTAAGGTTCCTGGGATTGGAACGACAGAAGGGTGAGGAATTAATAACAGAACTTTCATTTTTAGGTGAACTAAGCCTTTAATTTTTCTAATCCTATATATTTTATTTTACAAAAAAGAGTGAGCTAGAGCTAGAAATGTGAATAAATAATGCCTAACTTGCATATTATACATTTTGTGAAGAAAACATTGCAAAATGTAAATATACAATAATATATATATATATATATATATATATATATATATATATATATATATATATATATATATATATATAGATATATATATATATATATATTAATAATGTATACAGTATATTAACCTATCCACCTGCAGTGTCAAGTCAAACCCTAAAATCAGACCGTGCCAATGCAGTCCATAATAAATGACTGCAGCATTCTATCTTGTGTAAACTGTCTGCATATAAGCCTTGAATTGCGGACACTAGTCTAATGTAATCTTCAGTAGCTGATGGAGATGATTTCACCTTGGCAGGGTCGGGCAGGAATGTGGACATTACAGGAGGACTGCAGTCACTCGTCTTCTCTCTGCTGTTCTTCCTGCGGGCTCGACCTCGAATCTCTGGACTCGACTTCCTGAGGATCTGCAGGAGAAATATATCATTCAGGTAAACACATGAGGACACAATACTTTTGCTCTTTTTTTAACAACTGCAATCCATTAATCCATCTAACTATATAGGATTTTCTCCAGGTCTGTCTGTCTGTCTGTCTGTCTGTCTGTCTGTCTGTCTGTCTGTCTGTCTGTCTGTCTGTCTGTCTGTCTGTCTGTCTGTCTGTCTGTCTGTCTGTCTGTCTGTCTGTCTGTCTATCTATCTATCTATCTATCACGATAATAATTTTTGCTGGAATACTCATAATCTGATGTGACTTCAGTAATATTTATTAGTCATTGATGTTGCAGTTCCTGCATCGTACAGCAGGGGACAGAAGAGTCTGCTTTTTTGATTTACAAATGCACTGAATTGCAATTATGAAAGCATGGAATATATGTCTGATATTCCATGTAAACTCTTCGCTGTGCACTTATTGCATTTGCAGCATGTACATATGATAATGCATTTCCCTGCTGGTTTGACCTCTGCCGTCTTTCCTGGAACACACAGATGTGTTTGTGCTGACCTCAGCAACTGTGGTAGAGGCGACGCTGCAAACATGCTAAAGTGCAAAAATGTCAATGCTTGTTCATGCCCTTTACTCTCAAACATGTGTCTGCATGTACCGTGCATACCGATTTAAAGGGTTAGTTCACACAACATTGAAAATAGTGTTATTAATAGGGTATATGCAGAGCTAGTTCTGATAAACTTCTGTTGAACGGTTATTATGACTTTTTTCCATTTTATACGATTCCTTTTACAGCATTGATGTTGTAATGTAATTAAAATATAATCAGTTAAATAAACTTGGGCATTCATTTAGTTGCTCAAGCGTAAAACAAGATGAAAAGCCGTTTACTCGCACGCGCCCATCAGGATTAGCAGGCTAGCGCAGAAGCTCCATTGAATATACTGGGGTGAAATAAATGTTCATATTTTAAAGACATGGTGGGGAAAAATGTAATTTAATGCAGTGCTTCTTGTACATTCTGACTTTATATCGGATACCACTCAGCCAGTGGAGATCGCTGATTTTTAAAGAAAACAGACCTTAAACGCACCGATTTTGTAATGGCATACAGTTCACCAGAAGCGCTTAACCCAGGTTACTGACAAATTAAAAGTCCTTCCGCATACTTCTGCATATACCCTATTACACACTGTCATGCCGTTTCAATCCCGAGCCCTCATATTTGGAACACAAAGTAAGATATCTTAGATAAATAATTAATAAGATATTTTTGGATGAACTAACCCCTTAAAGAAAATATAAAAGGTCGGTGATTTTTCATAACTTATTTTTCCCAACTAATTGTTAGTTAGCATCTTGCAATTCCGATTGCATTTGTGAGAAAACCTTGCAAGAATTGTAATATAAGTATTAAATGAATATCTCACAATTATTAGTTTCCTCTCCCATCTGCAAAAGTCAGAAGAAAACTTCATATTATGCTAATCTAAAAATAAATATGTAAATATACACTCAATATTCAGACTTTTTTCTCCTAATTATTTTGCAATCGTGAGTTTACATTTTTTCAAATCTAATTTGTATTTCAAATTACAAGTTTATATATCAAATTTCTGAGTTTTCAATTCTGATGTTTTTTTCCCCTTCTAATTCAGAGAATGGCAAAATGGCAAAAAAAATCAATAAATTCAATGCTAGATTCTTACAATTCTGAATTCTCAACTCAGAATTCAGAGTTTATATTATTTTTAAATCCAGAACTGCAAGAAAAATATCTTATATATTATATCTTACTATATCAGGTTATATCTTACTATTCTGAGTTAAAATATAATCAATATAATCATTATTATTACTACTACTTTGAATAATACTAATACTAATATCTCTTACAATCAATCAATACATTTTCTTTCTCTCAAAACAGCAAGTATTTGTTTTTAATTAAGAATTATGGCAGAAAAACCTTGCCATATGCATGCATGAGTGTGTGAAACTGCTAATTTCCCCTAATATTTGCATATTTGCAGGCTATCTATAAGTGTCGGAAGGTTGTGTATCCAGCGTATCCCACACGTCTTATTGCATTTGAAATTATGGGTTGCATGTGCTTTTTGGGGAACATCCATCTAAAAGAACTGAAACAAATAATTTCAAATAATTTAGCTGTGCTTATAACACATCTCCAAAATTTTGAGGTTTATTTTTATCCATCATGAAAATAATGCTATGCTTAGTGATTAAAACATGACACAATTTGTGGCCAAAGCTCTTTCGAGTTTACAGTGTTTTGTTCTTCCAGATTGGTTTCTCTTAGTGTTCCCTATAGTACAGTAATAAGTTCAACATGTGTTCATAATATTGCTATTTTGGGGGATTTTTCATGGTCTGCTTGAAGCACAGGTGTCAAAGTCAGTTAGTGGAAGGCCGCAGCTCTGCACAGTTTAGTTCCAACCCTAATTAAACACACCTGATCAAACTAATTGAGTGCTTTAGGCTTGTTTGAAACCTATACAGTAGATAGGTGTGTTAAAGCAGAACTGGAACTAAACTTTGGAGGACACCGGCCCTCCAGGACAGTTTGGACACCCCTGGTTTAACAGAAACGACTTCCATATTTTACGCATTATGGGGTATAGGAAAAACATGTTTAAAGGTCCCGTGAAGTGCTTTGAAATGTGCATTTTATATCCAATGTTTGACATAATCTCAACCAAAACATGAAGAGAGGGTGGGACATAGTGTAGCCCCTCCCCTTTTTAAAAAACAGCCAATAGCATTTTGTTTTAAAAGCTCTGCCAGTGAGAGTGCTTGAGCTCAAGCGCATCAAATGAAAAGCAAATGAGAAGTGTCTTAAAAAGGGGTGGAGCACATACTAGAGATCATTTGATTGGTCAAGATTTAATGTAAAACTGAAGTATTACATCACAAAAATCTTTCACCCATTTAGGCGGAAGTGACAAACTGCAAGATTTGGATGTTTATATCTTCTAAATGCTAATTTTGTCACTATTTTGGAGCACACTAGCTCATAGATATCCTTAAGACTAACATACTGATGCTAACATCTAAAAAAAACATCATTTTGATTTCACGGGACCTTTAAGTTCAGCAAGTGTTTCTATGTGTACTCTGACCTCCTCTGGCATGACGGGCTCAGAGGAGCGGCTGATGGCGGACACTCGCTGCCGGTCCAGCGGCTCGTCGGTCTCGTTATCAGTGTACGTGCCACCCTCGTCCGCCGTGTCGTCGTAATCGCTGGTCATCCGGCTGTCCATGCTCAGATAGTCAGCGCTCATGGCCGACAGATACGACATGCGGTCATCATGAACGTCCAGATCGCCCTCCGTCCCGTCCAGCTAAAAGAGACACATGATGGATCTTGTGTACATAGAGGAGCGAAAAACAAAAAGAAAAACACAAAAACAAAACAGAACGGAAGCTGTAGAGCAAGAATGATGAACAGTAAAAGCACAGAAAAAACAGAAGGAGTGACTACTGGGACTTTAAAGAAGAGGACGACATGCATTAGCAGGTAAACTAGAGGCTTAACTAGGAGGAGAACGCTGAGGAATATTGGGAGAAATGTGAATGGAGGAGTTTTAAAGTAAAGAGATGTTGTAAAATGTGGTATTAAAGTCAACATGAATCTTGATCTTTTAAATGACACATTGTGCACATTTAGAAAAATCATTTTTTATAGTTTTGTTTATAATTTAAATTAAATTGCAAAATATATAATTTTGTATAAAAAAATGAATCAATCTATGAATTATTATTATATTATAGTGCAAATAATTTTGATTAAATAAAATAAATGCAGCAAAACAAGACTAAATTAAAAATGGTATATTTATATATTGTTACGCCTGAGTGTATTGGTGGGTTCTGTGCCGCTGTGTTTTCTCTCTCTTTCAGGCATGTGCTGTGATTGGCGAACGCAGCAACTTTTGAAAAGGAAACCGATGGCGTCAGATCGTGTGGTGAGAGACAATGAGCTTTTCCAAAAATGCTCCATTATTATTTGATAGCCTGTTGTTGTGTTTTCTAGTAATCTAGTTGACTAAAGTTGTGGAATTTAAGGTCTCCATCTCTCTATCTTTCTTCTCTCCCCTCCTAATTGTGACTATTGTGACACCCATTTTGTATTATAAAGTACTTTAGTGGCTGAGTGCCATTTACGTTGAAGTCGTTCTTTTTCTCATGTTTTTCTTTTCAGTTAAGGAGTAAGGAAAGTACTTGTAATTTATTATCTGCTGTTTTTTTTTATTCCACTAGGTAAGTTATCTTCAGGGTGGAGTTAGCTTGTTCATTATTTTGCTTGCGCTTCTATTCTTTGTTTTCTGTAAGTACAAACGTTCCTCTTTTTCTCACGATAAAAGAACCGGAAGGTCATTAAAATCATAACCTGCTAATTGTATATTTATTTATACTCTTTAACTTATGTTTCATCCCCAGCTCTAGACATTTGGGATATAAAAATACACACACATGCATATATAAACACAAAATAGAGCTATTAATAAGTTCCTTTTATATATATTTTAAATGTATTTCATTTATTACAACTTAAAAATACACATGAAATTATTTTATATTATAATTAATGTAATTTTATAAAATTATAAAAGTATAAAAACAATATTTATGCATTATGCATTAAAATCATAACCTGCTAACTGTATATTTATTTATATTCTTTAACTTAGGTGTCAACACCAGCCCTAGGCATTCAGTGTCGTAACATGAATTGGGGGCTCGTCCAGGATACAAAATGCTCCAGCCACTTTATAAATTAAAATTAGGATATAATTTAGATTATATAAGAATTATTGAAAAAAGTTTTTATAGCATATCTTTTGAATAATTTAAATGAATATAAAAATACAAGCACCTACATATATAAACACAAAATAGAGCTATTAATAAGCTAGATTTATTATACATTTTAAATGTATTTTATTTACTACATCATAAACCTACACATTAAATTATTTTATATTATAATTCATTTAATTTAATAAATTATAAAAGTATAAAAACAATAATTATGCATTAACATCATAACCTGCTAACTGTATATTTATATATATCCTTTAACTTATGTTTCAAGCTCAGCCCTAGACATTCAGGGTCGTAACATAAATTGGGGGCTCGTCCGGGATATTAAACGCTCCAGCCACTTTCTAAATTATAACTAGGATATCATATAGATTATATAAGGATACATTTTTTTATGATATTATACTTTTTGAATTATTTAAATGAATATAAAAACACACACCCACATACATATATAAACACAAAATAGAGCTATTAATAAGCTCCATTTATTAAATATTTTAAATGCATTTTATTTACTACATCATAAAAATACAGATGAAATTTGTTTATATTATAATTAATTTAAATTTATAAAAGCATAAATACAATATTTATGCATTATATACACAATACATTTAAATATTTTATTATTTATAATTTAAAAATAAAATTATTAATTTATTATTATTATTATTATTATATATTATACTTTTATTATTGATAAATATGAAAATTATTAATGACAATTTCGAAAATGAAGTGGTGAAATTTCTTTTCGCTTTACAAAATTCAGTGCATCATTTTTATACCTGCTTTTCCATGTTAAAATCATTTGCATGCACATTAATGAAGGTGAAGGAATAATGAAGTCATTGTTGCTTTAAAACTATATATAAATTGCTTATAAAACAAATTACAAGAACAATTTTTCGTATTTAATCTTGAATTCAGTGTCTTATCTTTTCTTATTCTGAATTTGTCTCAGACGGCAGATGTGCAGTAGACTGTGAACAGTGTTTCATGTTGACTTTAAGGGGAGGTGTTGTTTGAGAGTGAACAGAAGGTTCTGGAGATCTGTGTCTTTACCTTCCCTTCTGAGACCCACACCGCGAGGCTCTGCTGCTCTCTGATGGCCTCCTTCAGACTGCCATACCAGGCATCATTAGCCGAGTTCAGATCGATAACAGCTGACAGGCCGACGGGGGACCACAGAGAGAAAATCAAAACATTTCCATTTAGGTCAACCCTTCTCTACACTCAGCCTGATCTATTTCTCTCACTGGGTTTCCATCAACGGCTTTAATCATCTAGAGATTCACGAACCGGGAATCAGTGTCACTGCGAATTCAGTGATATCTGACAATCACAAGATTTGACTGTCATTTATTTCTTTTTACGCCACTTCTGAATTCACTGTTATTAAATATTTGAAGCAAACAGAATTCAATTATGATCTGTGTGAAAACGTGCATGCTTGTTTGTGCAACTGTCCACTTTAAATGTAGGTAAAAATGTAAATTAAGTTCATTCATTCATTTTCCTTCAGCTTAGTCCCTTTATTCATCAGGGGACGCCACAACGGAATGAACCGCTAACTATTCCAGCATATGTTTTACACAATGGATGCCCTTCCAGCTGCAACCCAGTACTGGGAAACACCCATACACACTCACATTCACACTCATACACTAGACCAATTTAGTTGATCCAATTCACCTATAGCGCATGTCTTTGGACTGTGGGGGAAACCGGAGCACCCGGAGAAACCCACACATGGGGAGAACATGCAAACTCCACAAACATATGCCAACTGGCCCAGCTGGGACTCGAATCAGCGACCTTTTCGCTGTGAGGCAACAGTGCTACCCACTTAGCCACTGTGCCGCCTAAATCAAGTTAAATTAAATTATAATTATTGTTTAAAAGATATTATCATCAAGTATGTCAGTCACCTTGACAATAAACATTGTGACAACAAACAATGTGTCGTGTATGTCATGATGTTTTTTTTATATTTTTAAGGCAAGACAGATGCAAGAGAATCAGTTTTATCAATTATTATTACTTTTGAGTTTTACATTTTAATCCCAACATTGTCTGTTTCTTTTAAAAAATTGATTAAGATATTTAACAGACTTTAAAAAATCCAAAGCATGAGCAGAAGATTTTCGCATTTCAGAGCAACACTGCAGTGTTTGATTCCTGATTGAATCTACTTTTAAACTAATCATTTGAGTCATTAGCCCCTTTCGCACATACCTGTACAGACTTTTCCGGAAAATTAAGGGAAATTTTCTGGAAAGGGATCATGTGTAAACAGGCCCTTTATGAAAACACTGGTAAATTCATTCCAGCAATTTTCCGGAAAGAGAAGTTGTAACATTACCGGTAATTTGCCAAAATTCGAACGCAGAAGGAAAATTGCCAGAAAGAGCACGTTCATGTCTACTCCAGCCAATCAGAATATTCAGACACACTCACATCCGCGCTGTTTATGAAAATAAGTCTTTGAATACTTTTCCAGACACATTTAGCTGCTAGTTGTTAGTCAGATAATGTTTCTGTTTTCATTATTAATGCCAACTGTGAAAAAAACGATTGACAAAATGCTTATGATGAACCGCTGTGAGTTTATCTGCAAGCCCTGCGTTCAGCTACGTGGCGCTCGTGCAAGTGAAGGAGTGCTCCGGTGAGTACATCTCGACATGCAAAAGTGTTCCTCCATATGTTTTCATCGAAGTTGTTCACAATACTCATCCATCCACAGAATTTGTAATGTAATCAAATGTGTAAACATTTAGCTGGGGTTCGCAATCTGCCTTTGGATGTCTCTGGGACAAAGCAGCTGCATGAATGCTAACGTTTTAAATAAAAGTGAAACCATCAACAAAAGCCCGACGCCTATTATGTTTACAAAATACAAGCACAGCCATTTAGAGCTCATTTCTGGTTAATGATGTCAGAATTTTCCGGTATTTTGGAATAAATGTGTGAATGGTCTTTTCCGGAAAAATTCAGAAACATCCTTGTCAGTGTGAACAACACTTTTTTTTTTTTAATTTACCGGTAAAGTTGTTCCGGAAATTTTTCGGATATTTATCAGCATCCACTGTGTGAAAGGGGCTATTGATTTAATGATTCATTCATAAAAGTAAACTGCTTCATTTTGAAATGAATCTGTCATTTTGAAAAAATCATTTAAATGAATGATTCAATGAATCGCTCATTAAGACATCGACTTATCGCCACTTACTGGTTGTTTTAGTGTCCATTAGTGTTTTTGTTTTGTTTTATTAATCCATGACAGGCCTCAACTAGCAAAAACACATTCGTCAATATATTTTATGTAAATCCAAATATATATATATTTATATATATATATATATATATATATATATATATATATATATATATATATATATATATATATATATATATATATATATATATATATATATATATATGTAGTCAATATCACAACCTCTTGTGTTGTTCCAAAAAGGAGTCTGTGATACTGACAAATATTGATGGGTTTTTCAGTGAGGTGTCTGGACCCCTGGGACTGACCGGTAAACAGGTGCGAGCAGGTTTTCCTGAGCTTCAGAGCCTGGTCGTAGAGTTTGCGGGCACTGCGGTTTGAGCTGGGGATGACTCTCTGCCTCATGGCCTTCACTCCGTGTTTGCTGTCTGGGTTAAAGAATATCACTATTGGGTACCACTGCGTGTAGTTCAGGGTGTCCACAGCTTTAGGGGTGACGTCCAGCAGAGCGTGCTTGTCCTGCAGAAGTCACATTCATGCATTTAGATGTCTTTTTTATTTAAAGCAACTTACAAAAGCATTGGCTAACATTTGTGCCAATGCCCACTTTGAGTGATAAAGGTAAATATTGATTATTCAATTGTGTTTGTTTTCACCTGTTCGATGATCTGTCGAATAGTGTTGAGACGAACTACCCCAGAGGATTTTTCTGAGCCTGCGTCTTTGGGTTCTGTTTCTGATGTTGGATTTGACAAAAATTAACACATTTAAACAAATATTTGAAAATGAATATATACTCAACAAACACTCCACACTGCAATTAATATACAACCCCAAATCAGAAAAAGTTGGGACCGTATGGAAAACGCAAATAAAAAAAGAAAGTAGTGATTTCTAAATCGACTTTGACTTATAGTTCATTGCAGACAATATGAAGACAAAATACTTTAGATTTTGTCTGGTCAACTTTATTTAATTTGTAAATGTACATCTTTTCCTGTCATTCAGACCTGCAACACATTCCAAAAAAGTTAAACAACAAGAGAAGTTTAGGGCTCGTAATAAGGTAAATTGGTTAAATAATGATGTGATTTGAAACAGGTGATGTCAACAGATGATTGTAATTATGATTTGGTACAAAAAGGATACAGGAACATGACTGGCCTGCCTGCAGTCCTGACCTGTCTTCAATAGTGTATCCAATAGAGCGCAAACTGCAACAACAAAGGCCCCGTACTGCTGTTCACCTTAAGACTTGTTATGAGAAAAAAAAAATGAGAAAAAAATTACACCTGTAACACTTTATAACTTGGTGTCTTCAGTCCCTAAACGGGTTTAAATGCTTTATTGTTCTAAATTTTTTTTAAATGTATTGCAAGAACCCCCTCAACACAGTAAATAATGTGTGTTTATATTGTCTGCAATAAAATACAAGTCAAAGTAAATTTAGAAATTACTACTTTCCTTTTTATTTACTTCTTCCATACTGTCCCAACTTTTTCTGATTTTAAACATTTGTAACATCATCTAAAATGCTAGCCTTTAGCTTAAGTCTTTAAAGGATGTCAAATCAGACTTCATTATTCCTTCACCTCTATTAATTTGCATTTTATATTATATTTTTTATATATTATATTATATTGATGTGCAAATTATATTAACATGGAAAAGCAGGTATGCAAATTTTGCACTGAACATTGTAAAGCAAAAAGACATTTCACCGACTAAATTCAACATGTTTGAAACATCATTGTTCATTTTTATATGTAATGTATTAATAATAAAAGTGAATATTTAAATGTATTGCAGTGTTATTTACCAAATTTAGATACTACAGTAGTTTTGATTAACAGCTTGAATTAGGTTTTACAACTACATATTTTTTTTTCTTTAAATTCTTAGGTTTTAGTTAGTTTTAGCATATTTCTGTCACACAAATAATAACTTGACTTCTAGTTGATCATTTGGTATCAGAAGTGGCTTATATGAAAGGCAAAGGTCTCTAGATTATGCTTATTTTACCACAATAAAACATGATCATGCCTTGATTTTGAATTATTTAATTCTTGTCACTTAACAGAAATAATGTACAGTATAGAATATAAAGTCATGGTGCAGTGTAAAAAGAATTAATATTGTGTATGACTCCCATGAGAATGGACAATGCTCAATAATGTTCATGATGTCTGGTGACTGGGCTGGCCAATCCTGGAGCACCTTGACCTTCTATGCTTTTAGTAACTTTGATGTGGAGGCTGAAGCATGAGAAGGAGCGCTATCCTGCTGAAGAATTTGCGCTCTCCTGTGGTTTGTAATGTAATGGGCAGCACCAATGTCTTGATACCTCAGGCTGATGATGTTGCCAACACTCTGCATATCTCTCACATACTGAATGTAACCCCAAACCATGCTTTTTCCTTCACCAAACTTGACTGATTTCTGTGAGAATCTTGGGTCCATACGGGTTCCAATAAGTCTTCTGCAGTATTTGTGATGATTAGAATGCAGTTCAACATATGATTCATTGAAAAAATCTACCTTCTGCCACTTTTTCAAATGATCAACTAGAAGTCAAGTTATTATTTGTTGCTCTTACAACTAGGATCGACGACAAGACTTTTGTCAGGTAGTGCAGTTGTACTGGTTTAACTGTATTGGCATTTTCAAATAATTTATAATGTTACCTTTTTGAATCATAGGGTAAGAAATCATTTTGCAAACTTTCAGTCTAATGCATCTAACTGGCAACTCACTGGCCACGACAAACTCGTCTGGAATCTCCGAGGCCAGTTTTTCACTAGCAGCATCAGCGATGGGTCCAAACAGCACAACTGGTCTCCGGAAACCCGCTGTGTGGAAAGAAGACAAATCTCACAACCAAGATTTCACAGCACAGAGAATCAGTTTAAGCCTGAACAAAACAAAAAATGCTGAATATGAATGAATGATTTAGCTATGTAAATGGAGAGGATTAAAAAAAATCTGAAGAGTTTTGAATTTAAAACAGCCTCTTTTATATTCTGACTGTGGCTACTGCCTCATAAATCATGCCTTTATTGAGTCATTTTCTTATTTCTCTGAGCCATGAGCTCAGAGCTCATTTTTCAAGCATATTAAACATATTTCTGAGGCATCTGTGTGTGGGTTTGCAGAGGCTTTCATTAGCAGCATTAGTCTGGTCTGCTTAGAGACATGTATGTGCAAGCAGATGCTGTCTTACTGAGAATGTTTAATATGGAAAAGATGCAGGTATGATGAGCACATTAAGACATTTGTTATCTATTGCATCGGTTTCTGGCAGTGATGGACTCTCTTAAGCTTTCACTTTTTCTATCTCATTCACACATTATATATAGGTGGTCTGGATTAGAAAAAAAAATATTATCATTATTATTATTTTCTTTTTCTTTACACATTTTTATTAACTCTTCATCTTCCTGCAAAACATGCGCTTAGTGCACTGATACAAAGAGTATTGACCTATATACAGTATACAGTATAATTACACAGTTGAAGTCAGAAATATTAGCCCCCCTTTGATTTTTTTTTTCTTTTACAAATATTTCCCAAATGATGTTTAACGGAGCAAGGACATTTTCACAGTATGTCTGATAATATTTTTTCTTCTGGAGAAAGTCTTATTTGTTTTATTTTGGCTAGAATAAAAGCAGTTTTTAATTTTTTTATAAACATTTTAAGGTCAATATTATTAGCCCCTTTTAGCTATATGTTTTTTTCAATAGTCTACAGAACAAACCATCATTACACAATAACTTGCCTAATTACCCTATCCTGCATGGTTAACCTAATTAACCTAGTTAAGCCTTTAAAATGTCACTTTAAGCAGTATAGAAGTGTCTTGAAAAATATCTAGTCAAATATTATTTACTGTCATCATGACAAAGATAAAATAAATCAGTTATTAAAAATTAGTTATCAAAACTATTATGTTTACAAATGTGTTGAAAAAATCTTCTCTTGATTAAACAGAAATTGAGGAAAAAATAAACGGGGGGGGGGGGCTAATAATTCTGACTTCAACTGTATATATACGTGGTTCACTTTCCGTAGCTTTGCAGTTTCGCAGATTCTTTTAGTGCAATTTGATATGCTTATTTTTAATACATTTTTTCTGCTATTCATTGTGTTCTGCATCCTGATTGGCTGTAGACCATTGTCAATCAATCTCCTCCGTGTCTCCTGTACAGTACAGAATGCGCTCAGCTTGCCAAATTAAAATAAATCATCAATCGCTAAGCAGTGTGAGTTTCAACAAGGATGCAAAAAGGGTTGTAACTGTCCGCAGCAAGACCGGATGCCCCGCGACACACAGCGCCATGCATTTTAGAATTGTAAACATAGGTTTATATCAGGGTATGCACACCAGTGCCGCAAGTCGGCGGCTGTCTGTGGTGCCCAGCTACGACTTAGGATCATATTTCTCTGTTCAACTCTGTTCATATTTCTGCCACGCCATCTGAATAATTAAATTTTAAATAACATGCAAATGTATGCGTTACTTCCAACTGTCATGTGCCCAGCGCATCCTCTGTGCGACCCCTTTAAAGATAGAGTCTGCTTTCGCTTTGTGGATCAGTGACTGCAGGAAAAAAAACATTACACTGGATGCCAGCATTATCCACACCAAAGCTAAAAGGCTTTATGAACCTTTTGCTGACAGCGATGAATGTTTGCGCCTGACAACAGGTTTTGATTTCATTTTTGTAATACAGGACTTTTTTTCTATAAAGGTTTGAACTTTGAGAGTTTTAAACGAGAGAAAAGTGCGAAAATGTTAAAGCCTGTCTGAAAAAAAGTGTATAAAGTGTGCAGTGAGGGGTTTTACAGCCTTAAAACATCTATAATAATTGTAAAAAAAATAAGCTGACTACTTTGTGGATTTCACTTATCGCGGGTTATTTTTAGAACGTAGCTCCCACGATAAACAAGGGACCACTGTACACCGAATATTGCAATATGGGAACCAGCCAGTGAAGCACATTGAATAGTGCACTATGGGATCATTCTCTTTCTCTGCATGCTGACGCACCTTCTCTCAGCACCACCCTTTCGTAGGCTGGGAATCTGGTGGCGACAGCTGCTGAACTCTCCTCTCGGCTCTTCCGCAGGTCCTTCTTCTTAGCCGCTCTCTGACCTCGCAGCCTCCAGAAATCTGCTCTGTCACTGCCGGAGCCCTTGTGTGTGTTCTGGACGTTCGCCATCTGCTCCGCTCTGATCAACATAGGAAAAAAAAGACAGAGATAGAGCATTATAGAGCAGTCATAAATTCATTTAGCAGACGCTGGTATCCTTATAAACTAACGAATGAGGATAATAAAAGCTATTAAAATCACCAAAAAGCCAACAATATGTAGATTAAGTGACAATATGTGGTTAATTTAATATTCAGGGGTGTCAAAATTAATTGTTTCTTCGGTGCACCACGATGCAGACGGGGACAATTCGATATTGGTTCAGTAATAATCATAACCAGTTATTACGTACTGACACCATTTATCTCCTATGTGCGATGTCGCAGTAGAATACTATGGCGAAGGAGGCGAGGGCGAGTAAATAAAACGCTCCTACTACTTAAAAGGTAGATAATTATGCACAGTTCAACTGCTTGTGAGTTTGCTAGAGTCTTTCATTGACACTGAAGAAGGCACAGCACACGAGCCGCTATTTCACTACTAGGGAGAAATGCTGTAAAAATCTATCTATCCCTCTCTCTCTCTCTCACTTTGGACATTTGACCCGCTGGCATGTTTGTGAGGTAACTTTTCCTTTCCTCTTGGCTGTTAAAGCGATACTTGTGGATCCAGACACGAGCGTGCCTGAGGTGCAAGTTTTCTCCACTGTGTCTATTATGGATTACCTATGATAACCGCCTATGATGCACATATGGACTGGAACCGTGGCTGTTCTTCCCGCGTCACTCATTGGTGAACAGCGCTTTCATTTCTAAAGCCAATCCCAGCCCTTTCTGTTGAGCGGGTGAAGACAATGACCAGTCATGGGGGTTTAATACCTCGTTTGACAGTGCTCAAAAAGCAAGCGGGATAATATTTACATTAGTTTATTTGCTATAAATGCTCATGTTATTCTGTGCATATATTGGAGTTTTATTCGATACATTCAAAAAGAGTGTTTTCTTTGAGCAGATCAAATTAAAAATACAGTTCATATATCTTACTGCTAGTATTAAATGACAAAATTGTATTACAAATAATATATAAATATTGATATATTTATAGATTTTAATAAAAAAAAAAATTATTGTGTTGTGAAGAAAAAAATTGAATTGTGTATGGAAAGCCTCGTAACCGAAATCGTAATCGAATCGAACCGTGAGACCAGTGTAGGTTCACACCCCTATTAACATTGTGCTAACCTTTTTCCAAATAAAAAATTAAAAGAGTAAAAGAGTAAAAGAATAAATAATGAGTCCTACATATTAGAGGATTTGCAGACGCCTAAAATTGCGAATATTGAGTGATTTGTCGTAAAGAGACAATACTCACAGAAGTATTATTATTACAGAGTTTCTGACATTAGTAGAGAAATACAAAATAAAAATGCAATATGTGTATTAAATAATTGGGCTATAGATAAAGGGGTTATACAGTGCTCAGCATACAGTATATGAGTACACTCCATTTTGAAAATGAATATTTTATCCATTTCTCAGTGAAAATATGTAATATATATTGGTGCATTTAAACAAAACAGATTTATTAAACTGATATATTTATTAAAATAATATTTTAGTCACAGAACATCTTTAGAAATGGAAAGATAAAACATTTAAAATCATGCAAAATATTGCAAAAACAATTACAAACTACAACATTTCAACTAAATTGTATATATTTTTTGTTTTTCTTGATTTTTGCTATTTTTGAAAATTTTATTTAATATTTTTCCCTAACATAAATTTGGGCTACTTATTTTTGAACCATTATTGTAAGTTATTTTGTTAAATTAGCTGCAGTTTTGGCTTCAGTACTGACTAAACTAATGTATATGCACAAATATAATATTGTAAAGCACCCTATAGAAAATATTAATTTAAATGAGAGATTTGTGAGGGGTGTACTTATATATGCTGAGGACTCTAACTATTAATGACCCCTAGGTATATTTATATATTATTTTTTTTAAATAAACAAAAAACAAACAAACAAAAAAATCCTTGTACCAACCAGATCAATTGTTTACACACCAAATGTTGTCTTCGTTTTGATGTGATGCAGACGCAGTGAGTTCTGACCTGCTCTTATTGGGAATGATGCCCTTCTCCAGCAGCTGGTTGTCTTTGCCCAGTCGGATGGCCAGCCAGTTTCCCAGCTTGCCGTCATATAAAGTGTCCACCACCTTGAAGATCTCACCCCGGGAGAAA